>OY748289.1:14106999-14659721 GCA_963556515.1 Nudaria mundana | reverse complement strand
TGCAATGTGCTGTCATCTGAAGGAAGAGAGTTGGTGACAGCACGGACCCCTGCGGTACCCCGGCATTCACTTGCAAAAAGCGAGAAGCCTGGCCATCGCAGAGGACCCGCATTCGGCGTTCGTTCAGAAAGCTGGCCATCCAGCTGCACAGTTGAGGAGGTAGACCATATGCCGGAAGCTTGGAAAGGAGCGAAGTATGCCAGACTCTATCGAAGGCTTTGGCGATGTCCAGGCTAATCGCCAACGATCGTTTTGGCCTGAAGCCGTATTGCCGATCATTTATTAGCGAGTGATCTTCGAGGTATCGCATGAGCTGCTTGTTGATGATGAGCTCAAACACCTTGCAGATGACTGAGGTGACAGCTATGGGTCGCTAGTTGCCTGGATCAGACCGATCCCCTTTCTTGGGGATCGGTTGTACGTTCGTCTCCTTCCAGACCTCCAGCACGATTCCTGTAGAGTAAGACAGGCGGTACAGATGAGTCAGTACAGGAGACAACTCAGCTGCGCATTTCCGTAGTACCACCGCCGGAATGTCGTTAGGGCCACTGGCTTTCCGCGTGTCGAGTGATCGCAGCACTGCCCGTACATCGCATTGCCTGAGTACAACGTCAGGCATAGTGTGGCCACAGTTGGCGGCGGGGGGCTGCAGGCCACCGTCGTCGTCCCGGGAATTAGCCGCAAAGAGGTCTGCGAGCATATCCGCTTTCTCTTGGGCTTTGTGAGCCAGTATTCCATCTGGGTAACGCAGCGGTGGCAGCGAGGGCTGACAAAAGTTAGATTGCACGGCTTTGGCCAGTTGCCAGTATCCACGGCTGCCCGTGGGATGGGAAGTGAGCTCCTGACCGAGCCGCGCGATGCGTTGGGCATCCGCATCCGATGTAAATAAATTAAAAATACCTATTTATAAATGCTCATTTTTGTTGCTGGAGTAGGTACTTTATTTGTATCGGGTAAGGTCAATCCAAGAATTGACCATTTTTGCCGCCATTATCGTCGTATACGTTCGTAATATGTTCGCAATACATTCCATCGTCGCCGATCATAGGCCATTGCAGACAAATTGTAATCCCTCTATCATAATCGATTGTGTAGATAATGATTTCTAATAGTTCGCGAGGCGTAAGCTGAACTTTGCATTTGTGTGAGTGATCACGAAAAGTAGAGTAAAAAGGCTGTGTGTACAACACAGCGTGTGTAAAACAGGCCACATACGTTCACGTTCGTGCACTCACACAAATACAAAACTCAGCTTACGCCTCACCAACTATACACACAGCAGAGTCGCCTAGTAGTAGTAGAGAGGAGAGCATAAACGCTGTTTAATTTTTTTTTCAGAAACTGCATTAATGATAGCCAGATACTTTAATATAAATAGGCTGATAAGAGTGATCAGTTTTTAAATATTAATAAAATCAGTAAATATTATAACGTACTATGAAATTAAATCTCTTCCAGTTCGCTTGGGCGGGCTAGGTATTCGCAGAGTCACAGATGTCAGTCTGCCAGCATTTCTGTCGTCGGTCCATAGCACCGAAGAATTAGTCTGGAAAATGTTGTCAAATACACTGATTGATTCCGAGGTGCGATGCAAGACCGATGCCATAAATGCTTGGAGGATGTCTTGCCCCGACACTGACCTGCCCTTACGCCTAGGCTCACAGCGACTGTGGGATTCGCCGCTCTGTAAATTGAGAATTATTACACTAATTGACACTTCTGTCAATATTTCAGAGCGTGCGCGCCTACTAGCTGTTGGAGAATGGGAGTCAGGGTTATGGATCCAGGCGCTCCCATCGCCCAACATCGGTACAATGTTGGACGACACTACCTTCCGCATTGCCACTTGCCTTCGGCTGGGTACACCTTGTGTATCCCCGCATCATTGCACCTGTGGAGTAGCCGTCGATAATCAGGGACACCATGGCCTTTCTTGTAGCAGAAGCGCAGGTCATATACCTCGGCACGCTATTCTAAACGACATAATTCGTAGGGCTCTTTCCACCGCAGGTCTTCCGGCCGTACGCGAACCAAATGGTTTTGCACGAAGCGATGGAAAGAGACCGGACGGTATGTCGTTGCTACCGTGGAAGATGGGAAGGCCTTTGGTGTGGGACGCTACATGCGTTGACACCTTAGCACCTTCACACCTTCCAAGCACATCCGGATGTGCCGGCGCTGCTGCTGCATCGGCTGAAGGCTTTAAACGGCGTAAATATGCTAACCTAGCAGGTGATTACATATTTGAGCCGTTTGGGGTTGAGACACTGGGGTCATGGGGTCCGAGTGCTCGCCGCCTTTATAATGACATTGCTAAACGCCTAATCGATGCTTCTCAGGACCGGAAGGCTGGCTATTTTCTGGCCCAAAGAATAAGTATCGCCATCCAACGTGGCAACACAGCCAGCATTCTGGGAACCTTTCCAGTCGGCAATGACGCGGAGGATTTTTTAAACGATTTTTTGTAATGTTAATATTTTTAGTCTATAATTGTGTGTGTAATGTTTATTTTGTATATTGTAATTCTTATTGTAAATAAATTTACTTGAAATTTAATTATATTTATATAGAAATCCATTTTGTATTCAAAGATAAAATGTACATTTTCTGTACTCTAATGCATTTTAACAGTTAGATGAGTTATATCATAATGTTCCCCTGAATATAGAGCCCCGTTAGACGGAACCGATTTGCACTTGCTACGTCGTCGATTACAAAGCTATTCACGTCACGTCTTCTATGCAAACGTCTGTTGTTGAGCGCTAGTTCAATTCTCTTCGGCGATATTCGATTCATACTGATGGAGGTTCCCATAAGAAATCGACGTTTATCGATCTTGGTAATGTGTGACTAAGTTATTATGAAGAAGGAAATTTAGACCAAGTACTTTTAACGAATAATAATCAGGTCAGGTACAAAATTATTATTTCAGCCCACGGGATACCTGTTTTCGATATTAGAATCTGAATGTTTTGTTAAGTGTCGTAAGTCATGTCTAAATGCCCCATTGGAGGATTCTATCTGTTAAATAAACTATGTAACCTCTAAATCACTCGATCTTCCAATGTAGGCTTTGTCAGGCAGGTACTTTACTCTGGCATTTAACTAACTTAAATTACTTTTAAATCTGTGTAATTATTTTAATAGTATACATCGTAACGGTATGAGAATAACCAAGGTAAATGTAATACATGACGTTGCAACACTTGCAAGGTTCTATAAGCACACAACATGCACAGTTATTTATTTAGAGGTAGACTATTCAAAAATGCATAAACATAGGAGGTTAATATCTCAAAGGGCGTTCTGGTAACAGGTCCATCACTAAAATGGTAGGTATTTGTTTCTCTGCTGAAATCTAGTTTTTGTCAATTTCACCGAATCAAAGACACTCATAATCAAAATGTCTGCTATATTAGCCAGATCAATGCCTTCACTCGCTCTGGCATATACTTTTAATCATGACTGGATTTTACTCTCCCGTCATCTGCTCGTCAGAGACTTATCATAGTGCCCAAAAAAAGTGGGGAACAGACCTAAGATCATAGCAGTGACATTGGTCAATCGACGTATTCAGTAAATTTCAGCCACATAACCAAATCAGCACCATTTTGTAATTTTCTGCGACATCATTTTGAACAAGTATCGACTAAAAGCTACTCCGGCTGTTTTATAAATTTTATACAGTTTAAGAACCCCTAATAACTAAGTAGGTAAAAAACAACGTTTTTGTGGTAAATTTAGGTAGAGAAATTCTTCATCTGAACAATGACAGGTCGAGCTGCTACCTCCTGTGACTACGAACCCGATATCTTCGATTCCGTTTATTGTGTTTAAAGAGACGTATTCATTACCAGGGAACACTTTGTTCCACAACGTGACGCGCAACAATATATCTACGTGAAACTGCATGCAACGTTGCATAGTGCCCCCGCAACATTTTACGTGTCACGGGACATGTTGCTTGTTCCCGCTCCGAGAGCGAACGCATATACATAATGTCTCGCGTCAATGTCTGGCCTGCTCCTTAAGATACAGGCGTAGCCTAGTTTAAGGGGCAGAGCTCAAAAACATAAAGGTTAAGAATAGAAAAGTCTTCCTGTCATTCCAAAATTGTCATTTACATAATATCTTGTAATAATGAGAACATGTATTCTTTTGGTGTCAATAAAGTTATTATTATTATATCGTTTATTCATTTCTATTCTTATTTTATACATTTTTAAATACATTTATAAAAAACACAAATACATTTAAAAATATAAAAAATAGTGACCCACCAGTAGCGGAGTAGGACCCAAACTACCGGCGGTGGAGGCTACAGACTAAGAAACCTCCTAACAATACGACACGTGTCGAGGATAACAGCCTTCTGAATCTGACTCTTGATCCAACAATCTAACGAGAGTCTCTTGAGATGTTGATCGAGACTCTTCGCTATTAATCCGTTTGCCGAAACGGCCACCGGGACAATGATCGTCGAGTCTACGTCCCACATAGCGGTTATCTCGAAGGACAGATCGAGGTACTTACTAAGTTTGTCCTTCTCTGCCTTAACGAGATTCTCGTCATACGGGACGGCGATATCGACAAGCACTGCACGACGCTGGGTCCGATCAACCAACACGATATCGGGCCTATTGGCAGCAATAGTCCTGTCCGTGATGATTGATCGGTCCCAGTAGAGCAATGCACGACCATTCTTAAGAACTGGCACTGGTGTGTACTTAATAGTACGGTACTTCAGACTCAATAAGGCCATATTGAAGAGCAAGTTGCTGGTGGATGATCCTGGCTACTTGATTGTGCCTATGCAAGTACTCGGTGTTAGCAAGATACGAACAACCGGAAATAATATGGCGAAGTGATTCACCAGGACGGTGGCATGCTCGACAAATGTTGACGGTACCGTCCTTCATGATGTATTTCCGATAGTTGTTCGTCTTGATAACCTCATCTGCAATTGCACAGGCAAAACCTTCAGTTTCCCCAAAGAGGTCCCCAAAACGCAGCCAGTTCACCGATGCGAGCAGCTCTACATGGAGCCCTGTTAAGACTCGGTAGAACCGCCCGTGTAGCTCCTTGCTCTTCCATACGTCCTTACGGTCTTCAGTACTTAACACCTTTGGTTTACGCCAGTTCTCGTTAGCCAAGGAAAGAGGTGTAAGGCCCTTGTCAACCTTCACAACATCGCTATGAATGTCACATCCATTCTGTAGGAAGTAATCCCTGAGACTGCACACTTCACGGTTGTGGAGGTTCTTGGCATTCAAAAAGCCTCGACCCCCCCACTTCCGTGGGATGTACAGTCTCATGACAGACGATCGTGGGTGTAACATTCGATGCAATGTCAGTTGTTGACGGACTCGCCTATACAGGGCGTCTAGTTCCGTTTGAGTCCACCTAAGTATGCCAAAGGAGTACAACAATAAAGGTATCACCCAACCGTTGAAATCCCGCATTTTGTTACCACCGGACAAAGAACTGTTAAGAACTTTTGTCAGGCGGCCGCTCAATCCTTATCAAGTCATGCGAATCAGAGGCGTACCCACCACTACCTGGTTGACGAAGGACTGTGGTCCACTGCCCCATACACGAGACTAAGAAGGATTTAAGAGTCTGATTAATTTTATACAACTCTAAAATCCTCCTCAGCCATGAATGAGGCACCGAATCATAGGCCTCTTGTAGTCAATCCAGGCAGTAGAGAGGGCGCCCCTACTCCGCTTGACCTGTTGGCTAATGGCCATGTCAATAAGGAGTAGCTCCTTAGTACGTGACCCAGCCCTACATCCATTCTGAGCGTTATCTAAAATGTTGTTAGACATTATGTGTGAATTTAATTTACTTCTCAGAATGGATGTAAGGAGCTTGTAGATGGTAGGTAAGCAAGTGATTGGTCTATAGTTTTTAGGTTCCGTGGTACTACCTGATTTATGGAGCAGGAAGGTGATGCCAGTGTTCATGAAAGCGGGTAAGGAACCAGACTCAAGGGCTTCTTGATACTGTGGTGCCAAGCGTTCATGCGAGCTCTGAACCCACTTTATCCAAAAGTTGTGCAATCCATCTGGCCCAGGAGTTTTCCAGTTCGGGGCCGTACGAATTGCACAACTAACGTCTTCGGAGTCTATGGTAATAGACTCCATGGGTTCGATGATACTGCATTCGCGCTCGACAACACGGATCCAGTCGCCCTCCGAATGTTCGACGGGCACCGACCATATGTCACGCCAAAATAGATTCATGGTGTGAGCATCTGGCAGTTGTCCGTCGCTCATACGTTGTCCAGTTCCCTCCCACTCTCGGTACACCTTCCTTTGGTCACTTTGGAAAATACGATTCTGCCAGTATCTGTCTACACGCTCTCTATAGCGACGAATACGACTCGCCCATGCATATACTTTCTGCTTTAGAAAGTCAATACGTTCCGTGACATTAGCCAAGTATTGCTGGGAGCTAATACCGGTCCCAGCGAATGCCTGAGTCACGAAACGCATGATCCGGGGACGATTATTTCCCCGGCTAAAACAGATAAGCTTCGCAATGAGAGTCCTAAATGTGCCGATACGTCGCTCGATTCTTGCCTGCCATACGGGCACATCACCCGATTGTGGTGCACGGTTAAATTCAGGGAATTTAACACGTGCAACACGACAAGCGGTAATAGCTCCACAGTAAAGAATCGAGTGGATATCTAGCAAATCATTGCTAGTCCGTAAGTACGGATCTAGCAACGCATTCAGGGCTCCCATCAACACCAGATTTCGTCTATGCCTGGGCAAGCGTGGTAGCCGTGGCCTAGCATTAGGTGCAAACATATACTGAGAGAGCACATCCTCCAAAGTACTCCTCAAATTGCTCGCTTACCTGGATAGATATTTCACTCGTATCATCTCCCGCGTCGAGCACGGTCTCAACTAAAGTGGCACTAGTTGCAACCGTGTGTGTAGCAGATGACGGTGCACTCGTTAACGCTGGAGCTGGTCGAGTAGATAACACTTCCAGGCGAAGTCGATCAAGCTCAGGTTGATCCAACAACTTGCATCGTTGGATAGCCCGCACTTGATCCGATAGTCGTTGTACGGCAACAGTTATTGTTGGTTCAAGACCCTGAAACAACGGGAGCATCCTTGAACGGTACGCAGTCAAGTTGGTTTCCCCATCTGTAGCCTCATAATATGCCCGCATGACGTTTTCATTGATGGATGAAGTCCATCGCATGCGGTGCACAATACCACCGGTAGTGGGGACCCTACTCGAAACTGATAGGCCTCGGGGCCCCAAACTGCTCGGCTGCCGGCCTCTCCCCTGCCGACGTACAGGTGGAGGCGACGTCGGTGGGGAGAAAAACTCATCGCTGCTTGAGCTCGACGCCTCACCAGTAGCCACAATTGTCGACTGTGAGGCGGAGCTGTGCGACAAGTTCGGGGATGGTGTAAGTGCTGTTTGCTTGGCACGTGCTCTGGTCAACATTCCTTTTACTTCTTCTCTTTGTTTTTTCTTGATCTGTTTTATTTTCATTCATTATGTAGCACAGTGACAGTATATATTATGTCAAACTGTCAATGGTTTTAGATTTTCTGCATATTTCATATTCTTGATTTTTTTTCATGTTTTTCTTTTCTATTTCGAAATATGTGTATATTGATTTGAAATGGTATTGGTCGAAATTATATTAGTATTTATACGTAAAATATTTGAATAAAATTGAGAGTAAGAAAAAAGTGTGACTTGTTCTTAGCAGTGTTTTTATTATTATTATAATGTCGCGTCATTTGTACTGACTACAAAATGTTCCGCAACACTTCCACGCACCTAGTTGAGGATGTTGCTCCTTTTGCCCCCTAGTGAATACGTGCTTTTATATGTTGACTAACGCAGTTGCAGCACAATACAGGTAGAGTACCCATACTGTGGTTGCAGGTTGCAGCTCACTATACCTAAATAAGATTTTGTTTCGATTACGACGGAACCATGGAAACGCACAAGAAGGCGTTTAATACGAAATAAGTCGCGCGTGTCCGTTACTTGTAAATTATAATATGTAGGTCTAAATAGATATTTTTTTAAAGAACGGGGACCATACTGCCGAGTGTGTGAATACTTGCGTGTCAATTTCATACGGCACTTATACTTAATTATATTATTCACGAAATGATAAAATATAATTGCTTTTGAAAAGTATTAGCCTTCAAACATTTTTCTTTTGTTGTCGGACGTCTAAAAGACTCCTGGTGTTTTGGTTATCTACTTACCATTTATCTATGTATTTTGTGGTGATGGTGAAGCCCAGAATTGCAAGTTAAATCTCGGTTGCATTTAATACCTTCATTTACGTTTCTTGCCATTTATCACAGAGTCCAGGTCTGTCTCTGAACACACCTGATAATGATGTTTTTTTAATAGTACCCATTTTTTATATCTCTGTTTTAGGGGAAGAGTTGAGGTTTTAGGAACATTCACTTTGATTGCAAATTTATAACTTAACTATCTGAGACCCACGGCTTTGCTCTCGTGAAATAGGTTTCTAGTTCCCAATTTCCACGGGAAGACATTCCCAAGATAAGAAGTAGCTTATGTTACAGCTAATAACATAAGCTATCTGCTAATATCAATCTCCAGTTAAAATTGGTCCAGTCGTTTTAGAATTAGCCGGAACAAACAGTGTGTCTAGTCCCAGTTCCTTACGTTAATTTGCTCGAAATACGTTTTCGTATTCCCCATACATTTCATACCAGCGCCCCTAGCGGTAACGTCAGGGAACTGTGTGAAATGTATGGAGGAATACGAAAACGTATTTCGAGCAAATTAAAGTAAGGAACTGGTACTAGACACCCTGGCAGATAATTCTTAAATTGTTATTTAAATTATTTTAAATATATTTGTATTTGTAGATTAAATTTAATATCAGTGCCCTTACAAATCAATTCAATTTACAAACTGAACAAGCTTTTCTATGACAACTGCAAAATCTATGTAATTGGTTTTAACATTAAAGCGTTTTGTTGCGCAGTCGTGATGCGGTTGTCGCCGTCGCAATGTTGAAGAAAGAGAAACTCGCCATCACGATGTGGCGAACTGAAGGTATATTTCGTAACATTCAATAACATTAGCAATCTTATGGAGTTCAGTTGTTCAAAATGAAAATCACTTGGAGAACATTAAATTAATTATAGGTGCTGTGAACAGCAATTTTCCATTCACGGCTGATGCTGCAGAAATACTACAACCTTAAACAGTGCATATTCAATACGTATTGTATGAGCACACAGTAAATTTTATTCGTTGGTAATGGACGACAGCGTACAATAAATTTATATCTTGGGTGTAATGATCAGACTTCGATGCACCTAGAAGTAATCCCGTTAGCTTGGTTAGGTATAGCAGCTGCCGCGACTAGTTTATTGGAAAGTGAGTTCCACGGAGCGTGGCCGCTGCCCGATTGCGCGTGCTTCCCCGTCTTGCGGTCGCCGAAGAAATCCTAGTCCAACCGTTAAAGCACTTCGTTTTTCCTGTTTGATTCAATTATCGTCTGATTGTTTGAGGTATGTACTTCTGAACCGCCTCGCATGGCACTTTGTGGCGTGAACATCGAAGTTCTTGTCAGGTAGGTCATTTTTAACGTAACTAAGATATTAAACGTTCTGAAGTTCCAAAACTCAACTCTATAGCTATATTAGTAGTTGCATTACTGCAGCGGCGCGCAAGTGCAGCTTTGAAGGGCTAACGTGAAGCATCGCAGTGTTCCTGTCATCCTTGAAAGTCGCTTTTCCTCTAAGTGATGATTACGTTGAAAGTGGTTTGTTGCATGGTGGAAAAAGATGCCTGATAAGAAAACGCTGGACACTATCACTAGTGCTGCAAGTACCTACGCTTAATCGCGCAGAAGGTCACTTCAACAAAATTAAATGTCACTTGCACAAAATCTGATGACAGGCATTTTCTGTCGGAAAATCGTGCTGGTTGCTTGTACCTATACCTACTACTTACTAATGAAACTATCTTTCTTACATGCCGATTGGTTACTTTGTTACAAGTAACGAAAGTTTGTTTGAAATCTAAACATTTTGTTGGTATTTATATTAAATGATCCATCACGTACCACTTCTTATCTTTCCTACGTGTTATCCATGTAACTTATTCGAATAAAGCGCAATTATCGTGTGATATAGCACGAAAGAAGAGCTTACGAGTTTTACGGTTATTATGCAACAAATATTTGCGTAGCCGAGGAACGGCAAAATAGTGTGTGTGTGTTGTTAAGACAGGTGTGTAATGTTAGATGTTGGAGATGTGCGACGGGGCTTGCACTTTCACTCTCGCACCGGTGTGACAGCACCAGCACCGGTCGCAGACTCTCAGTGGTGCCGCGCCGTCGTACGACGCCGCCGGCCGCGTCGACGCCTATCTTGCGCCTGATCGACAGTATCGACGCCCTATGTCAATACTATACTATGGTCCACTGCGCGTGAGCTTGTTTGCTCGTTGCTCTACTGAATATTCAGATCGTATAGCGAAAAGTACAGATATATTTAGATTGGGCAGCAGTTCAGTTGTGTGTTCTCCTTTAACATTTTGAATAATTGTTTTTGTTTATAGCCAAGTGATAATAACTTTTTTTTTATAATTCGTAGTGAAGTGTCAGTGCTGCTAGCAAGATATCCGGCTAGCTTTTATAGAGAAAGCAAACAAAATCTTTAACATAATTTTTATTTCTTAACGTAAAAAATTATAAATGTTGTTGACTTTCTTAAATTGTTAATCACTTAAGAAGACGAGATATTTTAGTGGTCATCAGCATAAAACTTGATTGTGCACTAACTCTTGAAGCGCCTTCCACGTACGGTATGAACAACTATTTCTGTTGTAATGCTCTACCAACATCGTATGGTTGCGTCTGAATTTGTGGTGCCAAGGATGACAGCATTTCTGGACATAAGTCAGTGGCGAACAGGTGTTCGTGGTTCTTATATCATAAGGTCCTGTGTAAACGGGAGTAGATATATGCGCACCTACTGTGAATAAATAATAATGATCTAATAGTATCTGGCAACGTATAATTAGATTTTATGTGTTTGACCGCCATCCCATGTATTATAAATGAGACAACACACGTTTTCACTAAGTTGTGAAACTTGAAAAGTTGCATTGCCTACTTTCATAGATTTCTAGAGGGCCCTCCTTTTCACTGCAGTGTCCGCCTTCTAGCGATCACTAGTAACTATGGAAATTACTGAGTACCCGTGAACTCAACCAGTTTTAAAACCAGTTGTATTATAGAAGAAGAAATAATTGGAAACGCGCAAATAATTTCGTGTTCACCTTTGATTTGCAAAAGTAAAACGAAAGCGTACTGTTACGGTTGCCGCTGGTTACATAAAGTAAACTAGTAAACATAAAATGCCCCACTACGACGAAAGTTTTATTCAAAATGATAACTTAAATCAGAGAAGAAACAAGCGAAGCTATCATGTATACAAGAAGGGGTTGACACCTTTAAGTTTTATTGAAACGGCAGGTGTAATTCATGCCCTTGAAGAAAGAGGATCGTCCGTTATTAAACGGAACATTAAAAATATTAAGAATCGCAGCAATACTCATAAATTAGGGTTGCAAAAGGAAGAACCATGTGGTGTCAGCCCAGTGAAGTTTAAACAACCGGATATTGTCATAGATCACGCTCCTCAAATAACAACTTTCAATTCTAATAATTATTATGATTTGAAAAATAATTACGTTTATTCACTTACACCCTGTAAAAGTTTCGATAACTTAACACTTAATAAAGGATCTAAAAAGAATTTACTTTTTAAAGAAAAAAGAAGATATGGCTGTAGCTTACAAAATTTACTAGAGGATGGTCAATCGAAATATTATGCGGCTCCACAGCACGATCGTGGTGCAGGCACAACCAGAAGAGACGATACTAGAAAATCTTACTCTATCATAGATGCACAAACTAAACCAGTGAATCGACGACCTTCACATAGCACTCCGGCCCCAGGCCCTGGGGTATACCGGCAAATCAATAACGATGGAGTAACTGTGAAAACGGGTACGTTATTAAACAATTCACAATTGTAATAATATTTTAGTTTGTAATTTTGAAAGTTAACATATTACCTACCTATACCACATGACATGTGTTTACTATTCGTTAGGTGTTTGCAGCTTGTCCTTGTTCACACTTGACTAATTATTAGAGAAGAATTGAGTGTGTCACACAAATCTTATTAATACAAAATTTAATTCGTATGGTAATCAAGTAAACTCTTAAATTTCATACGACAAACTTTAATCAGATTATATTAACTATTTAAGCCGTCCAAGATCGCAAACCTATCGTTTATTAAACTGAGCATGTTGTAGTTGCATTATGTTTGCGTACATTTTAAGCCTTTGAAGCTCCTCACATTCATATGTGAGGAGCTTGAGCTTCAAAGGCTTAAATGCGCTACATAGGTTTTTAAAATAAAGCAAGTTGTGTATTTAAAATATTTATTTTTTTACGAGCCTTTTTATTATTACTACTGAGCAAGGACCTTCCCCAATTCCATCAGGTTGTTATATATCGCGCCTGTGCAAGCCAGTCCTGAAAACCACTCAGGTTATGGCGCAACCTTGGTATGTTTTATTTCAGACGAATAGGCACCTGTTATAATCCTGCGCATTAGACTTAGTTAGTGAAGTATTCTGCCTGCGCTGGTCATATTGCAACAGTATATTTGACCAGTGAGATATGTTGACTAGGAATGCCACCATAATCGTTTGCTAGAATTCCGTTTTCTCATTTGGCGAGCACAATTTACCTTCGACTTTATTGCGTTTTTTTGCTGATTTAAAGTTTCGCCCGTATAGTAATCAAAAGAATTCATGTTTTCTCGCAGTTGTTTCCTTAATGTTTACTGGATTACTCTGAAAATGCAATAGATCAGACGCATAAATGCATTACCGACAACTACTACGCCTCTGCATCGGTTATTAAATGCCTTCCTTATAAGCCGACCGTTTCAATTGGATTGGATATCATGCCCACTTTATATTGCCCAACTGTAATCGTGTCCCAAACAGGCCCATGGACCACCAAACAGTTCATTCGATTCAACTTCATGTTCATCCTGCCATCATGCGACCAAACGGCAGGATGAACCTGAACGTTGTGACAGTGGGACAGTGAAAGTTGTGAGATCGGTGTGATGATAAAGTTTAATATTTTTTCCAATAGAAGCATTGAAATTTCTTCCTGGTTTATATATTTGCGCTGTATAAACTGCCAGCGCATCTAAACAAACATGGTCTTGTGTAACAAGACGTAAGATACGCGAGAACTGCTCCATTGTTTCTATTGTAAGCATAATGCTAAGGCCGTTTGGTAAAAACTTTTATCAATTACTTAACAATACGAGTAGTTACTACTTCTATTACTCACGTTGGTCACACAGCGTTTTTGTATACCTACATAGATATCAAAGGTAGCTATTACTTATTATCAGGGGCTATTTACCACTGAGTCAATTGCTAGTGCTTTACATCGTAAAATAAAGCTTGGACTAGTGTCGTGATAGGTTATGGTTATATCTTTAGTTGGTTCTGAATGCTAAATTAAAATTTAATTAGATCATTATAATAAGTTATTTAAAATAAAGAAAGTAATAATTACTTTTTTTAAGTTTGTAGTGCATGTAGTATAGTAAAGCTGAAGTGGGAGTGGTTGCGTTACGTAAACTGTATGCGGCCTGACCGTTGGACAAAGTTCACTAATTCGTGGACACCAAACCATGGAAGACGCTGAGACATGGATATTTATCGCAGAGACTGGCTTGAGGTGTGGCTCAAGACACAGAATATTGGAAGGAGGTGGGGGAGGCTTTTGCCACTTTTGCCCGGCAGTGGGACAGCACAGGCTAAATAATTTTAAATAAAGTAATCCTTACGTATGACAAGTGGTCATACATCTGAAAGTTTAGAGATATTTTTTTGTTGCTACAGGACTTTCTAACTATTAGACATATTAGTCAAAAACTCGCGGGATGAAGGCATCGTTCCACGTTTTCTGGGACCTGTGATAATAGAAACATTCACAATATTATTAGTAGGATAAATATTCAGCTAATTAATAATTTATGATTTTCTTTCTGACACGCACGTTGCTTTAGCCGGGTTTGGTGTTGGTTATAGCCTGTTATGGCAATAGCCGAACAAACACTGATACTTATTCTGAACTAGCATCTGCATGCCAAATAGGACTTAACGTTTGCTTGTGTTTATGTATGACGCACGTAGTCTTGGGACGAGTAGTATGTGTCGGGGGCGTCCGTCTGTCGCGATCCGTGCGTGTTCAGCGGTTCACTGCCTCACTGGTTTACTCAACTTTACTCGTCGACAGTCGTCACTGCGACTTTGGGCGCGTCCTCCTGTCGCCTTGGTGTTTATTTATAAACTCACGCGTCATATTTATTATATATTGCAATTGATAAATTGTTATTTACTATGCGTGTCTCCTGTGATATGATCCTAACTTAGTTGCTTGTGCGAGTTCTCTATCAATCAAAACACATATCCTTGGCCTTGGACTAATCTTTGAGGTACTGTTTTTTGTTAAGTATATAACCAACCTTAATGTACACTTTATATTTTTCTTAACATGGAATTGTTGTAAATATTATCCTGGTTAACAATATAAACTACTACTGGTACTGATTATTTTTTATCGACCGTCGGAAATAACTACGGATATAATTAGGTACATATTCACAGTCGTCTATAATTTCCTCGTACAAAACATTAGAACTAAAGTCACTGTGCATGTTCGACAAACGTTGAATTTCCTGCATTCGGTCTGGTTAAACGGACCAGCTAATTAATTAAAAAATCACTCACTTGGGGCGTTTTGATTCTGTAGTTCTGTTTGGCATAATTCCTACTTGACAAATTAGGATATTAGATTTTTTATGTTTCGTATATTGGAAAATCGTCGTAAATTGTATAAAGATGTCATCATTAAATTTCTTTCTGGGACTTAGATTTACGGTAGGAACCTATAGTCGAATATGTATCCAGTAAGTACATACCCATACATGTCCCTAAATTATTTGTTATTTGACTACACAACTAATTGTGGTACAATAGAAAATGAAATTAATACTAAATTTAATTATTACTATTTAAAAAAAAGTTTGGGCCCCGCGGTAGTGTGCCCATCATGGCGGCGGCATTCCCGCGCTGTATGGCGATGCTTATCCGCTGCGCGAGAAATCCGCCGGCTCGTAAGTTTCCCGTTACCTCCCTGAGCCGTTTGCTGAGCTCCTTGAAAAGCGAGTGCGCGCCCAGGCCCCACGGGCCCAGTGTCTCGACACCAAATGCGACAAAGTCGTATTGAGTGCCGAGACAGCTGTACTTGCCCACCTTCGAGCGCTCACGTACCTCGGCCGCCGCGCCGGCACGTTTGGCAGTTGCCGGAAGATAGGTCGCAGCTAGTGTGTCGGCACACGTGGCGTCCCACACTAGTGGGCGACCCATCCTCCATGGTATCATCGACATCCCGTCAGGTCTCTTACCATCGTCCCGTGCTGGGGCTCCAGAATCGCAGGGACGTTTACACTGACGAGACACCGTCGCAGGATGTCGTTGATCGCGGCATGGTGGGATAGGCGGCCAGCACTTGAAGAGCAGGCAAGCCCATGATGACCTAGGCGATTCACACTCGCTCCACAAAACTATGTTCTACACAAACCTCGGCCCCCAGCCGGAGACCGATGGCGAGTTGGAGAGTGTTGTGTTCAATGAAAGTACCAGTGTTGGGGGATGGGTAGGCATGGAGCCAGTGTCCGGATTCCTGTCTTGACACTGCTTCCAGCCTGGCGCGATTTTTTAAAGATGACGAGGTATCAATGAGGGTTTGTAAAACATGTTAGCATGAAATGTTATCCCAGGCCTTCTGATTTTTGAGAGTGGGAGGGAAATTTGGACTCGGTCCAGCTAGCCAGGCAGTTTCAGCCTCGACCAAGCTCGCGATCTCACAGTTTGTAGCCGCGGGGGCTTTAAGGATTTTTCCTGCGAGGTCAGACGAGCTATGGATTGAGGACAGAAATGCTGGCAGTGCTACAGAGATTTTTCGGGTTCCCAGGCCACCATACCTAATTGGTAGGGAGGCTTGGGTCCATGCCTGCTCGCTTAGTCTGATATTTATGATAGCTTCAATTTGGAATTTTATTGTATTGTCCAAGTCTTGGGTTAGATGGGGAAATTTCCACACTGGGCAGCAGCGGAGCAGGTACGTAAATTTAGGAACAAATAGACAAAACTTAACGATGAAAAGAGCGGAATGGCTGCTAATTTTAAGGAGGCGGTCCGAAAATTCATTAAATTTAGAAACCGAATTTGTTAGAAGTGGTGGAATGGCCTCATCAAAAATAGGTGAACCAAGGAGGCTTAGACTGTTCTTTGTTACTATATTGATATTTGGGGCTACGCTATTAAAATTATTAACTATGGATTGAGCAGAGGTTGTGTTTATTTTGTCGTTAATGAAGAGTTCAGACTTATTAAAATTTAAATGTAAGCCAATGAGATCAAATTTTTGTTTTATCATTACTAAGTCAGTTAGAACAGTCTGAGCGTCCCCGGCTATGGTACCGTCATCTAGGTACCATATATTCAACTTTGAATTTACTTTGTGGATTATCGAATTAATGGCCAAACTGAAGATTGCTGGACCGAGGGGATCACCCTGCTGACATCCCACAGCCGAAATAATTTCATTATTTTTGTGTAATAATTTAGAAGGACAGTGATAACACTGTAACATAAAATTGTAGATCTCCGGAACGTATATTTTAATTTCATATATATTTCATATATTTGTAAATCCTATTGTAAATAAAATTCAATAACTAATTGTGTCTCACTTTTGATAGGGTAGTGCTTCTTTTATCTAGCATGCATAACAATAGATAATTGTTTGTTTTCCGCTACTGATAAATTAATCACATTTCTTTTAGTGTTTCATCCTAATGACATTCAGCAACTACCTAACATTTTAAACAATCTAATACAATTCAAATGCAAATACTCGTGTTAATTTTCAACATTTCATAATGCTAGTCTGGTATGTAATTACAGATGAATTGATGTTCAATGTCACAATGACGCAATTATGTAGGTATCTTGATTGTATCTCTGTGGCAAATACGGATAAGGTCATCTTAAAAAGATACGTTCACTGATTTGTTTATTCTAATGAAATCTAATGTAATATTAAATATCTACTAGGTCTACCCGCGTGAGTTTTCCCATTGCCGATTCCCACCGGATTCACCCAGGGATATCCAATTATTACAAGTTATCAAAATCGAATCCGCCTATGAAGACTTACGAACTTGTTTGTACCTATTAAGAGAAATCAAAAATCTGTTGTCTTAGCTCATCATTTGTACAGTCATTGTACTGGATGTTGGGCTGAGCTGTCCACCTTTATTAGCAACACTAAATATGAAGGACGTAAACATGAAGTCATTAATTCTTAGATCTCCTTGCTTCAAAGGAGGAAGGAAATCAACTACCTACGTAATTATCATACCCTTATAGGATTTGTTAATATTTTCTTAGTCATTATTAAAACTAGTGCACGCCCGCAGTTGTGTAAATATAAATATGGTGTTATGTGTCCCGTTTCTTTTGGTCCACTACCAGTTTATCAGTTAGTTACCCGTTGCCCAGGCTATCAGTTGATACGTATAGTGGATGGAGTGTGATGATGAAGCAACAAAATCAAGGATCCTAATTTTCTAATTCATTGTAGTGGTAGGAAATTATATTATACATTCATATGGGTCAGTATGCGAAAGTCAAACTATATATTATAAGCCATACAAAGATCTGTTTAAAGATTTTGTAAAAATAAAAACTGCATACTTAGATTACAAATCTACAGTTCGGTGACGTTTGTAAACTGAGGGGTGCATTTAACAGGTTGTTCCATCCTGTTTAATTAAAAAATAATTATGCTTTTTAGAATTTTACTTACAGAAAGGAGTTCAACGTTGTATTGAAAAAAATTGTAGCACTGTTGAACACCTAGTAAAATAAATAAAGGATATTAAAACAATGCATTTTATTATACATATTATAATTTTATTATTACATGTTTAATATTAATATTTACTACTTAAGACCTAATACGCAATCGAAATGTTAATAAAAATAGTGAGTGATATCACTCACAATATACAATAAATATACATATAATGTCACATACACAATATATAATAGAGATAGGTATTTGGTACGAGGATAGCCTCGCACCAAATGCTGTCTAGATTCCAGCAGTTTTACGTGATGCCCGTAACAAACGTACAAAGTTGTTATGGTACGCTAAAATAATGAAACCTTAATTAAGAGACGCAAATTGTATCTTCCTAATTGATATTATCCAAATTGCAGAGCTCGAATCCGGCAGCGAGGGGAGCTCAGGTCACCGTGGGTCGCTGCGCGGTGCCAACAAGTTGGCCAGGCGTGCGCGCTCATTCAAGGACGATCTACTCGAGCGAATCTCAAACATGCGTTCTCCAGCGCAGCAGCACCATCCACCGCATCTATCAAATATAAGGTAAACATGTTTCTTTGTCATACTCTGGTTGTTTTATTATCAGAGCAAATTCCAAATACGTTAACACATTGCTATCCTTTCGGTTTGCCTTTAACATGGGATGAAGAAAGACTGGTTATTAACACGATGTGTTCTAAAGGTGTATTTGAAACTAAAATAAGTTTCGTCAAGATACCAGGGGATTAGACTTAAATCTATTAAGTATATTGAACAGAATCCGCCCCTTGACTATAACAGGATAACGAACAACACAGTGTCTAATTTTAACTGCCAAGTAAATAAACCATCTCATATAATTACGAACTTTATCTACAAACTTGTTTACTTTGCGATGAAATCTTCAAACTATTTATTGTTTCTTATCTACATTGATAAGTTTACACACATAACTGTCTTTGAACAAACTGACGGCGATGTAGGAGAGTGTCACTCATATCAGTATTATCTCTGCCACTGCTGCAAGAACATTGTTATTGTGCTGAGTGATGTGATTAAGTCTTTATTAAAATAGTCACGTATTATATATATACTTCGTATATTGTTTTAAGCTTTACCATATATCGCATAGAATTTGTGAAGTGGCTACTAAACCATATACAGCCGCCTTTATTAATGTGGACTTAGCACTAAATGTGGCAGTGTAACTATGAGTCACGAGCGCGACCCGCCACTGTCGCACTCATTAGTACATTGTCCGCTGAAATCTCATTAGTTTAGTGCGTGCAATGTTAAGTGATTACATTTTAATGTCCGTGCGTGGGCTGCCAGCGTGACCGAAACGCTTTTTATTTATCGAACGATCCGTGGACACCACAGATACACTGTGGAAACTATTTTTATTATGTCTCTGTGAGTTTATTTGAAAGCGGTTTTGTGTGCAAGAAGTACCCTATTGAGACGTATCGCGTCTTTCTCACAACTTTAAATGTCGTATGCAGTACGATCGCCAGTTGGAGACTGGTTCAACAGACGTACAAACAAACTTCAACTGAGATTCATTAACAATGGAAAACGGTATGAGTTGGCCAAAGTTTAATATTATACGTAGAAAGGACTTGCTTAGTGTTGTATTTGAAATACTACCCCTGATAAATTGTAACTATAGCGTTACAGTTTATGTCAAACATGATAACAGTGTTATCACTGTTATCAGTGTCATAATGTGCATATCGTAAAATGTAAAAGGCTGTCTAGGGGGCTCTAGCATATCTTCAGGGTCCAAGTCATCCTCACCTGCACGCGATACACACTGACAGACGAACGAGGTTCTGGAAAAATATTCTAAGTGCCTGGAACCGGCCATAGGCTCGCCCTCTATTACGTGGAACCAACAATGACTGGCGTAATTGGGATAAAAGCATATCTAATGTCTACTCCTCATGAATAAATACGACTTATGTTGTGTGTATGTTGCTGTGTGTGAAATGTATAATAATATGTATAGGTTAAGGATACAACCATTTCTTTGTAACATTTATGTCATTCATATTTAGTTGTAATCCTATCCTACTAATATTATAAATGCGAAAGTTTGTACTGTTGTTGTTTGTACTCTTTCACGTAAAAACTACTGAACGGATTTTGATGAAACTTTACAATAATATAGCTTATACATCAGAATAACACATAGGCTACAATTTATAATGACACGGCGACGGGAACAATAATCACGCGGACGAAGTCGCGGGCGACCACTAGTTTAATTATATTATATACCATTGCCCCTCGAAAAAGTGATCTTTATTCATCGATAACAGTGAATAAAACGCTCATTTACTAAAAGTGAATAATGACATTTGAATTTGGAACGAGCTTCAATAGACGAATTAAGTATACTACAAAAAAAAGAAAGCTGAACGTAACTACTGGCAGGCTGAATGAAGTCATTCCATTGACAAAAAAAAATAAAAGGGGCAATGGTATAAAAAACAAACAACCCGCCAATTTTAGATCGTAGTGTTTCATTGGAAAATTTAAAATAACTAATAAAATGAGTTCTTCCAGTGATGAAAATGAGTCGCTTACTCCGGAATCATTTCGTTCGAAATCAGCAATTATCTATCAGACAATGTAGGTGTTGGAAACCTTTACCTTATTTTCTCGCAGTCAATGGTATAAAGTAGAGTAGACTTCTCGTGAAAAAATTTTTTTTATCTCGTTCCTTGTATCCCTTGCTCCGGTCAGGATTCTACTTTAGGATCCTTCGCTACGCTCGGGATTCTATTCTAGAATCCTTCTCTACTCGGGATTCAACTTCCTAACTCGAATTAAATTTTCTTTTTTTTCACTTGTTCTATAATCTACTATATTTTCTTATTACACATAAACATTCAGACCTAGCCAAATAACTTACGTCACGACCTTGTTAGCATAATAAGTAGGACCTACGTTATATTTTACATAAATAGAATAATATTAATGGAAATATCATTTAAATATTCATCATGTTTTGATCTTTTTAGTGTTATACAAAAGTGGAACAAAATGTCAAAATTATCATAGTAGACCAGTTTTAAGATACGAATTTAATTTGTGTTGTTTTGTACACAGTTATCGGAGAGCTTCCTTACTATGTACAAAATCCAAATAGCAGAAGCAATTGTCTAGGAATCCACGACTAATCGATACGTTCATCATGTTATAGTAACACAGTTCAGACCATAGTCCAGACCGTCTAGAGAAATTCCAATTAGTTTTAACATGACGACTGACGTCAACCCTTTTTTTATGTTCATAGTATATGATGGCCCTGATTGATCTGTAGAAATCAGAACAGGCCCAGACAGCATGATTATTATCATCATAATCTCTGCGGATAGTAAGAATATAGTATTTCAACTTGATCTCATCACGTGTGGTGGGTCGCGTGAGTTAAATAGAGTAGACGTGCGAATTATTTTTTAGAATTTAACAAATAATTATTATTGAGGTGTCATTCGATTCGGAATGGCATACGAATCGAAAGACACCTCAATCATAATTAGCGGAGATTTAGAAAAAGTTTTGGCCTAGAAAGCACTTGTGAACCAGACTACCTTAATATGTTTTATTCGCAAGGCCAAATCAGACTCTTTCGCAACGGAATTACATTTTAAGTGATGATGTCTATCACTATCACTTCACTATCACTACATATTATAAAACAAAGCGGCTTCCGTCCGTATGTATGTCTAGTCTAGATCTTTAAAACTACGTTGCGGATTTCGATGCGGTTTTCACCAATGGATAGAGTTGTTCTCGAGGAAGGTTTTTATGTCTATAATTTCTCAAGCAGGTGAAGCCGCGGGCATCAGCTAGTTTAATTATAAATTGTATATGTATAATTCATAGAAATGTAATAATATTGTCCCCCAACTAGTCTGAAACTCAAAGTTCGTGTTATGAGATCTAGAAAAAATTATATTATATACTAGCTGTTGCCTGCAGCTCCGCCTGCGTGGTGCTTTAGATCGACATAACTTTTTTATTTATGAACCGATTGAAATAAAACAAACCTAAAAACCGCATTCAAATCGGTTAAGCCGTTTCTGAGATTAGCGTGTTCAAACATTCTGACAGACAAACAGACACACAGACAAACAGACAAAAATTCTAAAAACCATTGTTTTATGGTCCTATTGCGTTCATAAAGTCCCCCTACAACAGTTTCTTTATTATATCTTCGATGTACAGACATCGGCCACTTACAATTTTATTATATGTATTGATATTATATATATCTATATATATTTATAAATATTTGACCCGACCCTAGGATCTAACCCGGTACTTCTGGGTTAAGTGGTACGTGTACTCGACTGTACCATCTTGTTCAAAATGTGACGATATATTGTATAATCTAGCGTTTTCTTTTACAACAGATCACATTCGCCGCTTAGCCCTAAAATTCGGAATATGGCCACAAAGCCGACTGCGGAAGAGGGAGAAGTCACACCTGCCAAAGAACTTGAAAGACTAGTCAAAGAGGTCAGAATATTTACAGCTCTTCCTTAATTTTATGCTGCTAATAATTGTTCATTATGATGTGTAACTGTATAGTAGTACTTATAAATAAACGTCTATTGTCTGCAGGTCACATTCGGCTTAAAACACTTTTCGGATGTTATTACGAAGAGGAAACTGGAGATGCTCCCTGACAATGGCACTATTGTTTTTGAATCAATTGCAAATATACACAAAGGTAAATACAGTTATTATCACATCATCTCATGGGATTAAGGTGTATATTATTTAATTTTGTTGTGATTCTGCTCGCTTGCTCTAGTGATGTGATTTTGACTTACAAAGTAATAATTACTAGAATTAAAATAATTTATTGTTTTGTCTTTATACCTTTACATATTTAACATTGTGCTAAGTAGTCACTAACATAACTGGCTGTCTGATTATCTATTTCTATAGATAGATACAGATAAACAGACTCCTGTAGTATCAGTCTACTACATATTATTATTTTACTCTCTACATTGTAATAGGTCTGTATGTAAAGTGTCAAGATATTCAATGAAAAACCATCGAGGATCTTCATAAAGACATATTATTATTTGATTGATGTGTTAAACCCACAAATCTCAACTATAAATTCAAACTCGTTAAAGTAATATTTTCCCAATGCTTACTTTTCGAATGTCATTGACACGAGAAGCAGCAGGATACAACATAGTATTTATCCAAGTTCTGTTCTGACAAAGACCGTAGCATGAGTACAACTTTTTATACTGACCAAATCAGTAGTAAATAGAAGTGAAGCGTGTCTTTATAATTACCTCTTTCATAGTCACTCGAAGTATTCGTCATTACGTGATGGCTATGGTATTCTTCAGTTACTATGACCGAATTTTTGTAGTGGGTATTACTCTACTACTATCCTATCATTATAGATAAAGCTTACGACTTTTACTGCTCGATTAAATCTCTCTAAGCAACTAATTCTCATTCTCTGACTATTATATCTGCATTTCATGTAGGTACTTACTTTGCCCTACGTTTTTAAAGAAACCCTCGATATGCGGCACGCTCTGTATAATAAAAATATGGTAATTAAAAAGCTTCAAACCAATCATGGTTTATTTGTAAGATTACAGATGAATATTACAAAGTGTGCACATCACCATTTTAATTTAATCGCAGATTACGTTCGTGTTAATATTTGCAAGAATTATCGCGTGTTCTCATTCGGAACATGGACGGAAATGTTTATCGATTTATGATTTCCTTTTTCAACATCACTTAACTTTCTTAAAAAAATATGTTATACACATTCGATATTTGCACGCAGAGTTAAAATCAAAATAAACAAAAAAACATTCATGATGGACCGTTGGTTATTTGGGATAGAGGAATTTGTAGTTGCGAAGCATAACCGCAATATTAATTATTATCTTGCATAAAACTTTTTCTTGTTATGCAAAGTACATGATTATCTTGTAGAAGTGTATTGCTCGATTTTATCATCAAATTTTTAGTTCAAGTCTCTCTTTAATCAATTTTAACAAACCAAATTCTTCAACATATCAAGAAGATCATAGAAGTAGAATAATTACCTACTTTATTTATTTGATGAACTTTGTTATAAATAAAGGAGGAAAAATCTAGTACAACCTCCCAATCTTCCTTTTATGCTCTCATATGCATATGTAAGGAATATGATAGTTGCTTGCGAAACGTATAATAATAAGTTTTACTTTATATTTCCAGCAATCAAACCGTACTGCAGTCGATCTCCGCAACTAACAACTGCAGTAAAACGCCTCTGTACCGCCCTGGCGATGTTAATACGGCTTTGTGATGAGATCACAGCTGTTAGTTTGCGAGCTGACGCGGCTAAGGAAGAACTAGATACTTCAGCCGCTGCGCTATCGCCGGAGCACGTGAGTTCTGTGGTGAAGGGTGTGACGGCGGCAGTTGAAGAAGTATCAGCGTTGGCACAACAACACATGACGCGACCGGCGCTATCGCCTCGACCAGCACTTGTATCGCAACGGGCTTCTACACAGAGGAATTCATTACCAGGTGAGTTTGTTACGAACGTGAATGCCCGGGGTTCTGCACGCGTGTTTAGTGTCATCAAATTTTGTCTTAGTAGGTACCAAATTTCTTAAAAAAAGGTTTCTTTAAGCAACAGAAATCTTTAATGTTTTCTTAAACGTACTATGAATCCTTATATTTAGTTTAAAATACACATAGTGAAAGGCTCAACAAATATGAAATGATAGACCTTATTACCAAATCGTAGTATACGTTTTACAATACATTGACTGTTGGTAATCAGTTCCGCTATTTAAACCTGGTACAAAGCTACACGTTTTGAAACGGGTTTATTTCAAAACAGTGTCACTTTAAATCCTTTTGTACGTAATTATTGACGTAACTCCATGAAACTAAAAGTATTGTATAAGATCCTAGGGAAACAAATAAAGACACATGAGGTTTAGGATATTCGCATCTTTGTTGTTTGTACAAGGTATTGAAAAAGATTCTACTTTTTCAATACCTTGTACTAAATTATGCCTTCCGGGACATCCGGCAATGGAAGTTAGGAGGGATATATTAAAGAAGGGTCTTTCTTTTGCATATTTATATCTATTGCTGGTTAGTGAAGTTCGAAGCAGGCCTCCCTTCAACCATTGGTCACAGTTACAGTCTCACTCTAGATAAACGATGTGAATGTCTAAGTTGTTATTTTTAGCATTAGGTCAGGATATATATTGACACAGATATTATGACGTTAAATTTCCTACACAACGGACCTTACGCAAAACAAACGTAACACAGCTTTGAGAATTGCCTCATATCAACGTTTTCTTTAGGAACAAACGCTCCAATGCAACACTTCCTGCGATATGACAAGACCAAAATCCTCGCCAGAGAAAACAAGTATGTTGCTCGCATGGTACGGGAGGCTATAGAAGTTAAATAAATTGATCGTCATGGGGCGATAGTACTTTCACTTGAAAAATTATTATTTTAAAAGAAAAATGAAACATCCATAACTCATTTTTTATTTTATTTTAATGAGTATGGCGCGAATGTTCGATGGATACGCTTTTGATTACAATTGATGTAAATTTAAAGAAAATCGTGAGACCCGTTTTTAAGAAGAAAAAAGGGGAAAAAACCTATATTTTGGCGGTTTTAATTCCTTAATCCGACCCTGGAAAAGTTATGTCAATGAGCTACCCGTCAGCTATTAAATTACATATTCGTGCTAAAGAGCGAAATCGGACGAACAGTGCGGACTGTAGCTCTCCGTACTACAAGTACATACATATACATACGTACATAGTACTTACATACATACATTTTCTAGAAATCACTTCATTCGACTCATGGGAGCTCAGGGATCAGGGGAAATTAAAATCGATTTTTTTCACGAACACAATTACTTTGTTTAGAGAAAAACCATACACAAAATCTTAAGATGTCAGCAGCTTATCTGGACGAACAGGAACACACCTCAATTTATTTCTTAGAATTGCAAACAAATGTCACCTCATATTATCCCTGTGACCACGAACCTTTTAAAGGCTTCGAAACGTCAGGTTGAAAAAAAAAAACTCTTCAATCTGTTGTTTGTGAAAACAAACAGTGTTTTATTGCTACATTTTCTAAGTATTCGTAAATTTTCTAGATATTCCATTGACGCCCAAAGAGCGTTCTCTGTTGACGGGTGAACCGGGTAACGAAACACCCGGTGTTCGCGCTTCGCATTCATCAGAGTCGGTTCTGGACACTCCGGACACTCCTCCACCGAAACCTGCCAGGCCTAACAGGTGAGTGGACTCTATATTATCTACATACTAACTTATCGATGACATATTATACTATCAATTTTAATCCCACATATCTATTCATACCTGTTTCTCCATATTATCCGCCCACTTTTCTCTAGTAACGTTTAACACCACGTAATAGGGAGCAAGCCTATTGCCGGTAAATTTTCTAAAACATTAATTATTCCTATACGAGTCTTTTAGAAGTACATAAACGCATAACTTGTTAAAAGATAAGAGTGAAATTGATCATTTATTCCCTATGTAGTCTGTCCCATCTATTTTTGTAAGTTTTTGATTTTTATGCCCTTATGCCCTTGACTTGCGAATGGGACCCTTCAAGTAGATCGGTGTGTAGTTTTACTGGTAAAATTGCTTTCTGTTCTATGGTCTGTGATTCCGCATGCACTTGCCATGTTTCTGTGAAAGTTCGTTGCAACAGATTATAAAATATGGATAGAGAGCATAAAATTAAACGGTGGCATTATAACACTTTTAAACTAGGTATCACAGTAAGTACAGTACAATTTCCACTTACACAATTTGTATTTCCTCTTTAGCGCTCGACAATCCTCGACCAACATCGGGAATGGAACTCGGAACTACAAATTACACGAGATACATTGCTTCGTATTCATAACATCCTACTAGGATATTACAGTCTGCCAAACTGTAATTTTTTTCTAGCTGACCTATGAATAACCTAGATGTGGCTTGATTTCTTTTTACATCGCATTCTAAAACCACAAAATATAAAATTCGTGCAGGGGAATTTATCTCTTTAAAAGCGCTATTTATAATAAGTATTAATTGTTTATTGTGCCTCGGAGAGCACGTTAAGCCGTCGCGTCGGTCCCGGTTGTCATACGAACATCTATGGCAGTCGTTAGGGGTAGTTGGAGCCCTAAATCAAAAATCCGACCGGTCTAACTTCGATATCGCCCATGGGTTGTGGAGGTCAGCTGGCAGTCGCTTCACGGAAAATATCGAAGTTCAGCCGAATCGCAGTTAGACTGGAAAGCGACCTCAACTGAGTTGGGAAAAGGCTCGGTGGAATGATGATTAATTGTTTATTTTATAATGAAACCCTCTCAATCACTTTCACTGTCTGAATTAGAGATATTGATAATAAATTAAACTTATAAATCCACTTTCTCTTCTTCGGTTAAAAATTAGTTTTTGCATTAAATGCAAACTTTCGTCCAGTCAGTCACTGCTAGTATTTCTAATACTCCATGTGAAAAAAGGAATAGAACGGAGACCTCCCGAGCGCTAAAGTTGAAATAATCGTACTGTATGTATAATTCGTTTGGAAACGGAATTCACATCTCAATTTCTGTTTATTAAAATTTGCTATTCTATGCAACACGAATTAAGATACAGTCATCTCGTAATTCGTGTCGCATAGACATTTACTTAAATAGTTATAAATCTTGCTGGTACAAAGTCAATGAATGGCTTCTTCTGTTTGTCTATTATCCTTTGAACTATAATCATTTTCACTTAACAAAATAGTCGATAGTTGAACGAAACTCGTATTAATCATGATATTTGTAACTTAGCATGGATCCCGATTTTAGAGGGGGGGCCCTCGAAAATCTAAACGGCTACCGTGAAGAACCTAAAAATTCATGATGGTAGTGCATGTACTGAACTTTCAAGGAAAACTATAGCGGATTAGATAGCTCTTTTAGTTTAAGAGTTATAGAAGTTGTTATGGGTGAGTACGGAACCCTATTCTATGCGTGGCTCAATACGAACTTGGCCGTTTTTTTATTTATTTATTTAGTGTGAAAAATCACGATTTCCGTATTTCCCCTTAATTCTCTCGTGCTCGGTATAGAATTTTTGATAAGTGGTTAACTGCTGGTTCAAGTACTCAAGAATTAAGTATTGTACTATGTGAAAGTATTCAAAATATTCAAAGGTTCTTCACAAGCCATTAAAAGTGTAATGCTTGTTTCAGGAAAATAGAGTTGGCTCCTCCCCTTCCACCGAAGCGCAAGTCAGCGAATGATAACTCCTTATTGGGTCTCTCTATTGACAGGTAAAACCCAAGTCCAGATAGGCACTTCTCCTGTCATTCGGTTTTTCAATGTCCGCAATGCGTATCGATGTCAGCGTCAGATGACAAATCAGTTCGCCTCTAGCCCCGTTACCATATCAACCGGCTGCGGGCGGCCCGCGCGGCAAAAACGCATTTTATTATTGTATAAAATTAGACATTGACATCGACACGCATTGCGGACGAGATCCGCACTGGTGGAAAAACGATTGACAGGAAAACCACCCGCGTGCCTTAGTTTGTCCCTTCCTTTATATTTGATTTATTACCTGATAACCGCGGCTCCACTCTCATGGAATAGTATACTCAGTCCCAATTTCCACGGGCACATATTATTATTACAGAGATATCAAGTAGCCTATAGATGTGTTATTGTGAATCCGTTCAGTAGTTTTCGCTTGAAAGAGTAATAAACATACATCCTCCCACACTGGTGTTTATAAATTAGTAGGAAAAGTAGAATATTTACTGTTTAACATACATAGTCTTGAATATTTGAGTAGTGGATGCCCTCTATTTTGCAATAAATTACACTAAAAAAGCGTCTTAGTGCTTACCTTCAATATATTGTGCTATTATATTACAGGTTGTCACTGCAGTCACACAGTAGCGGTTCCCTGGACTCGATGCTGAACGTGTCCCACGATGAAGAACGCAACGCGCATGACTCTTCTAACCACGATCACGTGTTCCCCACGCCGCCAAGCTCCGATCTAGTTGGTCAGTACTCAGCACCTCGTTTGCATTCTACAACGGTATAAAATAACATATCAAACCTACTCGACAGCGGTACTATAAAAATAATTAAAAAGTAATTTTATGATACAAATTTTGAATGAGATTTACTACAAATCAGTATCGTAAAATAACTTTTTAAACACAGTTGATAGAATCATAGTGCATACAGATTAAGTTCTACTTGCAGTAACAGGCTAAGGTCTATCTACAATACCGCCTTGTCGAGTTTTGCCGCCATATTGTCGAAAATTGCTTCGGTGGCGTGGTCGGTAGTACACCGGCTTTCGAATCCGGAGTCTCGGGTTCGAATCAAATATATGTGTGATCCACAAATGTTTGTTTCGGAGTTTGGGTGTTTACTATGTACATTATGTATGTATTTAGAAATATATAAGTATGTTAATCAGTTATCTAAATAGCATAGCACAAGCTTATAGCTTAGAACAATGGAGTACATGATGTTGGATTTTTTTTATATAATTGCACTTATTTCGGTAAATAGAAGACACTATAAACGTCGACATATGTTTCACCTACTCACGAGGCATTCTCAAGGCTGTTCTCTTTGGAGACAGTCCAGCCTAATCCAACATCTTAAACTCCATTGTTTTATCATGGACTTTCGCCAGGTAACGCCTGACTCCATTCAATACTTATAGCTTAGTTTGGGCTAGATGAGACGTGTGAGAATGTTCAAAAATATTTATTAAAAAAAAATATTTATAACTTCTTCCAGTTTGTGTTTGTCCAGTTTGTCTACTCGTTTATTTATTTTCTACGGTATACCTTTCGTTAACATAATACATGTAATCCTAAAATGGTTTGGCACAATGAATTTGGCATACTTTTTTTGACATAATTATACTTGGTCATAATTGATTTTTAGCAGCATATCTACTGTGGCATAATTATATTTAGGTCTAATATATTTATGCATAGTTATAATTTGCACAATGTTTTTAGGCATAGTGTACATTCGCCTAATAGTATATATTACTAAAATTTTAAAGGTATAAATTAATGAAATGAATGAAAGATAAAAAAGTTACTTTAACCAGTATTTCCTATATTATAATAGTGTCAAAGTAGGTTTAGGTGCGGCGGGGGCGGCCCTTGGGCCACCCCTAAGCCGCCTTTTAATTATTTTACATAGTTACTTATTCTGCCTTAGATGATTATGACTATATTCATTATAGTTTGATACGTTTATGCCTTTTTAAAGCTATGCTTATACATTTTATGCTTAAATATGATTATGCTAATTTTATTTATGATTAAGACAAATATGCTAAATTTGTTATGGATAAAAAAATTATGCATAAATATCATTAGTCTAAATTACCATATGTCAAAATATTTTATGGTTATTTTTTTTATGCAAATGGATAGTGAACCATTTTCTACTATCATTACGATATGAGACTGTTTCAGAATCTACTATATTAAGCCTCAGTCACTGTACGAGTGCAATAGAGATGATATGATCGCAAATAGCAATATGCTTTTTGCTTCTGCCCGCGACTTTGTCTGCGCTAGATTTAAGGCTTGGGCAAACCAAAAGCAGTGCGGGAGCAGTGAGTCTACGTTAGTAAATAATGTAGTTATATGAGGGATGACACACTGAACAAACGCGGGCCCGCTTAACCTAGCTGCTCCGCCACTGCGCCGCGCACGCACTGCTTTGCGACAAAACATTTGGACGGGAGCAGCGCAGACGCGGGGCGGTGGCAGCGCAGGCGCGAGGCGGCCGCAGTGAGCACACGTTGTATTACTACCTCCGCCATTTTGAGTGGTCACACTAGAGCAGTTGAGCGGGACAGACGCAGCGCAGGTTGTAAACGGTTGTAATTTTTTACAAGTTTATCATGGAACCAAATGAAAAATTGATTGAGTTGGTGAGAAAATAAATGTTTATATGATTTAAAGGATAGATATTATAGAAATATGGTTTACAAGATGCGACTATGGGGGAAGATAGCTCAACAACATCATTTAACATCTTGAAGTGTGTTGAGTGTGGCGATCGATACGACACACATAACGCGGTTATAAAGCAGGACCGCCTTCAAACTGCTTTCTGACTGCTCATGTTTCTGGTGTGACATCAACCGCGACGCAACTGACCTGCCCTGCTAAGGAGCTGCGCCTGTCCTGCTTTTGGTTTGCCCAGGCCTTTATACTTCTATAGTACCCTATTTTTTTTCCTAGAGTTTTATGAATACGATTCTGCATTTTTTAAGACAGCGTTTACCAACAGACCAAGACGCCTCAATAACTATAGAAATCTGCATTCTTATAAATGGGCTGATACTAGATATTATCTGTATCGCGACTCAGTGTGTCGCTTTCTACAGAGGCGCCATCTATCACAATTTATTCTAACTATGGTAGGTTGTGGGCAACTTTACAGTTACTATTTAAACACAGCAGAGCGCTCTGTGCCATCAATGAATAATTATGATTGTGCATTTTTAAGCAAAGTTAGCTAACTTTTTCGTATAAAATTATTATACGAATCGCAAAAACTATAGTCTTTGGGCGTCTTGGGATGTTGTTGTGAGTGTTTCTCGTGGAAAGGTCCGTGTATCAAGTCCGGCCCGAGACTATGGTTTTTGCGATGATCTATTTATCTTGCCGCTATAATAACAAATAACAGGATAGTATTAATATTTAAGGGGGCGCATTAGGCGTGAAGGCACAATCGACCGACGGAATTGTTAAGCAGGGACCCATGGTCGTATCGTTTAGGGGATAGCGGTTATATGATCAATGTGTCGGAAGGGAATGTATTCTACTCAAACGAGTTTTGTTAGGTCTTATACTTAATGTAACTTTATAAAAAAAAATCAAAAGAATCGCAAACAGCCTATTTTTTTGCCAGTAGGATGGTGGTCCATATTCTTGTTAGCTATCTTAGTCGTATAAATAACCTAAAATACCATTCCAAACCTTACGGTGTCCATGTCTCATCAGTAAGCTTTCACTAGGTGGCAAATGAAGCAACATGTTGCAGAAAATGTTCCTCAACATCCACGTGACTTGCGCTTGCTCTTGGGAGCGGGAACAAGCAACATGTCTCGCGTCACGTAAAATGTGCGTGGTATGTTGCGGGACACCTGACGACGTGGCAGCGTCACGTATATAATGTAGCTACATATCAGTGAAAGAATTTTCATAATCGATTCAGATCAACAATAAAATCTTTGCTCTTTATAATATTAGCATATATAAGTATAGGTAATCGTAGATAAATGTCATCTAAACTTCGATCAAATATGTCTATAGACACACAGTCGTGGCTCGAAATATGGCACCACCCAAACTAGGCATAAATCTGCCGATATGCCTCGTTATACTTTAATTCTTGGCATGCCTTTTGTGACTTTATGTCCTATAGATTAAGGTACATTTGTGTCACCGTCCGTTCGGACTATGCGAAGTGTTTATAAACGCATTTTCCAGGGTTTAAGGTTTAGTTTTAACTGTACTATACCACCACATCTATCTGAGTGGGTAAGTTTTGACGTGGAGACGATTTTTGAAGTGAATTTTGTATAGAACTGTTAATCTATTGTAAGCAAAGACATTATTTGATCGAAGAATCTAATGTAGAAAGCTTAATCTAATTAAATTATTGTTATTTGCAGGTCTGTGTAGTTGTAACAACGTGGGTGGACTACGCTCGTCCTTGGACTCGCACGAGTCCCACGACTTGCACTTGAATTCCACTCACGCGCACGAACACTTGAACCACAATCGGTATGTCACACAGTATGTACGATATGATTTTATTTTCTTTGCATTAACCACCTGCTTGTTACTATTAAGTCATTTTAACACGAATATTTTGAATTATAACTATTGCTTTTTGTTTTATCTTTTATTTTCAGAGTATTCATCATTAGCTGTCATTTCATAATACTATTGAATTTCAAAGAGCAACAAACAATCATTATAATTTTACCACACGGGTATTACCTTACCTGATTTATAATTTATTATTAGGAAGTAGGATGTCATAATATTTTTACTTTTCACACATTTAATTAATGAACTGCACAATGAAGTACTTTAGCGGCACATTATGTGGTTTTCTATCTCATAACTGTACTAGCCGACACCTGCGGCACTACTTGCATTGTTTAGATATCCCTTTCTCGTTTTCTATCTCATAACTGTACTAGCCGACACCTGCGGCACTACTTGCGTTGTTTAGATATCCCTTTCTCGTTTTCTATCTCATAACTGTACTAGCCGACACCTGCGGCACTACTTGCGTTGTTTAGATATCCCTTTCTCGTTTTCTATCTCATAACTGTACTAGCCGACACCTGCGGCACTACTTGCGTTGTTTAGATATCCCTTTCTCGTTTTCTATCTCATAACTGTACTAGCCGACACCTGCGGCACTACTTGCGTTGTTTAGATATCCCTTTCTCGTTTTCTATCTCATAACTGTACTAGCCGACACCTGCGGCACTACTTGCGTTGTTTAGATATCCCTTTCTCGTTTTCTATCTCATAACTGTACTAGCCGACACCTGCGGCACTACTTGCGTTGTTTAGATATCCCTTTCTCGTTTTCTATCTCATAACTGTACTAGCCGACACCTGCGGCACTACTTGCGTTGTTTAGATATCCCTTTCTCGTTTTCTATCTCATAACTGTACTAGCCGACACCTGCGGCACTACTTGCGTTGTTTAGATATCCCTTTCTCGTTTTCTATCTCATAACTGTACTAGCCGACACCTGCGGCACTACTTGGGTTTGTTTAGATATCCCTTTCTCGTTTTCCGTTGACATTATTATCGGGATAAACAGTAGGTAGCCCACTATCTTCTTTTTTTTAAAGTTGTGGTTCCATAATACGTCGATGATTTTGCCAATGTGACAGTCCCGCACAGATCACTAGTTATTCCGAACTAGCTTTAGGTGCAGGACAAGATAAGAAACGTTGTTCGGTATAAGTGAGGGTCTGGAACCCTAGAGGTGACCTAAAAAGCGACCAGCCACGCGCCCTGCAAAAATCGAACTTCTAGCCTACTATCGATTTAAGAATGTCCGACATCTGTCTAATATAGATCCAGTAATTTTTGCGTGATACTTATGCAAACACACTAACCCGAAGAATCATGGTTTAGTTGTCGAGTAATTTTTTTTCAGTTAACTTTATTATACTTACTGACATTCTTTTATATTTTTACATTGTGTAGTTATCGCCACCGTCCGTCAATTACCCACAGTAATATCCAAGCATTGTTAGTTATTATCTAACAAAGCGCCACTTGCATTTTCAAGTTTCTCGAACGAGTCGGGTTTCGTGTCAGTGGGCCACGCCGAAATGTCTGCGGAACACAGTTTTACGTCACTGTTCTCATCGCACCACTACTCGAGCCATGCGGACAGGTAACACTACTTTCTCTATATCACTTGTTATGTCACTTATTGTTTGGAACGTGTCCTTAATGTACGCACTGGTTTCTTGTATTGTCACCTTGTCCTTTTGTTACTTATCTGGTATCTGTTTGTTTTGTGTTTCATTGAAAATTTAATATACTTTTTTTAAAACAATTAAAATTAATAATGTATAATGACGTATTATACATTTTTCCTTATTGTGTCATTTGTCTAAAAGTATATTAATATCTCTTAGTGTCATGCTTCCTGTTTATTATTTTTGCAGTATTTTTAACAGTACGGATTGTGTGACTGAAGTGAAGTGCACAGTACAAAGCTTTGAGAGCCGCATGAATGTAACCAATACCAACTGTTTAACCACGCACCATTCTTCAAAGTGAGTGTCCTATAATCTTACCTACTGTATAATACACTCTCTCACAATTGACTGTATTAAATGTGTTTTCCTGGTTTGTGTTAAATTTAAATAGTTCATAAGGAAAAGGTTTCATCAACTATTTTGGCATGTCAATGTACTCACCTAGTTCTCATTACATTTTTACAAAATCGCACAAATCTTGAGTTGTAACTCCCTAAAACTATTATTTGTACCAATTGATTTGCTCTGTTAATATATGAGTTACACTAAGAAAAATATGTTAACACAATTTCAAAATTAGAACTGTAATGTGTATGAAGTGCACACGGCAAGTAACAAATACATAAAATCATAACCGTGCTCGGTATGTAGTTCAACGTTAGTAACATTCACTTGCGCGTTAGTAGTGCTCGTCTCGCAACATGTTCAAGGACGTAGCCGGTTGTTTGTTATCGTAACATTGTTGTCGGTAGACTGGCCAGCATCACGTCAGACGCGCCGGAGACACCGCCCGAGCTGCCCGCCAAGACGCGCGACGTACGCTTCGACGTACAACAACACTTCCCCACTGTGGAAATCAGGTAATTACCTCACCTCTACTCACCTCACCTTGACATCTATCTAGTTTTTTTTGTAGAAAAATTAGCACTTAGACCGTTATCTAATTAATGCCTTGGTGTGTGGGTTGTTAATTGTTTTTTATATGTAGATAGTAATTATGTATACTGTAATTAGTTGATATACCAATTCATTATGAGACCACATGTGTTAAGTTTAAGTAATTACTTAGTTTTATATAACTACGATACTTTTTGCTAGTTATAATTGTCTTGAAATATCGAGACTTGTTTCAAGTTTATCATGAAGAAGTTATATTGTGCTAAATTAGGTATATAAATTTTGTCTGTATGTCAGTGACACTAAATTACTTCTTTTTATTTATTATAAACCTGCAAATGGACTTTTTACCTAAATGATTAATACAGGGATACTTACCCAATTAAAAAACAACTAGTATTGTAGTAGCACACTCAACACGTAAAGAAGTGTCGCTATTTCACTACGTAACTTAAGAAAAGTCGCCCAGATACATAATATCAATGTTATTTGGTGTGACTTATTAGGAACAAAAGTCGCATTATGTCACAGTGTTACTCAATAGGTGTCACGCAGTTAAATATCTGGGTGTCACTGAAACAGCCTAATCTCTAAAATATAAAACACTAATGGGTATGCATGCAAACAGGTATCATTACAGCTAAAGACAACGGATATACGTTTACATGTAACGCTATGTGAAACTTAAATTATAGTGCATTTTTAGTGCAGCGTTAGGTAAAAATGATACATAAACATACATAAATGGTATTGTATTTAATATCTAGACAGGGTGGCGTGTGCTCTCTTCACGGCGAGGCGAGACCGCACACGCTGGCTGTCCACCAGCCGCCGCGTCCGCCGCCACTGCCGCTCAAGAAGAAACACAGTCAGTATCGCACTAACTACACTATACATACACATTACACTAATCTAATCTAATCTAATCTAAACTTAAGAAATAAGGATAAACTGGCTGTTCCTAAATTTAGGCTTCATAAAGTGAGTAATTCTTTTGCGGGGAACTTTATTCGAATGTACAATACATTGCCAACCGAAATAGCAAATTTATCTGTCAATAAATTTAAAAAACTAATAAAAAGTAAATTGTGCCATAAAGCTTATTATAGTATTAATGATTTCTTAGATGACAAGGCGGCCTGGTTGTAACAACGTAACGAATTGCTCCTTTCTAAATAACTCTGTATTAGATTTAAGATGAAATATTTTGAAAAAAGCCGAGCTGAGTTTCTTGAGGGCTCTTCTCAGTCTCGTTGCATTTTGGAACCCTCGGTAGAGTCACACCAACTTCTGACGAATCTAAATAATTTTCTGAAAATTTCAAAGATAATAAACGTTATTTTATTTAAAAAAAAAAAAACACTATATGAGATCACAGGCTAATCGTGAACACACACTTATCCCAGCTGAACGTGTCGATCGAAACGAATTTTAGAATTCTGGTTATAAATTTCATGTCACCTCGCACACTTATTTGTGTCGTATCTTCCAAATCTGAAAGATTTGACGCAGATAAGTGGCAGTGGCTCGAATAAGTGCGCGTTCACGATAACGGGGATAAACATCAATCATTCATTACAGCACCACAAAATTTGTATAGTGTACCTATAGGTACGTGAGTTTTAATGTGAATGTAGTTGAATTATTTGAATAATTTGCTATGGGATATTAACTGTTGTGACAACCAGCTGGGGACGCGCCGGCCAAACTCCGTTCATTGTAGTAAATGACGATGACCAGACGGCCACATTCAACTCCATGACCATGACGATGACCTTGAGACTACGATAATGATCTAAATATCATGAAAAATTTCGGTATCGCACTTTTAGGCCCCTCAGTCATAATGTTTAGACACGTCTTTCATACATAACGTTAGCCAATGATAGTGTCCGAAAAGAATAATCATTTTTTGAATGTAAGAAAATGGTGGTGGGTTAAAACAACGATACTCTCGACGACTAAGCTGTATGGTGAATGTAAATAAATATCGTGTCAAATTATTATTTTGACTAAGGTGCACTGTCATCGATGCCACTATTTATGTTTGTCTTTTGTAAGTGATATGTCTGATGCCATGCATACTCTGTATTTTATAATACCTAATCATGGATGTATGTTTCGTGGGTGGTTCGTTATATCAATGATATTTTAATAATTGGGGCTATAACGGCATGTTTGTCTGTTGTGTCGGTGCTGCTCGGCAGTGTTCCAAAGCGTCGCGTACAGCGGTGAGTGGCCCAATGCATGTGAAGTGCTATTTAGCTCCAAACACATTCGATACTTTCGATTCATTATTGATATCAAAGTCCACTCCATATATGAACCTATTGGAGACTCATCTATGTGCTTTAGCAGTCAGCCACGCTTTCGTCACTTACACTAAAATAGTCACACTTATTCTCACTTCGGGGTCTACCATGCCCAGAATGACTGGGGGATTCATATCCTATTTCAATATCACCATATACTACAATTACAAAGTTGTTGCGTATGGTAGACGCCTGATTAGCTTTCCATCTGTAAAAGGTTCTTGTTTACATAGCTTTGCCGCTTATAGCGTTGTATAAAAGCAGCGCATTTCCAGCTGTAGTAATTAATAAACAAAGAATGTACTAAATATAGTGCTGTGTTACAATCACATATTATTGCTGTTTAACGTTAAGCTGATGATGGTTATTATTTCGAATTGTTTAACGTTCATAACCATCATTTTCATTTAATTATCTAATTATTATTTTAAACTTTATTAAAATGATATACTGGTATTAATTTTATGAGGTATAAGTTGAAGGAGATTGAAAACATTTTTTTATGGCTTAGCAATTATTAACATTTATATTGTCATGATTAAAATGATACACAGTGGTTAATTTTATTAGATCTGGGAGCCTTCTGTCTATTTGATTGTTTAGATTATTGCCTCGGTTTGTGATATATACAATCTTTTCGTTTCGCTGAAATAATAACCTAATTGGAAATGCGTTGTTGTCATTATTATTTTGCAGAAAGTAAAGTTCAGATGCATCGGCTTTAGAACAACTACCACGTTTCACTTTTTACACATTATGAAATTGTAATGATTACAGGAGACGTTTATGAACTATAGTAATAACCAACCAATCAAATTACATGATAAAAAGGCCCCCTAGATTGTTAGGTATATTATTGAGTGATTTCCTAAATTATTTATGTTTCTGGTATAGTAATGGCGTATATGGAAATGTTCGGAAACTGCAGTCACCCGCCGAATAATGCTGCTGCACCGCCGGATATGTTCCGACATTCCATACATACATATAATTTAGCAAGGTATGTTTCATATTATAGGAAAATTACACTGATACTAAGTTTATTAAGATGTTCTAGGTAACAATAAATTGGAAGCGTGCTGGGCCCGTAACCTATTAAAACATGTTAAAAATATGAAATCGATGTGCCAAGCTTCAATTAACCTAGTACGTTACCGATCGCAAAATCTAAAGTGGAATTTACTAGTAAAATTGGCGAAAATGAATGAAAAATGTTAAGAATATGTTTACTTTGCAGTGCTAAACATACGAATGACGGATCCTTGGGCGTGCAACGTCATCAACAAGTTCAACGCTCCATAGCCCAGTCTTTTACTCTACAACATTTCGGTAACCCACCGCTAAGGTAAGTCCTGCTCTACATTATCTCCGTACAAGTACATATTTCGATATTATTTTTTCGTGTGGGAGCTCTCGTTTCCTAGCAAACAGTGATGCATACATACCACGTGATCTGAAGAAGCGATACCAAAAATGCTCACCTGAAGCTTCGAGCTATCGATATAGTCGAAACTATTGCGATAACATTGAGTGTTTTCTCCGTTACAGTGGCTCAGAAGATAGTGTTAACATGATAACATCGAGTGGCACTAGTCCAATACCCATTGAGCCACCAGCTCTACCACCAAAGATGAGTAAGAACAAACAGGTAATTAGATTTTATAACTTGTCCACCATTTGTAAACTTTAATAGAACAGATAGTTATGTCACTTTAGATAGGTATTGCATCTGTGACTCTCAATCACTCTCGTATAGCATATCTCGTAAGAGAATCTCAGAATCGTTTCTTAAATACATGTCATTTCTATATATTTTCACCAAATATTAATAGTATGAATAAATACTGAGCATCTTAGTTTTTTTGCTGCTTAAATAGGCAAAATAAATATTTAATTCGTTTCCAGTATCAAATGAACCATAACGAACTATTGCCTCCTCCTTCACCGCGACCATCATCCAACAACAGTTCCCACCACAGCTGCGATGAAACGTTACTCAACCATGTAAGTTGATATAAAAATACTTCTAATCGTACTTTGAATGGAATAAAGGAGTAACTATTAATTTTCTTTTTAGAGTTCTGATGAACCCTTTACAATATCTACTTTAGTACCTGGAAAATTCCCATTGGAAGATGAACTAGAAAGGGTTGTGCTGCCACCAGCGCCATCTCCAGTGGGATCGCAGGTAATTTTCTACTTTAATTTTACTAATTCTTATAATACACTGTTGTACACCCGTCTGCGTCAAACTTTTTTCCTGCCGATTTTGATGAATGAATGTTTATGGTTTATTAATCTATTTATATCGCCCCTTTTACCGCCCAATATTTTTTTAGTAATTTTGTACAGACACGATTACTATTATAGATTACTAGCTGTCCCGGCGAACTTCGTGCCGCCTGAAATTTTACTTTTAAACTTTCCCCGAGCTGGTACGAATATTTTAAGACCAAAATTAGCCAAATCGATCACAGATAAATTAAAATAATACGTATAACAGTCACTGCTACGATCGTTAAACAAATAAAACCGAAAGAAAATGGCCGAAAACTGTATAGTAAGTAAGACAGGAGACCGGATGAGAGGTGACAACAGTTGACATCTAGCGGGGATAACTGATCGATTGATAGTTGATCGGTTATCGACCGGCGAAGACGGAAGATCAAATTGAATTGAGAAAATAATCATAATTGAAGGAAATTAAAATCGCGATGGAAAAATAGGGGTTGATCGTAGAGGGTTGAAAATTCAGGGTTGTATGTATTTTCTAATGCGGTATCATAAAAATAAAAAAATATCTAAAAATTAAAAAAAAACATTTAGGGGTGGGACTACCTTTAACATTTAGGGGGATGAAAAAAAGATGTCCGATTCTCAGACCTACCCAATATGCACACAAAATTTCATGAGAATCGGTCAAGCCGTTTCGGAGGAGTTTAACTACAAACACCACGACACTAGAATTTTATATATTAGATTATCCAGTTTATTGTTCCAACATATACCCTGGATTCACATTGGGCATCTGTGGTTTTCGTGGGCAGGTCAATTGTCACTTGTAATGTTTATTATTTTTGATGTTAGGATGTCAAAGGATAGAAATAAAGTATTCATTTAAACCACTATATTTTTATTGTAAGAACCTTCTAAGATAATATAGGGGAACTGAGGGTTCCCCTCTGCAAGGATTTAATGTACTTTTAGCCTAGGATACAATTTAGGTCTATTCTAGGTGCTATGTTATTCAGTAATACAGGGTATATGGTTGGTGCGCTTGGTCGGTAACGTTAGTGTATCTTTATGAAGATACTGTGGTAATTAAGGGTAATAGGTTAAGGGATTTTATAAGATACTTTCCCGGTGAAATACGCCACTCCTGCAAGCCGGCAGACACCGTCTCTGTTCCGGTCTCTGCCCACTCCAGGCAGAAGGAAGCTGGGTTCTCACCCAGGTAGTATGGTAATACCGTAAGCCTCCTAGAACAGGAGTTAAAGACTTATTCCATGCATTATGGCCACTGTTATTATCTAAGCGCCTACCACGTCGTACATATTATGTGTACATACCTTTCGGAGGCGAATATCCAAGCTTCACCCGATTAAATCCAGCTAACACATGCAAAGCATGCATGCGTATCGTGTAAGTCGGTCTCTAGCCAATCCTGGCCAGATCAGGCAAAGATTCCTGTTTAAATTTAGTGAGACAACTCCAGACACGTGTGCGTTCAAACTCAAACCTGTAAGGAACGAGAACCCACTGTCAAAATATACAGTACATACGCTAGCACAACAACATTTTATCTAAAACTTACCAAACTTCGAAATAAATTACAATAAATTAAATTGTAATATAAATATGTGATGCGAGCGTAGCTCGCTTGTATAAAATGGCTGTCACACAAGTCACGTGGTCCAGCGTCCAATCAGGAGAAAGCCAGTGTTGCCGCTTTATTATGCAAATTTCAACCAACTAAAATGGAATACTGCCACTACAAAAATTACAACATTACAACACCCCCCCAACCACGCAAGAATTCACGTAGGGAATTCGATCCGACGCCCACGTCGGTACTTAAATTAAGGACCTAAAACAAGGAGAAAACAACAACAATACAGCCCTAAACACTGTAAAACAAAAATTAGGAATAGGAAAATCCTAAGCAGATAAGTAAAGATGAAGGAAATAACTAGGGTGACTTGTCCTTGGCATCATGGTCCCTATAAGGAGCCACGCATCGAGGCCTACGAACTAATTCACACGAACTAACCTAACATGTTAACTTAACCTAATACACAAACAAAAAAAAAACATCTGAAGAGAAAAAAAACCTTGTCAAGGTTGTAATCGGGAATACTAAGTGTGAATACATACAGCACTAATCCTAACATGCAAACAACAATACGTAGAAATTTTAGGTGGAGCCTAACGTAAGGTACACACTGTTTAACAAGGTGTGGGTCGTCCTTGGCATCATGGTCAGTCAAGAGACCACGCATCGGGGCCTACGGACTAATCTACACGATTACTCAACTACGGCTAGATAGCCGTAGTGGCAGATGCCAACACTAGTTCAAATAGTAAATGGCAAGAGAGAGAACAAAAAAAAAATGAATATAAGGAAGCACCGAAGTTAACTGTCTCACGATGTGCTCCGCCTGCCTTCTTTGATGCTCGGAGAGAGAATCAAAATCGCGCAGCTCTCGCATCTCCGAAACATGATCAAACTCTGGTGTCCAAAGTGGTCCCATTGCACATTGATACAATTTCAGGGGCAATATTGAAAGCTCTCCAGAAGTTAATACCCAGTAGTAGGGCCGTAGTAACTCCAGGGATAACGTAAAACTTTACAACCTTGGTATTGTCTCCCACCGTGACCGGTAAAAGTACATAACCGGTGACGGGGGAAGACGAACCATTAGCAGCAGTAATTGTATCCAAATCATAAGATACTTGAACCCCAATGTTAGCGAGTTCACTTAAAATAACATTATTAATAATTGAGATTTCAGAGCCTGAATCTAACAGGCCTTCGTAATTAGCTTTATTAATGGTTACGGGTAAAAAGGGACGAGTATCAGAACCGCCAATCACGTGAACCAAGGGCTTGTCCTTAATAGGGAGCCCGCGAGATGTGTTATGCCTTTTGTGGGCAATACACTTATTATTATTATTAAAAAAAAATTTTGTACGATTGGTAAACGTTCTACTGGAAACTGTGGAACGATTTCCCCGGTTCACGCCTACACGTTTTTTTGAATTAGTATTCCTCGGTAGTTGTTGCTTCGTTGAACACTTGGGGCACGTTGAGGCAGTGACGTCTGGTTTACCACATCTATAACAAATCACTATCTTGGGAGCCGTACATTCCTCTAGCGAATGTCCGTTAATACGACAACGAACGCAAAACTTAATTAATGTATTTCTTACCGCCGCAGACTTATTAGGTTTGTAAGTGTTCGTGTTCGTTGAACACTTAGGGCAAGTTAAGGCAGTGAAGTCTCGTTCCCCACACCTATAACAAATAAATATCTTGGGCGCTTTACATTCCCCAAGCGAATGTCCGTTAATACGACAACGGACGCAAAACTTAATTAATGTATTATTTACTGCCGCACATGTTACAGACTTATTAGATTTGTAAGCCAAGTCGCGTGCGAGCATTTTGTCGTGTGGCCGCGGTGGTTCTATAAACATACCGGCCCTATACTTTGCATGTTCAAGTAGACGACAATATTTCTTAAGCTCAGACCAAGTACTGACTTGCTGTAGTGCCAGCTTTGTGGAATAGAAAGGCCTAATATTATAAGTAACTATAGTTAACTTCTCAGCTTCGGTAATAGGAGACCGTAGTCTCGAAAAATAATTCTGCATTATGCTTAAATAAGTAACAATGTTTTCATCGGGTCCTTGAGTTCGAGAACGGATTTCCTGTAAAAATAGATGGTCGAAGTCGAAGGGTAGGTATTCGTCGAGCATAAAACTCTTTAGCTGAGCCCAGGACGCGACTTCCGTCTTGATGCCTCGGTACCAGAACAATGCCTCCTCTGTAAATAATTCAGCAGCAGATGCCAACAACTTTTGGTCTGATATACCCCGCGACAAACAAAGCTCCTGTACACGCTCAATAAATTCGATGACACAACCCTTGCCATTAAACTTCAACCCTAACGAATATACATTTGAATAGCCATCGCAAGTAATCACTGGGTGTATAGTTGTCTCGGCACCTGTAAGTGTGAGCTCACCCTTATTTATGGGTGAAGGTGTGTGATTACCCTTATTTATGGTTGAAGGTGTGTGATCACCTTTATTTATAGTTGAAGGTGTGTGATCACCTTTATTTATATCCTCCATCCTTCAGTAATACAAGACTAACGTAGGTAAAGTAAAGTAAATTATAGGTTCCAATACCTAGCGTGACCGACCAACACACAATTCACCATGGGTATCTCTAAGACCTCTTCTAGTTGTACACAAGTTAATAAATGCGCATAAGTAGTACACTCATGTTAAAAGTTATGATAATACACAGTTATCGAAATACACAACAAAAAAACACATTGTTACAATGATAAAAAGATAAGTAGGGTACAATTAATGTCTTGTATATAGAACATTTGTAAATTGTCAAATGAGACCTGTATATGGTACACCTTTCAATAGAACAAACAAAAAATAAAGATAGTACATAGTAGTAGTATTTAGAAAATAAAAATAGGTTCAACGTTTGGTCATGGTGACACACATCTATGGTTGTGTAATTGTATAGGTACGTTTTCAATGAAAACTTAGATTTAATTGTTAAATTACTATTGACAAAAAGTCAAGTCTTAATTTGGATATGTAGTGAAAACAATACAAAGAAATTTGTATTCATATAGGTAGTTACCCAATCTCCTGTTCAACAACAAAAAAAAAATACAAACAGGGTACCAATACTAGCAACCAATAATAAGTAGGTACCAATAATAATATTATGTAAAACAACAAAAAAAAGTATGAATGTCACCAAAGTTGTTTTTTTTTTTTTAACTTGTAGGTTAGTTAGGTATAAGCTTATGTCTAGCATTGTTTAGTAACAACTCACCAAGGAGTGTGTATTTGTGTAGTACATCTATTTGAAAAACAAATCAACACTAATAAATACTATGTATTTGTATAGTTACCGACCAACCTTTCAGTAAGCAATGATTATTGAGAGGGAAAATATTCGCACAGACCAACAAACCAGTTCGAGCGCCATGTAATGTTTATTATTTTTGATGTTAGGATGTCAAAGGATAGAAATAAAGTATTCATTTAAACCACTATATTTTTATTGTAAGAACCTTCTAAGATAATATAGGGGAACTGAGGGTTCCCCTCTGCAAGGATTTAATGTACTTTTAGCCTAGGATACAATTTAGGTCTATTCTAGGTGCTATGTTATTCAGTAATACAGGGTATATGGTTGGTGCGCTTGGTCGGTAACGTTAGTGTATCTTTATGAAGATACTGTGGTAATTAAGGGTAATAGGTTAAGGGATTTTATAAGATACTTTCCCGGTGAAATACGCCACTCCTGCAAGCCGGCAGACACCGTCTCTGTTCCGGTCTCTGCCCACTCCAGGCAGAAGGAAGCTGGGTTCTCACCCAGGTAGTATGGTAATACCGTAAGCCTCCTAGAACAGGAGTTAAAGACTTATTCCATGCATTATGGCCACTGTTATTATCTAAGCGCCTACCACGTCGTACATATTATGTGTACATACCTTTCGGAGGCGAATATCCAAGCTTCACCCGATTAAATCCAGCTAACACATGCAAAGCATGCATGCGTATCGTGTAAGTCGGTCTCTAGCCAATCCTGGCCAGATCAGGCAAAGATTCCTGTTTAAATTTAGTGAGACAACTCCAGACACGTGTGCGTTCAAACTCAAACCTGTAAGGAACGAGAACCCACTGTCAAAATATACAGTACATACGCTAGCACAACAACATTTTATCTAAAACTTACCAAACTTCGAAATAAATTACAATAAATTAAATTGTAATATAAATATGTGATGCGAGCGTAGCTCGCTTGTATAAAATGGCTGTCACAAAAGTCACGTGGTCCAGCGTCCAATCAGGAGAAAGCCAGTGTTGCCGCTTTATTATGCAAATTTCAACCAACTAAAATGGAATACTGCCACTACAAAAATTACAACATTACACACTTCATACAAAAAAATTTACATAAAAACTGTCTTCAAAGTACCGGAATGGGACCAAATTGTTGGAATCGGACCAAATTGTCGGAATCGGACCAAATTGTCGGAATGGGACCAAATTGTCGGAATCGGACCAAATTGTCGGAATCTGACCAAATTGTCGGAATGGGACCAAATTGAAATGGGATCATCACGGGAAGCAATAGCTTTCAATTTAAAAAATTCAAAATCAGGTAAGTAAACAAATGTTAAAAAAAGCGGTTGACGTGAGAACCTCCTATACTACTATGACCGTGCACGGTGTTCTCTGACTCCAGATATTATGATAACATTTTTGATACTTTTATGCGTAGAAGAGCGAAGCCAGTACAGAACCGGTGACTACGTCAGAGTCGAACAGAAACAGTACGCCCGCGCCACCAGACGCGGATGATATCATTCTACATACGGACATAAGCTCGTGGCTCGTCCTCAAAGTACCCACCAAGGACGGGCCCGAGGTACGAGGCGGACATGCCGATGCACTTGTCGTACTCGCCACTAAGGCTACCAAAGGTATGTACACCAAACATCTCAACAATATTTCTATGTCATTATGTATGTATGTCGGATGATCATTAGCCATCATTAGGTTTTAGGGGGGAGAGTTATGTTTGTTGTTATCCAATAATAATTCTAATGACTCAAACTACCTACTTAGTTTATAAATAAACCATGACTGAATTTGACGTACCTACTCTGAACTGAACTATGTTACTAGTAAAGATCCGACATTTTTATATACTAGATTTATTTTTAAACTGACTTAAGAATGTATTGTGATTTGTACATCAAGGCTTCACGGATGATGAAATTGGATCATTGTAGGTGGTTGCATAAGGCTATTCTTTCATTTTCATTATTTACATAACGAAGGTTAAAGGCATGATTGCATTTGGGAACCTATTGCCCTAATATTTCATTATCATAATATGGTTTTGGTTAAACCACGAATTATAACCTCACAAAAAATAATGTGTCAAATTAGTTTTGGTCAAACAGCTAACCTTGGTTTCCTAGGATAGCATTGTCGTCATGCGGCCTTAGCCTCAATAACCGCTCTCAAGAAAATCGAGCCACTTTTTTTTTATTGGACAATGTTCTAGTGACGTCATTCATCGCTGTATGACAGCACCGCTATTCTAGGAAACCAAAGTTTTAGCCAACACCCTAAAACACCCTTAAATTTTCCTGTCGCTTCTAACATTTGACCATGACATGCTTTAACTTTACAGAAACGGACGAATGTAAGTGATTATTGAATCGTATTTTTTAAATCTGGTACTTACTGGAATTTTTGCGCTTGTTTTTATTTCATTACTATTTTTTTCTAAAGTTTGCTCCAAATTGCTTTCTTCTAGCATTTATATTATATGTTAATTTAAAATGCGTTTAGATGATTGCATTGCTTTTTTATTAGCGTGTTTAAATATTTAGTTTATGTTTTTAATCAATATAGATTACCTTGTGGCTTCGCCTTAGCGCAAAAGCGTGATGTAATTCAGTAGTTAACATTAAAGTTTAACTTGGTACCTACTCAACGTGCTACGGCTCAGCTTTTTACTGCACTACGCATTTTGAGCGGTTGTTTTAATTGCAACGCTATACGCCATGCATCGCATTACACCTGCCCATTCGCATTATGATACTTTTTTTCAACCCACTCTGAGATGTAATAAGATTCCCACAAGAACACATTAGATTGGATTAATAAAGTTATTATGGTCGTTCAGTCTCTATAATTTCCCTCTACTGACAAACTGACCGTAACAAACTCAACAAAAAAAAGATATAGCGAAATAGGTCTAACCGTTCACGCGTGATGCCGTGACCAAGGGAATAAATGGTTCATGATTTTCTAAAAATATCAATCGTCGATCGTCAACGTCTCTGAGTGCGGTTGACAAAGAGGGCGTGTGTGTGCGTTGGGCTTGTGTGATGCGTGACTAGTGGCAAATAGTAGTGAGGTGTGTGTGTGTGTGGCTGCAGACTTCGCGTACCAGGAGGCATTCCTAGCGACGTACCGCACGTGGGTGTCGCCCAGCGGGCTGGTGGCAAGGCTCGTCCGCCGCGCTCACCACTTCCGGTCGAGGCCGCACGAGCTGCGCTCCACACTGTCATTGCTCACCAGGGTCGTCGCTGACCTCACGTATGTACCTCATATTAACAGCTGTCTGCCCTGGCAATATCTGTTTCTGAATTAAAACGAAGGCAAATCAGATACTATCGGTGTACTGACGAGGTCCCGATGTCCTAACACCGCACTACTGCTGGCTCAGGGACACTGACGGCTGGCTGGCGCTAAATCTGTGCTACTTCGAGGAAAAGATGTGATTATGTGTGTCGGTGCATTACTATTACTGTCATCCTTCTCCTTTTATTTTTATTTATCTGGGAATATAATTATATTATAATCTCCCGCGAATTAATGATTATAATGACTGTAATATTACCAGGATATCAGACTTGGATTGTCCGCTGATGATGGAAATCATGGAGTTCATTTATTGGCTTGTGGACGTCGAGGAACTACCCATCGCAAAAGCATTAAGACAAATTCTAGTCGACAAACAGAAACAATTACATTTTCAACAAGTAAGTAATCATTAATAAAAATAATAAAATATTTAATGAGGTATGTTGGCAACATCGTGAAAGTAAAGACATATTTGATCGATCACATCTGATAACTTATATTGGATTAATAAACATTTTTGAGAGATCAACTATCTTTTAGCTAGTTCAACTGTTAAAAGTTACATGTTTAAATAAGTTTATGTATTTTGACAGACAAACAACAGATACGATTACGATACACCCTGCTACGGCAGTGTGTCTCTCCGCCGCGACACATTGTTAGACTTCAAGTCTACCGAGCTGGCTGAACAGATGACGTTGTTAGACGCTGCCCTGTTCATACGACTGACTACAGCCGAAGTGCTGCTATGGCCGCGTGATCAGTCCGAAGAGAGTTCACCGAACCTCACGCGATTCACTGAACACTTCAACAAAATGAGCTATTGGGCACGATCTAGGATTTTAGAACAGGTTTGTTTAAATCTTTGATCATTAAATTGAAGGTGAATTAATTAATTAAAACTTTCAAGAGTTATTAAATTCAAGTACTCTGCTAGCTTCTGTTACTGATTATTACTTATCTAAATATTCCGAAACTGGATTGTGCGCATTTTATAATATTTTTTCATATATTAAATTATTATCATACATTTATTGACAGGACGACGCTCGAGACAGGGAGAAGTACGCCAGCAAATTCCTGAAAGTGATGAAGGCGTTACGCAAGATGAACAATTTCAACTCGTACCTAGCGCTAGTGTCGGCGCTGGACTCGCCGCCGGTGCGACGACTCGTCGAGACTCGAATACTCGACGCGTTACACGAGCACTGCACTATCATAGATTCATCTTCGTCTTTCCGCGCGTATCGACAGGCATTGGCTGAAACGCAGCCGCCTTGTATACCCTACATGTAAGTCTTACACCTTCAATTTGCCAGAATCTTAAAACACCAAGAGCAGACTCTCCTCATTTTCTTAGATTATTGAATATTTTTCTTGCTGGTTTTCGTTGGTGAGTAGCCATCTTGTTAAAATATGACTATTTTTGCGCAGTGGTCTAGTCCTTCAAGATCTGACGTTCGTGCACATCGGCAACCCGGATCTACTTCCAGACGGTAGCATCAATTTCACCAAACGGTGGCAGCAGTACCACATTATGGAGAACATGAAGAGGTTCCATAAAGAGTGCGTTACTTTTATCATATTCCGTTCTTATAATTTATATTCACTTAATGTAAGTTACTGCATGATATAAAAATTGATATTCCGTCTCGTTTTCGGCGTTTATAAATTACGATTGGACCTGCGGCTTCGCCCGTTTGACAAATTTTGTAGGTACACAAAAACTTTACTCGAGAACGACTCTATCCATTGGTGAAAACGCATCAAAATCCGTTGCGTAGTTAAAGATCTAAGCAAACATAAGGACGGAAGCGACTTTGTTTTATAGTATTTAGTGATATGTAGGGATTTGTGGGTTGACACGATATAATATGATATAAATGGTTAATTAAATGGTTTAAGTTTGAATTTTGAAATCTGTGTGGTAATTTAATCTGTCTGTAACACATAATATATCTAATAGTATTTGCCAGTATGCGTCGGCATGTAAAGAATAAGACCCGCAGTGTATATAGAGTGGTTGTGACAATCAGCAGGCAGTACAAGTACAAGAAGAACGAGCGCATCCACGCGATGTTCAACGAGTTCGACGACGTGCTGAGCGAGGAGGCGATGTGGCAGGTGTCGGAGAGCATCAAGCCGCGCGGCGGACGCAAGGTGCAGCCTGCGCCCGCGCCCGCCGCCGCGCCCGCGCACGCCGCGCATGCGCAGACGCAGCCCGCGCAACCCGTGTGAACGTGGGCCGCCACTGCCACGTGTTACTACGTACGTATAGTTCATTTTAACCCTTTATGCCCCGGGAGTTACATAATCGCGATGTATTCTAATGCCAACTAGGCGTGCGGAAAATTGAACTTTACGCTCAACGCCCAGCGCCCTCTGCGCTGAAAAATCCGTCACGATTTAAATTCGCTGCCGCGTGAACAAATACTAGGCAATGCATTTGATATATTTCGACGCATTTTAAACGCGCGTTAAAAAAACGCTCGTGCGTACGGCGCCTTAACCGCATACCCTACGGGTGGTCAGGGAAATAGTGTGGCTAATTTACTCGTCTTGATGCTCGTTTTACCGCTCCTTTTGCCGCTCGTCCTGCGTGGCGAGTGAATTACTGGTATCGCGAATGAGGGGTGTGTGTGGATGTCGGCAATATTTTCAGCGACGCGACGAGCAATCTGGCTACAACATACTGGGTGATAGCAGTACGAGTAAATACGTATACTGCTCGACGACTTTCTTCATAATGTGTGTACCGTAAGTACGCACGTACTTTAGCCCGCGCAATTCGTATACAGATAATCGAGTGAGTTCGCGTTCATAAAAACCGCGCACTTGAAAGTCCGTACGTCTACGACCCACTTTACCCGGCTTGGCTGACCGTTGTGGGCTCTTAGATGTACGTTCTGAAAAATTAAGTATTTCAATTAAAAAAAATATTATTTGTTCACAGGTAAATTATCAATCCAAAGACTAGAAGAAGTTGAATGACGAATTCGCTTGAAATAAACATCGAGAAGTAATTTTAGATAAATTGTGATTACCTGTCCTAAAAAGGCCTAATTAATATTAGTGGTATTTATTAAATTGTGCGATATTGTCGTATGTGACGGACCCGGTAGCAAATGTGATGAGTGGCGATTACGAAGCGACGAGTATTGCGGTTTGCGCGCACTGTTACAACGCTTTCATGTTGCACATCATTCATATTCTTTCTATCAGTATTCGAATCGATCTAACTGTCTATTACATATCAGCATGTGACTTGCCTAGTGTACTAATGAATCGAGCAACGCCTTCCGTGTTAGAGTTAATTCTCTTGCCTCCATATTATAATCGTTATTGATGACACTATATAGTTAGGTACATAATTGTGTAAGCTCGCTTCGCAAGATAGCTTTCTATACATCGAATTAGAGAAAAGTTTTAGAAAGGTAGGTGAAGTAATGTTGATGATAGTGACTTAGTCATTTATTAAGCATTTCGAGTGTAATAATTACGTCATTTCACCACATTTTTCAGTAAGATTTACCTGTAAGTAGGAGTTGAATGAAATGGGACAGTTCATATTTCAAGGAAGTAGATTGTTGTTTGCATACACTTCTTGGAGTCTAGTGGCAATCGTTTCTTAGCCAATCGATATCTTAGAACTTTAGGGGTCCTTTCCTTACATTTAACAGCGTGATATTGCGTTAACTTATAATTTTAGCCCCATTAAATTAAGATACTACTCGACTGTCGAAACTTAACTAAATCTAATCCAACGAACTATATTGTAAATCGAAAGTAGAACATCGTCCTTTGATTTTAAAAATACCCATGTTTTCAATTGCAACACTAAACAATTTATGTTGACTGTTAGTTCAGAGGGGCCTGAAAGTTATAAGAAATACAGTATAAAAAATATCTTATATGAAATGCGTTGCATGCAATGGTTTCAGACGCAATATTGTTTAAATTCTAATACTCTATTTTTGTACATCTATATAGCAATAGCAATACATGTCATTTACAACGTGTTACAAATATAAACATATCATTTTATAAAGTGTGCCAATTTTATGAACCGATTGAAGTGTCCCATTTCTATGCATAGTACAAGTAATTTATTGACTCGTTAAATACCTAAATAGGCGATGATGTTAGGTAAATTCAATAACCACCTACCGTTTTATAAATTGTAATGGCTGCAGAAAATGTCTTACAGTTGTCGGGAAACAAGCAAATAAAAAAAAATTTGCGGTCGGGGGACCCCCGTCAGTAACGAAGTTCTTTACGCAACTGCAACACAACGCAACTGCAACGCAACGCAACGCAACCTGGGTTTGGCTTACTTTTCGTTTAACTAACGACGCGACGCTGACTTTGAATTTAAAAGACAAAAAATGCGGACCATATTTTGGCTTCTGCGGACCACCGGTTGGGAATCATTGATAACGTGACGATTTCTACTAAATCGCACTACCCGTAAGCCACGTTAGAGAACTTCGTTCCAATATGAATGTCCTGCTTATGTAATACCTTCATGATATTTTAACATTTTAAATCTCCATCTTATAAATCTACTTCTATGATGACTAAATCGTATATTTTTATTACATAGCGAACGCATTGTAGTACGCGTCTAATGCCATATTAATCGTGTTAATGCGGTATTTTGCGAATGCTTTTTAATATAAAGACACTATATTTTATTTTTGATATTCAAATCTATATTTTTTATAGGTTGCTTACCTGCAACATGGGAGCATAATTAACATACTTTTGAGACATTAATTGACTCTTCGATGATTGCCTAAAGTTATTATAAGGTTTAGACGGAACTCTACTAATTCTGGAGCCTGTAGAAATTGTATTAACTTTGAACAATACTTAAAAAAATCTATAAGTAATTACATTTTTTAATAATTATTAGGTAATTTTTAAAGTAAATGAATCATTTGCATGAACACAATGAAGTTAACTTGTGAAATAGCAATAAATAAATTGTTAGACTTATTGCACAAGTTGTGATACTAAATGAGGCGTTTCGCTTACTACTCAGTCTTATTGACGTCCCGTACGCGTAGGCAATTGTATTAGAAACTATAAATAGATGTAGGAGTCATAAACCCCAATATACACATTACAGATTGCAGTCTTAATATTTTCACACTGCTTGGAAATATCGTAGCGGCCGTTGGTTGTAACCAGTGTAATTATTGTTCTCTATTAGAAACTGTCATAAAAGCAATAACATAGTGAAGAAGCTTAACATAAAATAACGTATTTGCATCAATCAAGTAGTTTGTGTATTTAAGGGACTTACAGTTCCATGCAATAAGTAACTAGACCAATATTTAGAACGTTTTACAATGCTTTACATATTATGTGCTGATATTGTACTTGTATAAAATATTTTGATTGTAAGTTAATTTTATAGAGTGTGTTACCATTCTTTGTCTGGTATTATAATTTATTTAGTATATTATACAAAATATGGAACGGTTAACATTATTGAATTATTATCTAAAGTATATTAAAGACTGCCTAAATTAATTAAATATTTAGATATCCCATTGTAGATGACCCAGTGGACGCACTTTGATCTAATTGCATTAATATTGAAGGACTACGTATAGATAAAATAGTATTGGTATATTGTCGTGGTGGTGGTGCAGTATTGTGTGGGTTATCTATGAAAGTTGTTTCACTTTAATGCAACAACTCAAGTGTAAATTGTCTGTCGATGATCAATATAGCCTTGATTTAATTTAACGATACGCAATGATCATTTTATTTGTCACAATGTTCTTGTTTAGATGTAACAAGTATCAAGATCACATGTTAGTGAACAGCGTACATATTTTTGTTGTATTAGCAAGTTCAGTATTACATAAATAATGCCATAATCTTATGAATGGAATTAATGATTAGTACCTATAATAATTGTCCTTTATTTTTGGGGATCGTTTTAAGTTTAAACATTACTGTAAGCAAAGTTTTTTTAAAAATATTATTATACTTTATTGTACATTATTTTTATTGAGTTATTCGTTTTCATATATTAATCAGACCCAGTATGTACAGTAAAATTTTGTGTGTCAAGTTTTTTTTGTAACTATTTTGTAAAATAAATATAGCACTTTATTTACAACAGATATTTTTTTCTTTTATGCCTCTCCTTTACCACCGCCACATTGGGAGTTTAGATAGAGTTCGGATTATACTGTTCGTTTTATGCTGTATCACCGGATAATTCAAAATTATCCGCATTCCGTCCATTTGGGTTAATTTTATAACGAATCAAATATGATCATTATAGGAATACGGGTCGAGCCGTAGACACCAGCTAGTTATGCCACTGCCTATGCATCTCACATAAAAGTCTGAAAAATATTAACTATTGAAGGTGGCCGACCAATCAGTCGATCAGTTCATGCACGCTACGTGTGTGCTGTGCGGCGACACTGACAAAGTGACAACCGACGATCGATCACTATCCGCATAGCACACAGCACACACACAATGACGGTTGACGTGCGGTTGCTGTCAAATGCTGTCTGCTGTTGAGTTAGTCTTCAGCTATACCACAGAATAGGGAATAGTACTTACATACAGAACTTGCACTTCGACGTTAATTAAAACACATTCTTTTGTTTACAGAGAACATAATTCGAACATTAGGGTTGTCAGGAAAGTATCAGCATAATTTGACCAATAATTATGACGTTAATGCCTCAATATCAACTCTATGGTCCATGCCGTGTCACGAACAAGTGACAACCCTTACTGACTTACATTGTCATGTTGTAGCTGACGTCACGTATTTTTTGCGATTGTTAGGCGAGTGACATAGGCCTGGCATACCAAGTTCTACTTACTTTGTTTTGTACAGTTTTCGCTAGTTGCTTTCGTTGTTAAAATATAGCACCGGATTATTCCAATAAAATTTAAACGATAGGTCTCCTAACTCGCTCCTTTGGCTAACCATTAAATCTGCGTCAGAATTGAAATCGGTGGTGGTGGCCCAGTGGACACACGAATAGACACAGACTGGAAATTATTATTTTATAACAATGGTTTATTGAGTTAATATAAACCATCAATAAACCACTGATGTTAATACATAATCAAATAAAGTTCTCCGCAGCGTCTGTCTGGCTGCCTGTCCGCGATAAGCTCAAAAACTACTGCACCGATTTTCATGCTGCTTTCACTGAGGGATAGAGTGGTTCTCGAGGACCGACATTATACAATATTCATATCACGATTTTTGGAAGCCTGTCCAATGTCCCAAACCCGAGGTGCCCTCGTGACCCTACTCAACAAAAGGAACAAACCTGAACTTTATGTAAATAGTGTTCCTGGTTGGAACTTTATCACGCTATTCACTTCTAAATAATACCCAGGTACCTACTCCAGGCCTATGTCGCTCGCCTAACAATCGTAAAAAATGATGACGTCGGCGACAACTTGAAGTTGTAGGTCAGTAAGGGTTGTCTCTTGTGACACGACATGGACCATAGAGGTGATATAGACATTAACATCATAATTATGGGTCATGCTGGTACTTTCCTGACACTAACTGGTACTAGCTGGTACTAACCTAACCTAACGTTCGAATTATGGACTCTGTAAACAAAAGAATGTGCTTTAATTAACGTCGAAGTGCAAGTTCTGTACTATTCCCTATTCTGTGCCTAGTCCGAGGAATACATAAGTGACTGATAAGAGTGATAAGCTAAATAATTCTTTTGTTTTAAAAAGGTAGCTCTTAAGGACTCCCCATTGTTTTTAGAAAAGTCAAGTGGTGAAACAAGGACTAGTTAAGTGTTTTGTTTCGTAATTAATGTGTAAACGACGACCGATTGACTATCTAATGAGGTGACTGATCGAGATGTCCCGTTGTTTAACCACCCGCTGATGCATAAGTTAAAAGGCGTGTCGTTTAGTTAGGACAGTTAGTGTCTGATTCGTAAAGAGAATACCTGTATCTATCTGATATCTACATACTATGGAGTTTTGTGTACTAATAACAATTGCTTGCTTTTTGTTGCAAATAAGTGATGCGGCATCCATTTCCAAAACGAAATTATTCGATGAAGATGGTTGGTATAACAATATCTTTTGGTCTTATTAGTGGTCAGGCATCGAGCGTATGCTAGGGAGCATTATATCAAAAGGGTTTCCAGAGAAAAAAAACTATAAGTTCATTTTACTCAAAAATCTTAAACCTGTCACCTAGTAGAGTATGAGAAGAGTGAAATAATTTGATGATGACGATGAGAGCTTCTAAGCTTTGTACTATTTTTATTTTCTATACTTCTATATTTATTTTCTATTACATAGTAACTATGTTTTTAGGCATAAGTACCTAATCAGCATGATGCTTAATAATGCTATGATTATTTTTTAAGGTGAATACGGAGACCATTTCGAGGGGGACATGGTATTGACGGCAGAGCAGCGTGCGGAGATTGACGAGGCGATTACTGTTCGTGATGACGAAAGTGTTCGCAATGGTTTAATTTCTGGGGCTAAACGTTGGCCTAATAAAACGGTTGTATATCATATCACGGAAGATCACTTTGGTATGCACTTTTAACAGTACCTAACTAATATTTATTTTAGAAAAGTTCTACCTAAAAGGTAATACCTACTTATTAGTTATATTTTGGTACATTCATGGTCTACTGTACGTTAACCGCACATTGCCATAACTCTCGAGAGTGGAGGTAATTTAGTAGTCAAGTAAAAATAATGCTGGAAGAGAGTAGAGGGGTGGATTTGCGCATTGGTACCTACAGTCGCCCACGAATGTAAGGAACGATGAAAACTGTGCGAAAAGCGAAAATATTAGTGTAGGCATTACCTACCTGTGAGCTTTCATGACCAAAGACCCTGCTCCGCGTTGCGCTACCACCAAATAAATAGATACGTAAATCGGGTACTGCGCAGCTCGACCGCCAGCGTTCTTACGTCGGGATCTGTTCTCCATGCAGGCTAGGTACCTACATTATATTGAATATTGAGCGCTTAGAGGGCCTTAGCCCCATGGTTGGCCATTTGGTAGAGACGCAATAGATTAATGGTACCTACCAATAATGTATTTCGATCTAATCAAAGAGTACTTTTTACTTAAGGAGAATCTCATCTATGTAGCAAAGTCCGGTGAGCACATTGCCAGTGGGAGAGATACGTAAGGATCCCTTACCGTGGTAAAATGGGAGCTCTACTGTCAGACACGTTAGTTTATTCTCCATATTATCCAATTCTCATACAGTAAGTAGGCACATGGCTTTTCTCACAGATGAGGGACAAATTCAAAAGATAAAGGAGGCTTTGGCTGATATTGCGAACAAAACCTGTATCCAATTTTGTGAGAGGGAAAATGATGAATATGCTGTTGTCATCCAGGTAAGCTATAGGTAGGTACCTACTTAACTATACTGTTTTAATCGATACATCAGTATAGAATGTCATTGGATACTCGTACATCAGTTCTCTTAGCTACGATTGTGTTTGGATATTTAGAAGTTTAGAACCTGACCGCATGATCTGCCAAATATTTAAACAACGAAGGTGGAGTTCACAAAATTTTATGATTTAAGGGTTCAGAGAACGGCTGTTACTCAAGCGTAGGCTACATTAGTCTTGATGAAGACGGCGACGAGGCAAATCAAGTAATTAATTTAGCTAGCGGGTGTTTCAAGCACGGTACTATAGTACATGAGATGCTGCATACCATCGGTTTCTATCACATGCAAAGCACGTACGATAGAGACGAGTTCATCACAATTGCTTGGGAGAATATTAAAGAAGGTAAATATTTAAGAAGTAGGTAAGTCAGGTTTTATAAACAGGTAGATGTGTTCCGACTTAACTGTTACATGTGGATAGGTAGACGTAGGTACCTACTTACCTATTTAGGTTGCCTTTAAAGACATGGAGTGCAAGGAGACGCAAGTTTGATTTAGTCGGATCACGTGTCCCATCACGAGCTCCAAAAACATTGTTGTACCTACATTTTATATGAACTCAGTCACGTTAGTCCGCTGGCCGGCAGTTGAGTTCAGTGCCTTTTTTTTGTTTTTAATCTGCGGCCCTGGGCCGCGGCCGCACCTTCGTCCACTGCTGAGCGCCTCCGGTAAGCACTGAGAAAATTTCCAGTGGCCGCTGCGTGGTGGTTGGGTGTTACCCCGCATCTTTGGGGTCGGGTATTATCCCGCGTCAGTGAGTAAAGGCAGCCCTTCTAGCCTGCTTCTGTAAGGACGGTGGGTTGCTAATCCATCGTCCTCAGGCCCCGATCATGGATGTCGATGTTCCTGGGCGTAGTCACGTCTGCGGTGCCCTCGCCGCACACTTCGGAACTCAGCGGGAAGGGTACGCTCCCTCCCCCTACCGGCGCCTCCTTCACGAGCATAACCTGCTCGCAGAAGGAATCGGCCGCGTTCCACTGGCTCTCGCTAGAGACCATGGCTCGTAGCATGGGAGTTCAGTGTCTCGTAGTTCAGTGCCTAGACCGACGCGACACCCGTAACTTGCGTGGATATACCTATTATATTTTTCCTATAGCAAAATAGCAACTTACGAGCATAGATTGCTTGTCCACGGCCCAGCTTGCGTGACGGTGTGAACAGAACGTCCCTGGCAGGACTCGGTTGCCCGGTCCGTCCCGCCCCAACCCGGGTGATTGTGACCCGTAGACCTTCTCGAAAATAATAAGTACAGAAGGTCCTCAGGAATAATCCTTGCGGAGCAGTTTTAAAATCACTTCCACGTGAAATTATTTCTGTTTTTACAGGTACCGAACACAATTTTGCTAAATACACTAATGACACAGTAACGGACTTTGGAGTACCGTACGATTATAGCAGTGTAATGCATTATTCGAAACTTGCATTCTCCAAAAATGGAAAAGATACTATTATTCCCAAAAAGGTAACTATTATTATGTACCTATCCTATCTACGTGCAAAGTTTCATGTTTCTAGCACTAGTTGTTTGAGAGGAAACCCGAGGACGAACGGACACACAGACGCACAGACGGACGGACGGACGGATCTAACGAAACTATGCGAGTTCCAATACTTGAACTTAAATCATAGATTAAAAAAAACACCTGTGAACCGGGAATTGAACTGACCAAATGGTAACAAAACAAAACATATTATTTTACGACACACGTCAAAAGGCTCCACAACGACTTGATCGGTGTCGTAAAATAACCTTTTTGTTTTTCAGGTCAGTTCGATTCCCGGTTCTAACAGGAGATTTTTAAATAAATCTATGAATGCAGTTAAATTCTTTTAAAAAAATAAAATAAAGTCTACTTTCAGTAAAATAGTCTAACTAGAATATTTAGGGTACTTTCCCTCCATGTACTCGTAGCATGGTCCTGGGACACTCTATATGACTGGCCCTAAACTATCGTTTCTAAGATTTATACTGCAAAATTATTTGAGAATAGTTAGCAAACTTACCACTTAACTAACTACTTAGAAAAATATCATATTTTATGTGTTTCCAATTTTTCTTTAATGACCTTACTTTGGTTGAGACTTCATACTTTGATTTTTATTTAATGCATAATGATAGAGATACATACAACTCTTTTGTATCTAACTCACTCACACAAATCATTTAGAATTATTAACCTGCCTACAATTCAATCGATCCGAGACAGTCTATCGTTCATAATTAATGACCACCATGATGACGGTACACCGTAGTTAATAGGATTTTTAATATATAATTGACTGTGCCGTCAAATCTTGTAATTCACAATTGAATCACTCTTATCGAAGGCAAGCCAGTAATAACACGCTTTTATTTGTAATATCAAATAATGAATACTGTAATATTGCTAATACTAGTCAAAATAGTTTCAATATATAGTCTCTCGTGCGAAGAGGCACTTAAACTTCCACAAAATGAAAAAATAACGTTACCATTATTACAAACAATGCCATCGAAGGATATAGTACAATGCATAGCCCATCTCGGAAGAGAAGAACTACCTTCTGCAGCAGCACAGTTTATTTGGAAATCAATAATCAACTACTATGAAGGTATTCAAAATATCCCGGATTCTACCCTTATGATACTTCATTGGGTCACAGTTGCTATAACACCTGAAGAATATGCAAATATGTCTATTAGCAATATTGATGTTGTTCAAAATTTTGGTCAGAATTATAATTTAAATGAAGCTCAATTGTCAGCAATCGCTGACAGAGTTCGCGAGGACTTTGCAACAAAGGAACCAGAAGATTATACGTACTATGACTTAATTGCTCTTGGCCAAATTCTGTGTGGATTTAATAGAACTGAAATTGAAAGGATTCATCCGTCAGCTTACAAAGAAGTTGCGTCACTGATTGGTACACTGCAGGGATGCAGTGGAGAAACTATGTCAGGATTTGCCACGCTATCTATACAGAGAAGAGCCTTTGGACCAGCTAATAATTGGACGGATTCTATAAAGAAAATTGTTGGAAAAGTAGCCGATTACTTGCCGAAGTAGTTACGAAGTAGAATATTATCGACAATATACATATTTTAGACACCTTTGAATTTGCGTAAGCAATTTATATATGCTTGCTCGGCTTTAAAAGGACGACACAGGAAAGTAATTTGAATTTTACATCATAATGTGATAATAATCTGGATACAGCCAGCAACAATAAACTATTTGGTCCAAAATATACCTACATTTTTATGCACCACCCAGACGTCAATATAGTTCGTGTTGAATAGTTTACACGATTATTTTGGTAACAAATTATAGCAAATGATGTATATTATGTTAGTAAGTGTTCGTGACAGTATTATAGTAGTCTTGATCATGAGTGGGATTGTGGATATGTATGTACAAATGTATGTATGTAATTAAGTATGGTTCTTTCATTAGATCTAGCTAATATAAAATTTCTATTTTGTATGTTGGAATCCTCATCTTGTCGGTCCTTAATCTTGTCAGTCCATTATTGTGCATTCGTTTTTCTGTAGGTATTTGAACAGGACGGACTAAAACGACCATATCGCACAAAGTATCGTAGACTTTTTTTTCTCGTGGGCATCGGGAAAGAAATTACAATTTCACACAAGTGTAGTTGCATAAGTAGATATGAAGTTACTTACTAGATTTGAGGCTCTATTACTGTGAATATTGCATCAAATACGTACCTATCTATCTAGTGATTACCGAAATAGGTTCTTATACCACGTTCGTTAAAGTTTTTTTTTTTCAGGAAAATGTAACCATCGGTCAGCGAAACAGTTTATCAAAAAGTGATTTAATTAAGTTGAACAAAATGTACGATTGTCCAGTGAATATTCCAACAGAAGCGCCTGTCGACTTTATTGACAATATTTTTGAATCTCTCTTGGAAAACTTACAACTTTGACCTGTAGGACATATGATTTATAATAATCTGTAAAACGTAATGTCTTGATATTTTCATGGGCGCAAGTAAATAATTAAAGAATGAAAATAAATTGTATGATTATTGTATTACTTTGCGTATCCCACAAACTACAGAGATTGCAGTACGGGAGTGGGTTTTTATACGATTGCTAGTATAAGGTAGTACCCGATAATGACAAAAGGCTTGCCCCCTATTGACTAGGTGGGGACAACACTGACATTAGGTAACTTTGGCAAAACAGGTTGTATAATGCACCTCTGCTATATAGGTACGATTATAGGTACCTACATGATTATGTAGGTAGGTTCCAGTATAATTGAGCGCTTTTAGCACATACCCACCCTATCATTAATTAACATAAAGTACTCCACGGCGTCAGTCTTTGTTAATAAAGTACCTTATTTGATGAAGTGCATTTGAATCAGTGATTTCAGATATGCCGAGCAATAGTCCTAACCTATTGGACTGCTGTATTTCAGGTTATACCTACAGTTAACTAGCGGTCCCGACAAACCTCGTACAGCCTCAAACTAAAAAATAAACCTTTACCGAACGACTACAAATACCTACAGACCAAAATTACCATAGTCAGTTCTTTGTCCTGAAGTACGCCTAATCGGCTGGACCGATTTTGATGAAATGTATAGTGTGTGTTCTAAGATTTTTTACAAGTTCACTATCAAAATAAAATACAAAACTTTCATTTGAAACAGTTATTTATAACTATGTAACAATCTTTAGTTGTAGTAACTTACGTACTTTTGACTGCGTATACCAGAACGGGTCGAAAACGTAATGTCTTGCGTGCGGTCACTCTTATATAGTCATATTTTAATAATATGGTGTTAGCTACCGACACTGGTAGACACTTTTCACTTAATGCGATGACTTCTATCGAAGTAATAAATTAAACCGAGGAACATGCTATACTTTTACTAGTATTTACAAACAACTGTAAGCAGTACAATAGCAGTTCAGAGCAGTCAAATGTTGTTATTTTCGTTAATGCGAAATTAACAACATTTTAGACTTGTAATAAAACACATCTATTATATTTATGAATAGTTGATCTTAGTGATGCCGATAATAAGTATTGAAACGATCAACATCATGATCTTTTAAACGATATCTCGAAAAATCGCGGACACCTTGCCTATTGTCTCTAATAGGTTTTAGTGTGTGTGATTTAAACTGTTGGGACCAGTCGTCATTGTCCAGACTCGGTTCTCCCAAATCCGCTTTTATCGAAGAATATATTTTTAAATTTTTCACGCCTGGGTATCGCATATAAAACTCCTCTATATATTCCCGACCTCTTTCTTTATATTCAGGGATGGTAATCCCTAAGTATTTACTTCGTTCTTCATTATCCGGCTTCGTTATTTGTTTTGAATTAGAATTTTGATTTGGTTTCAAACTTAAGTAGTCATTATCTTTTTCTATCTCTCCTTTATCTTTATTCTCCAGAAAATGGCCACTCATTTTGTAAATAAGTAAATCTGGATTATAAGAAGGATATACATGAGTTTTAATAATTTTTGATAAGCGATCTAACGATTCTATATAAATAGGATTCTCTTGTATTTCATGAGGTTCATGCAATATGTCTTTTGGTTTCATTTCTTTTAGTTCGAATCCCTTTTCATTGTCATTAACATGTTCTTGTACCTCATATTGTTTGTACAATGGTATAGGAGGTTTATGAACATTTTCTATTTTTTTATTGTCAACATTTTCTGGGACTAGTGGCCGTTTATTGAAATCCGAAAATTCATGAGTATTGTGTAGTTTAACTAATTTGTAAGTTTCGGTCTCTGGCAATATTTTAAAAACCATAGCTTCACCTTGATGGTATCCCAATCCGTGACCATCAAAAGGTTTGTTCTTTCTGCTCTTCTTTTTACTTTTTTCTGTAGAATTTTTAATGGATTGTTTACTGTTTGCGTCATCATCGCAGTACATTTTATTAAGTTTTTTGGTATCCTTATCTGATAACCCATTTCTTTGCCCAATTTCAGCACCTCGCTGAAAGATAATGGGTAAAAAATATTTTACAGTTATATAAAGTAGTGAAATAATAACTACTTAGTTATCTCATTTATTTTCCAAGTGACTTCGTTACCTACTGAGAACTAATAGAATGAATTCCCATGGAATTAAGACAAGAATAAAATCAGTACAGCTTTTTACTGTCTCACAAATTCTACTACTGCACTATTTAAAAAAAACGTTATATTACAGGAAGTAGGTAGGTATGCATAAAACAAAGATGGTAATTCCGTACTAATATCGGGAATAAAATAATTAAATGTCGCCTAGTTAAAAGGCATCCATACTCATGTATATTTGTAAGTATATTCTGCATTTACTTTTTGACGATTCATCCGGCAAAATGTATTTTAATGCAATTTGTCGTAAAAATACATATTTAATATTCTGACGGAGGATATAGGCTATCTTCTGATTGGAAAAGCCGACACACATAAAAATATCAAGTGATGAGGTAACCGAAAGTGTATAATAATTACGAGGATGATTCAATTAAATCCGTTGTTACCTGTTTTGGGACAATTGTGGCTTTGCCATTGATGGTGAAAGCATTTCGACTATAATGCAATACGCTGTCGTAGTCGTATCCTACGCCAAAGTCGGATACAGAGAACGTGCTGTATTTTCGAAAGTTATGCCTTGTCGCTGGAACCAAACAAATGACAGATAAATAAGCAAAACTGCGAGAAATGTTGTAATTGATTTCGTCGTAACAAAATTTAATTATCACTCCTTTCTTTGTACAAACTTGAACACTTTCGAAATAAATTTTTCTTGACTGATTGTGTATAGGTATTTATGGCAGGAGAGATTAATTTATATTCACATTGTGTGGAGATAGTCTGTAAACCTTGAACAGTTAGCTACTTTGTAACAAAAGCATGATATAACGGTTTAACATGTGTATAAAATATTAAATAAGTATTGACGAATGTCCATGGACTTTAATATTGCTGCTATCAGACAGATCCGATATAGATTGGAACGTATTATTAGGAATCATCTATTACATGTTAACCTAACATCTATTTTGCTGCTTCCAAGATATTATGTTGTTTTAATGGATTGATTCGGCTCGATTTTGCTATACCTATTACATTTAATGCTGACCATAGGTTTCGGAAGAACGGAATCACTGGCTGGCGATACCATCTTCTTAGGTACATGAGTTACCATTAACCCGATCATTAATTTGAGTAAAAACGTGAAACCACTTACATTTTATAATATTTTTCCAAATAATATCAACATAATCGTCTCTATCTGGGCTACTCTGCATATGGTAAAAACCGAGACTATGAAGCAGCTCGTGTACCACGGTACCATGACGGAAGCAGCCTCGCCCAACAGGGTGACGGCTATGTAAGTTTAAACCTTGGAAGCCACCTTGGTATCCAACTTGAGAGAAACAGCCTTTACGATTACCCTGAAATGTTTAATGAAAAATAGGTAAGTCATAAAATTTTGAAAATAACCGCTTTACCAGTCGTAGGCCAGTCACATCAGCAGCGCATGAGTCCAACACCAAAACATGTACATAATTAAATGTGATAAAATATTCTCGAACTGAACTAGTGTAATGTAGAGTTCTACCTCTATCTATCACCGCGATCCTCGCCCTGTATCTCGAAACCGATTTAATATAAAAAGTTTTAAAACAAGAGTTGTAGGGAATTTGATCCTCTACAATATTATAATAAATACTAGCTGACCCGGCAAACGTTGTTTTGCTTTAGGGGTGGACTACCCTTAACATTTAGGGGGATGAAAAATAGATGTTGTCCGATTCTCAGACCTACCCAATATCCAAAAACAATATTTCATGAGAATCGGTCAAGCCGTTTCGGAGGAGTATGGCAACGAAAACTGTGACACGAGAATTTTATATATTAGATAAACAGCAAAAACTCATAGAAGAGGAATTTTTGAAAAAAAAATATTGTAGTGATCTTTTGACCTTAGAATTTAATAGACACGAAAAAAGTAGTTTTGTGTCCCCTAGCATAGCAAGTTGACGATTTTTTAAGACAATTTTTAGGATGTCAAAACACAAGTTTATACCTATAGCTATAGCTGGGCTGGGCTATTAGAAATTCCGAGATTTTAACTGGAGTAATTTGGTAGGTAGGTAGGTAGGCATGTACCAAATTACAGTCATATCAGTTGTGGTTGTAGACCGTACCATAATTAAGTAACTAGCTAATATCCAACCTTTGTTATACCAACGTTTAGAATGAAATCCGAAGATGTCGATGCACAAGGTATATGTATGCAACAAACCTGTATAACAACTGCATCACGATCTCCCTTCTTGTATGGGCGGAACTTGACGCACGATGCGTTTGACAATTCATCCATTCCATCTATAATAGCTTGGACCTGATCGTGAGCTGCAAAAGTAACAGTTGATTTACAAATTATGCAAGTCTCTAAGAAAAATTAATAGTTATCGTACGCTAAACAATTTTTAAGATAATACTTTAATAAGATTAGTACAAATAATGTTTAAAATAATAATAATAGGCACACCGAAATCTTAGAGACCTAAGACAATAAGATAACCTTTCTAGGTATTATAGGTACAATCAAACAGAAGCCTGTCACCGTCATTAAAGGCCCTGAGGAGTCCAAAGCCTCCGTATATGACTTTCGGGGCGTCGTTTCTGTGTCAATTAGGGAGAGCAGTTCCCTCCCCCCATATGGAGGGCCATATAGCCAATCACTTTGCCGGGTGTCCGTCAATTAAGTCTCTCCCTTCCCTTCGTCTTTACCGGGTCAAGGCAAAGAAGAATCAGTACAACGTGGTTTAGTGGGAGTCTTGCCCAGATTTTCATATCCTATCATACATAGGTGCTCTGTGGGCTGGCTCAGGAAGCTGGCCCGCTGCCCGGGGAGGCGAAGTGCATAGATTGAAAGTAATTGAAACAATGTAGGAATGATTTTTAAATACTCACAGAAATGCTCAACTTGAATGGCGACAATAACCTCATTATCTGGCCACCTTTTAGTGACATCTATCACGCCATTCCGTGCCAAGCCTTGTTCAGCTACATTTTTAACTATCATCTGTCTTTGGCGCTCATTTAATATCAGGTCACCTTCAAATTTGCCACTTTCTTCCCACGCGTTATCAGAAATGACATCACCTTCATCATGTTCATCAAAGTCACCAGTACCTTCTGCAAATCAAACGAAAACACTCAAGCTATGCCTTTGTATTTACACTTGATTAGGTACCTACGCCTACGTTTCGGTTTTAGATAGCAATATAATATTTTAACTAAGTATATCTTCAGATAGTAAAAATTAACCAAGTGCCAGATTGACTGTTTAACCGAAAATGTTTAACCGATATTGTTTAACTTTCACAGATTTTTTTTCACTAACGAAAACCAGTTGCTTTTCTAGGTAAGAACAATTAAACGCGTGTGCAACCGAAAATTGTAAGCACACAGTAGCATGTTTTCAAATTTGTATCGAATACTTTAAAAGTACGTAAGTCATTTAAAAAACTAAAGTAAGTAAGTAGAACATGCCGATTTTTGAATTGTAGGAAAGACGTTAGCTCCTTTGGAGGTTGGCAATGTTGTGCAAGTTTGCACTTCATGACATAGTTGCCAAAATATAAGTAAGTACCTACTTACTTCTTTATAATACTTATAACAGAACTAGAGGACGCTCGTGCCATCGCATCGGCCGCGTGATCAAATTGCCATATGCATATACGAACTTGTACCTCAGAAATAATGGAGGTGCTCATTATTACGGTACGAAATGAAAAATCTGCCTATATCCATCCCTAAAACGCATTCTTAAAAAAAACGACTGAACCTTTTTTGGTAAGAAGGGAGTAGTAGAAGGAAGAGTAAAATTAGGTAAGAAGGGAGTTTTAAACTTCGGTATTAGGTCAGACTTGATAGTTTACTGGAGGAAAGGAAAACTCGACACAAAACCCAACCAACCTGTCTGGCTAGCGTGATGTATGTAGGCTGAATCCTCCCCTCTTACTTGTTAAGGGAAGGTCTATATCCAGCAGTGAGCGTCAAATGAGCTGAGATGATGCTGAGATAGGTTGCTCTGGTGCCATCGCAGCTCTACCCCGGTAATAGATTTACTATAGTTACCTGTGACGCCCGCCTTGCACTTACTATGAATATCGTTTTTATTTGGATGAATTTCTTTTCTTAAGCATAAGTAGGAACCATCCTACATACCTACATCTCTTATGCGTGAGATGCGCGAGAGTTTAACCTAAGATAGACAATGCTGAGTTACATTTTTTTGGAAATGGGGGAACAATTCTGTCTTATATAATTTATATATTTTTTTGCGTAAGTTTCATCGTTTACGCAACCGTTTACGCAGCGCACGCAACGGAAGCTCATAAAATTTTCCCGTTTTTGCAATATTTTTCATACCTCTCAGCTCCTATTGTTTACAGCATGATGTTATTTTGTGTGAGGTTTTGTGAATAACAAAATACATAGACATTACAATTCTTATCTTGGAATTAGATGCCTTCAATTTTTTATGATTTTTTCATAATTTGTCATATTTAATTTACCTACTCATCATCAATCTACTCATCATCAATCAATTAATCAATTTGTTTATTGCGAATATGGGTAACATATTTGGGTTACATGATATAGGTTTTAACAATTGTGCACAGCCATATTCTACCTTGCGGTATGCAAAATAGGTAGGTAGTGATTTTAAACTAAGTACAACATAATTAAAATCATATTATTATGATAACTAAATTAAACATTTCTAAACTAGTGGTTCTGTGAACAGTAGACCTCGCGTTATTTTCGCATTTTCCCCCCTTTTCTCCCCCATTTTCCCCCCATTCGAAAAATCCCTTGGACAAAAGTTGCGCCTTGCAACAAAGAACACTTGTGCCAAATTTCATGAAAATCGGCTGAAAAATGCGGCCTGTAGACCGGAACTGATACACATACCAACAACGCCAAATCGGCCAGTCCTCGAGTTAAAACTGAGACGCTTCGCTCGCTCGGTCAATAAGAATATTTTTTTTATGTCAAAGATAAATCACAATAGAATGTCCAAAATACACATCATAGTCAAACTTTATGTAGAGTAGGGAACCTATATTTCAAAAATAAGAGCCATTAGTTACCTACTCCAGAATGAGTTGGAGTGTCGCAAAAAGTGTCCCCAATTATATTTTATAACCATAATATTATTATTAGGTGTTCTAGTAGTTTAGGTGAAAAACCGCGGAATAAGGTGATCTTACCTTCCCCCATTTATAAGTACAAAGATAATGTTTACCTGTTAATGTAGAATAGAATAAAACTTTATTTTACATCAATACAACATACATACTCGTAATAAAATATCCAAGTTTAAATATGTACAAATGTAGTGCCGGTCCCGGCGAACTTCGTACCTCGTCAAAAAAACCTTTTAAACCTTCTCTTATTCTCTAAACTTATTTATAGTACCTATATCTCAGACTAAAAGAATACAAATCGGTTCAACCATAACCGAGTTTGAGCGAGACAAACGAATGGCGATTCAATTTTATGTTTATATTTAACTGAAAAGTGACAAATCTTGAGACTTTCGGACTTCAGCCGGTATCTCGTAGGAAGTTTACCTACGGTTCACTCATATTTTGTAGGAATTCACCCGTAAACATCAACAACTTAAGAAAACTACGGCGAAACTACGCTTTAAAATAATTTTTACAGAGGCCCTTTAGAGGAAGTGCGAAATAGAGCCAGAGCAGCACGTACCGTGAAGGTGCCCCGTAATTTAATTAATTATCGTTATTGGTAGACACAAAGTAGTTTTCAATAATTAATATGAGATTGTGCTAATTTAATAGGTAACTTACGTTTCAACGATGGGGTTAACTGCGACGTCTTCGCGATGTACTCGGCGAAATCATCTACCTCACTATTTGACGTCTCTAAACAACTAACCGCACGCAACAACATTACCACGATTGGCAACTTTATCAACCACATTTCAATTTGTATCAATCCTTTATATTATTGTCTCTTCGCAGAATATAATTTTAACTCATTCTCGTTCACCTTACACGACTTCTTGGAAAAAAGTGGGTCATATTAACGGTATCGTCATTTTATTAACATCTCCAAAGTTAAATTATTGATAATTTAGTCCATTACCGCTCGATTTTTTGTGTACGACAAAACCCACCGGAGTGGGGTGAAGTTTAATATAGCTTCGGATACGACCATTTCACAAGGTGGTAGGCCGCAACTGCGCTAGCGCCGCTTGCGACAGCCCCCGCTGCTGCAGACCGTAGCTCGCCACTCTACCCACCACCTATAGGTAGCTCGTGCAACACCGTGTTGTGAAATATACCACCGGCTCCAGTTATTAATGTCCTCCAATAATAATACAACTTGTAATTGAATTAGTGAAATAGAAAAGCGAAAGCTACATAAAGGTAGTGTCCGAGACGGTGAAACTATTGCAACCGTATCTATAATAACTTTGGTGTCAATCCAAGTGTCATAACTTCAAGAAATGTGATTGGAATAAATCGGTTTACACCATTCTACTTGCTTCTATCGATGATTTTGTTCTCAATTACCGGATTCAAGTAATAATGTGTTTTAACAGTCACTTTCACATACACACATCCACACAAAATTATTTCTCTATCCTAGTGGGGATAGACAGAGGCGTTAATCGCCGTTGCACTTTAAACTGCTTCGGTGGCGCAGTGGTATAAAGATCGCCAGCGCCGAACAATTGCTTCCTTGGCCGCATTCTACCGTATTTACCACGGTGAGGGTTCTGAAGAGCTCTTCAACCTGATCCCACCTTCTCCCTTCCGATCCCGAACAACGCGTGCCGGGCAGAGATGTCACTCTCACACTATCGAAAACATATTAGCGAGAGCCGAACGTTTCAAACGTTCCTTTCTCTGCCAAACGATAGTGGCCTGGAACACCCTGCCTGCACACGTGTTTCCTCCCACATACAACCCTGGGTTCTCTAAGTGGGGCGTGAAGAGGCACATCACTAGGTCGTCAAGTTGAGGGCCACTCTCTGTATTGTGTGTATTGTGAGAATCGCTCACAATCGCTAGACATCGTCGTTGCGACTCAATTTGGCGTAGGTACTTAATATTATAAAGAAAAAGATGTGACTGCCGTACCTGAGGCCCCAGGTTCGATTCCGGGTCGATCCGAATATTTTTGTGATCCACAAATGTTTGATTCGGAGTTTGGGTGTTTTCTATGTAGGTATACCTAATATGTATCTGCTTATTTAGAAATATATAAGTATGTTTATCAATTGTCTAGATCCCATAGCACAAGCTTATAATTAGCTTAGTTTGGGCTAGATGCAATGACGTTGTGTGAAAATGTCCAAAAATACTTATTATTTATTTATATTATTTATTTTGGTAGTTATGCCACAGTCTGTTCCGTTTACCAACAAAGGCACCAAGTGCAGGGGAGGATGACTGGGTGCTTAGGGATAGGTCCCTAAGCACCCATGTTATAGGCATGTATCCAGATAATACCTACCTATGTAAGTATTTAAAACTAAAATCAATACACAGAGTTTCCACCAAGATCGTAACCAACCTCATCTGCAAATAGTGAACGTGTCGATTCACGAACGAGTCATTGGGTCGCGTAGGTTTCTAAGTCTTTTGGGGGTACCTACCAAAGACCTTATAATACAACGGACATAGGATCTAGAACAAATCGCAAGAAAATAATGTCCCGAGTCGACCTATACATTATACATAGGCATACATAGATATAAACAAATTTCATATTAAAATTTAAACCTTGATTCAACGGAATAGTGTTCACTTTTGTTTGCACTAATTTATCGCATTACGTAGCTTCTATCTGTCCGCCTGACCAATTCACCTTATGCAGCTTATACTTGAACTACGTGAACATAGAAACAATGGAGTAGGTTTATTTTGTTAAAGTCTTTTAAGGATTCCATGATATGTACCTACGTAGGCGTAATAATTAATGTAAGACTACAATAAATTCCATAATCTTATAAATTGTAATTACTTGTTTATGTTAGACGAAATAAGCTGAAAAACTAATTAACGACTGACAAAGATTTTTTTTTTCGAGTCAGTTTCATAATAAGTAACTGTAGTGTATGAATAACAAAAAGGGAATTAATGAATTTAACTAATTATAATATTATAAATGCCAAACTTCTTGCGGGTGTCAAAGTTCTTCCGCTTTCATTACTATTTTCATAACGCTATGTCGCTACGTCTACTACAAGATAGCCGTGTTTCAAGTGACTGAATTAGTTGCTAAAACTGCGCATCATTAATTTATTTTTATCTTATGGTTAATTTTTGGGATACGAAATTATTGGCTACTAGCTGATCACCGTGACTCCGCCCGCGAGATATAGTTATCTCGGCCCCGATTCCCGTGGGAATACATTACCGAGAATCCAAATAAAAAGAAAATAACAGTACATACACGAAATAAAATGACATGTGTAATTATATTTATGACAAAACAATGATACCCTGTGAAAATTAAAAACATTTTTGGGCTTATCTCCTCCATTCAATCAAGGGATTCTTGTACAAGTTTCATAAAGATCGGACCTCTTTTTGTTATGTCCATAAAATGAGCCGAACAAACAAGATTGTTATTTTTTGGATCAAAATATTCTTCTCGCCGTGCTAGGGCAATAATATTTTTCCATTGTGCACAGTGTACTGGATCCCGAGGAAAACTGAAATAGATGTTGGTTCATATAACGAAAAAAAAATCATAAAGAGCCAAGGCGTCTCCACTATAATCTTTGTTCCAAATAGTTTTATCGCTATCGGTAATCCGAATAAATCTGAATGGTCATTTTGTTAGTACATTATTCAGTGAAAATGAAATGGTCTCTTTCTTTTTACTGAGCTTGGGATGAGTTCGAAAGAGACAGATAGGTACTTCGGTATTGGACTGGATTGCAATATTTACTTTTGTCTTTTAATTTATTATCGACGAAATACTGTATTTTAAGTGAAATAATAAATTGCAAATAATAAAACAAAAGCTTATTTACTGAAAATATGATACACCGTCTTCAATTTGCTTTTTTTTCGTAGTTTTTACACGTTTTTACAATACAGTACGGCATTGTGCAACGTGTTGTCGTTCAGTTGTCAAAATCAAGACTGGCGCGCGATTGTTTCTCTTTTAGCGTTTTGTTTCTCTTTTAGTTCGGACACTTTTGAGCGATGATCCGAAATCCATTGTATTTAAAATCATTGGTACCTACGGTTATTTTGTGATGGTGCTAAGTCCTAGATCAAAAATACCTAGATTACCGATCAGTGCTTGTTTATTTTATAGATGGTATTTGTAATAATTACCTAGTATTCGAGTGCCAAGATACCGCGTTGTATTTGTACTGAATCCAATATCTATAGTATTTTTGATCTAAGTGCTAATTACATTAAAAAAACAGGATTTACTTAAAAAAAATAATAAAAATAAAACAAAAAGTGTACTTTAACATTCAAAGATTTATTGAAGAACAAAAATGGTGTCTCATCATCATAGTCTGTCGAACAATAAGACACTAACCTCCGAAGCTATTGAACGATTTTCTTACGGTTTTAACAGATGGAATAACCTAGCTTCGAACAACATTAGGCTTTGTTTCATCATTAACCTTTTATCCTCTTTATTAACATCCTCGTTTGTTAATTGTTGAATACAACATCATCACGACCCGCGCCGTGGCACTGGTTGATTAGGATTTTTAGTTATTTTTGTTTGTTCTGAATCTACATTATGTTTAATGCCACCTACGGTTCATAGGGTACTGGACTCACAGGTACACCAGCATGTTATCGTCCTTGGTTATCGTATCGCTTGACTTAGGTAGGACCTATTATAGGTACTTGAAACGACATGACGGCATTAGGGGTAGAAGGGGTAATGGGAGTCACTTAAGCTAGAGTTCAAATAAAAACTTATCTAATAATAAAATCTTTATAGTAACCAACCACCTAATAACATAGTAGGTATACTCAATTAGCTATGAATCAAGATATATGCTTCATATGCGTATTGGCAGGCAATCAACTTTGGAAATAGTGGTAATTTAAAAAAATTACAGTACTGACCCCCATTGTGATGTGGTGCGGATAATGGTGGTCACCCTGTGGGTAATGAGAGTCACAAGCTTTGGTTTAAGGCACCAAAACATCTTCAGGGCCCCAGCGACCTCACCTAGCTAGCGGCACACTTGCTGATCAACGGACGAGGCAACGTGAATTCACGGTATACATAATACCAGGTGGTACATCAGTGTTGGTCCAGATGGTATAAAGTAACCCATCCTAGGGTTGTGTTGGGGGTTCAGATGCTACACTGCCGGTCCCGGGGCGATGTGTGTGTGGTGCAGCAGGCATGGCACCAGTGGCGCAGTGCAGTCAAGTGTGGGTCGACCCGCCCTGGCCAGGAAGACCCTTAGAAACTTTGGTGCCGCTGCCTGGCCGCCCGCCTAACCTAACGTATAACACAGTGCCCCAAATCGGACCAACCACCCCCAGGAGGCTGCCCCAGTAGGTCGAGGATAATCCTGATGTGTCGCCGTGCCGCATGTTAGAAAGGATAAGAAACGACAAAAGCAAAAATCAATAATAGAAGCAACGCGGCAGTATCGCCTCTCAAAATGTATTCACTTCCTAGAATTTTTACGCGGGATGGGATGACTATACTGCGCTTTCTGTAGGGGTCACTACCTGGTATAGCACTAGTGTCAAACACGACAGGTGAGGCCGGGAAGGGTAGTGCAAAAGTGCAAGCACATTTAGTTGAGGAAATAATCAAATTCTTTCTCATTCTCATCTGTGGATTCTGTGGTGCAATTGTCGCCCGTTGCGTACGTGCATCATTGTGCAAGAATTAAGAGTGCTCCTCAAATCGGTTTTTGACGAGTTGGTCCTAGGAATTGATCCCTCCAGGACCCAGGTTATAGCTGTAGACTGTACTTTGATGGTAGACAACTTAGTGATTCCAAGGGTTAAACGAAATAAAAGACTAGGAGATGTTTCTCTGACTGTAGGCGGTGGTATAATCTCTCGAAGAATGGAGAGAATTCATAATAACACATCGGTAGAATGTTTTTGAATTTAAAAGTAAATGGATGAGATACAGAATGGCATTGATGAGAAAAGAGTTTAAAAATCAACAAACCTAATAGCCAAAAATAGAATCAAAAAAACAAATCAGTAATGACATGACATATCATGTCACTCAATGGTACGTAAACAAACAAGATATAAAAAGGATGAAATAATTACAAATGGTAAGTAATTATGCACATAACATACCCCAAAAAGCCCTGCAAAATTTTTACTTATTAAAAATTTTGAGGTTACAGAATAAATACCTAACCCTTTCACACACATCTTTCGTCTCAACAATCACTCACATTCTTGCATACGGAGGGGATATGGTTCACATTCAATGACGCATACTCCAAAAGGCAATATTCAATATCATTAACGTAGGCTTATTTATTTAATTTAGGTGTCGTAACCCGCACCTGTTTAAAAACCCAATGATTAACGTAGGCTTATTTATTTAATTTAGGTGTCGTAACCCGCACCTATTTAAAAAGAAATTTACAAGATACTAGGCAACATGTGCCTCCAGGTCCAAGGCAACGTGTGTGTCCAGGAAGGCAACATGTGCACTAAGATAGGCAACGTGTGCATCAAGATAGGCAACGTGTGCATCAAGATAGGCAACGTGTGCATCAAAGATTAAAGAAAATATTTACAGTGAAAAGAAATTAAAAAAAATAAGCCAAAAGGAGTTGCGTTGTTGAAGATGAAATGAAATAATAAAAAAAATACAGATATAAAAAAAAAATACATAGACATAAAAAAGAACTTAGACTACCACCATCTAGTTATTATTTAAGTTTAAAAGAAAATTATACTTGACAAAGTATTATAGTTTAAGTATTTATAAAATATTTCAAGTTTTAAAAGAAAATTATACTTGACAAAGTATTATAGTTTAAGTATTTATAAAATATTTTAAATTAATTAAGTTTAAGAGAAAATTAAGTTATTTAAGAGAATAAAATATTTTTTATGATGAAAGTGTGATGAAAGTGTGATATGTGATGAAAGTTAGTGTTATGAGCGCGAATACTACAGGATATTGTCCTGCAGCCCGCTGTATAGTAATTCAAACCCCAACTTGTCAGTGACCACGAATGGTTTTAAAAAAACACTTCAAAGCGAAGAATGAATGTGGATTGCGGTTAGCAATCGGTAAGTAGCGTATCAGTGTGTGGGGTGCGGTATATTTTGTAGGAGTACTGGTAAGTGTTCTAGGTTTAAGTGTATAAATGTTTAAGTATGAAAGTTGAAATGGAACTAAATGTACGTCTACTACAGGATATTCTCCTGCAGCACGTCGTAGAGTAGTTCAAACCCCAACCTGTCAGTGACCACGAATTGTTTTAAGAACACTGCCAAGTGAAGAATGAATGTAGATTGCGGTTAGCAATCAGTAAGTGGTGTAATAGTGTGTGGGGTGCAGTGTAGGTTTGTAAGAGTACTGTAATAAGTGTAGTAACTAAGATGAAAGTATGAAAATACACAGGGGTAAAGGGGATAAAGTATACAAAATAATTAAGAGGGAAAAGTGAAAAGATTTTTAGGGGGTGGGTTCTAAACGTGGGCGCCAAATTGTAACGTGGGCGCCAAATTGTAACGTTACACCTTCTGCATTGCGTTATCCGTTTTTCTGTTAGATTGGTGGAGAGTTGCTATTAAATCTTCCATATCTGCGAGTTTCTGCAACGTAGTTTTTAATGTTTCTTCTAGCTTAGTGCATAGTTCTTGTTGTATTGCGACAGTTACAGTTAAAGCTATATCGGCTTTGTCTGCTTGATTGATTGATGCTCGATGCAACTTTCTTCCGTTATTCACTAAAAGAGAATTAAGAGTGCTCCTCAAATCGGTTTTTGACGAGTTGGTCCTAGGAATTGATCCCTCCAGGACCCAGGTTATAGCTGTAGACTGTACTTTGATGGTAGACAACTTAGTGATTCCAAGGGTTAAACGAAATAAAAGACTAGGAGATGTTTCTCTGACTGTAGGCGGTGGTATAATCTCTCGAAGAATGGAGTGAATTCATAATAACACATCGGTAGAATGTTTTTGAATTTAAAAGTAAATGGATGAGATACAGAATGGCATTGATGAGAAAGGAGTTTAAAAATCAACAAACCTAATAGCCAAAAATAGAATAAAAAAAAACAAATCAGTAATGACATGACATATCATGTCACTCAATGGTACGTAAACAAACAAGATATAAAAAGGATGAAATAATTACAAATGGTAAGTAATTATGCACATAACAGTATATGGAAGTTTTTCAAATGTATGCTTTCAATTTAGTGTTGCCATCATCAGCCCGCGAGGAGCTCCTGGAGACCCTGGAACCTAACTACACTAAACCCATGGGGGCACCAGTTCCTTGAGGTCAGAGGTAAACTCCGACCGAAGGCGCTCCCACTGACCCAGATTCTCCAGCCGGATCAGCTGGAGGGGGTCTTGGGGTCTCTGTTTCCGACGAGCGCGGAGGAGCACATCCTTACGGGCATGGCTCGGTCTTAGACGCCCAATGCGGATAGCAGCGGCGAAGACGACGTACCTGAAGTCAGAGAGTTAGGAGCAGTGGTACTTCGGCTCAGTTGCCGGAAACTCACCACCTCTGGACCCGACGGCATTCCGGGCTGTGCATGGGTCGTCGCCCTCAATGAACTCAGGCCTTGACTGCTCGGCGGGCTCTTCAGCGCATGCCTCGAAAGGGGCCAGTTTCCCAAGGTGTGGAGGATGGGGAAACTGGTCCTGATTCGGAAACCGGGGCGGCCAGCGGACTCACCGTCCGGCTACCGGCCGATCGTGTTGCTCAGAGACCCTGACGGAGGAAGCAGCGGTGAGGTGGTGTTGGTGGTGTCTCTTGACATTGCCAACGCCTTTAACACCTTACCCTGAAGCTGTATTAGAGAGGCACTGATCTACCACGGAGTGCCTCTCTACCTCCGTCGTATTGTCGGGGCATATTTATCCGAGAGAGCCACCCATGCTCACCTCTCCCCCGATTTATGCCGGTGCCACCTCCTGCACTTGGATTCTTTGAAGGAAGTACATGGTAGAGTAGAGTCGTAAAATATTAAATATTACTTCTTTTAATTGTATTTTTACCACGTTCTTCTTCTAGTTTTAAGACGTGTAACAGTCCAGTACCTAACACAATATGCAGATTGTTTTTAGTGTGTACCTACTAGAATACACATACAGCCCGCAGTCCTTCTAGCCTGCTTCTGTAGGGACTGTGGGTTGCTAATCCATCGTCCTCAGGCCCCGATCATGGTGGTCAATGGTCCTGGGCGTAGTCACGTCTGCGGCGCCCTCGCCGCAGATTTCGGAACTCAGCGTGGAGGATACGCTCCCTCACCCTACCGGCCAACTCCTTCACGAGCATAACCTGCTCGCAGAAGGAAACGGCCGCGTTCCACTGGCTAGAGAGTATCCATGCCCAGGCCCACAACGAGGTCCAGGCGCTGACTTGTCCACGCTGAGCATTCCACCAACGTGTGGAATGCCGTGTCTTCGCCGGAAGCCTCGCAGTGTTGACACGCGGGTGTGACCTCACGATGCATGCAAAACAGATACTCACCGAAGTTTCCGTGCCCGGTGATGATCTGTGACGCACGGTACGTGAGGCCACCGTGCTGCCTCTGCAGCCAGTCCTCCATGATCGGTCTCACCGCCGCGATGGTGGTGGTTCCCCACTTAGGTCGCTCAAGTCGCACCTTCCATGTCTCCATGAGATCCTGGCGGAGTTGACCGCTGGGTCTTGATTTCTCGAGACGCAGGCCTGTGGTCCCGCTCCAGTGCCTCCTTGTGCCATTGAAACAGTGACGCAAGGGCTCTCGCTTCCAGGTCCCATGGAGGGGTCGTGGCTAGGAGACATGCAGCCTCTAGAGAGATCGTGCGGTACCCTCTTATTGTCCTGACGGCCAAGGTCCTCAACGATCTGTGTAATATAGCAGCGTTGTTGGCCGTCAGTCTCGCCGCCCACACGGGAGCCCCGTATACGGCCATACTCTGCACGATCCCCAGGTACAGTCTCCTGCAGGAAGCGTTGGGTCCCTTTAAGTAGGGCGTAGTAGTCGCGAAAGCGCGGCTACTGCCCACGTCACTTTGGGGACCAAACTTCGGAAATGTGGTCCGAAGTTCCACCAGCCATCGAGTACGAGCCCCAGATACTTCATGGAGGGCTCGTTGCCGATGCTAACGCTCCCTACATTTATGCTGGATCCTGGTTGGTGGCCCGCGCCGAGGTCCGTGAAAACACAGAGCCTCGGACTTATTCAGTGCCACGTCCAGTCCCAGCCGCCCTATCCGACCCACGACTTGTTATTAGCATGCAATTTAATCAATCAAGCGTTAAAATCGTAATTTAATCAGAGATCCAGCTTAGGTACTCAGTTCGTAATTTAATCATTTAATAAATTATTAAATGATTAAATTACGAATTTAACATGCTAATACCCAGTTATGATTAGTAATAATAAATGGATATTAGCATGTACATATTTCATATTTTATATTTGTTATGTTTGTATTTAATATTTTATATTCTTTTGCTAAAATCGCCTCGGTTTTTTGAAGTAAAATGTTACATTGTGAAGTTTAAACATAAAATTAAGTACTTCGGTAATTTTTGCTAGTCAGTTTACACTATGTTGAACTGTACACTCAACAAATCAAGTCATGCTCCCGAAGGAGGCGGTCGAGAGAGAGAGGGCGCGTAGCCTTCCCGCTGAGTTCCGCAGTCAGCGGCAACCGGATCACTCACCGACGCGGGATAAAACCAGACCCCAACGATGCAGGATAAAACTCGTACAAACTCCAGCGCAGAGGCTACACGGGTGGCCAAAGTCCTGGAGTGTTCACCAGAGGGCCTCGGCAACGGACGAATTATATCGATCACAAGTTCATATTGCGACTCACACTTGGCCGATTTTCGACTGGCCGTGCCCACCACCTTTTTTAAGGTCTGGATCCGCCCCTGAGGCGGAGCTGCGGGCAACAGCTGGTCTATTATAATATTCGACGGGAATTAGCACGTATCATACCTATAGATATGCACAGGTAGGTAGGTACATACCTTTTGTGCCTGACGTTTCAACCAGGTAACCAAGGCCGGTATAACCGGTAAGGTTCATGTTAATTCCCTCAGAATAAAATAACATACTAGATTATTATTTTAATTTTTCTACCGACTTTTTTGGAAGTCGGTTAAGGTTCTTAATTCGACTGTATGTTTTTTATTACAACAATTATTTTGGCTCTCTCGTTCGTTAAAATCGGGACATACCCTTTTATTTTTTAATTCCGGCCGGACGGGGGAATACCCGTGGCTCCTCTCGGCTTGCGTCGCGTCGCGCATACCGCATCTGGTTGCGTTCATAAACAAACTCACGGCGGGCACGCCTTGATGAAATTGATCGGCGCAGTTCTTTTGATCGTAGGTAGGTACCTAATCAAGGTAAACTAAAGCCCAGCTGGAAACAACCATCGTGAATATTATCTTCGGAGCCTTGCAAGACATGTTGCAGTTACTTACTTATCGATAGGTACCTACTCTACTAAAAAGAATACGTCATCCAAAATAATTTCGGTGGCGGTGCGGGCGGCGCCCCTATCATCTTGGCGCCTCCGCACACTTCGCACACAGGGGCGGCTCGGCCGTGGCCCCTTTGCTTTTCAGGGCTTAATGTTTTACTTTTTCTTGTCCCTTACCTTTCCATTTTTTGTTACCTTTTACTCTCACTCTCACACACTAATTGCCCACAACTACACTCCTTGATACAAAAAAAAAACAAAAAGTAGAAGATGAAATTATCTTCGTAAGATGTTGTAAACTTCAACACTTACGTACCTATCGTATATTTAATTTCAACAAAATTTAATGTCAGCGAAGCGCAGAAACCAAATATGATAATCACTTCTATGTGCGTGGCAGTTACTGGCCAAAGCGAGGACAGGGCGTGGGGAGGGACGCGTTTACTTTACACTGCTGTAGGTTGTGTACTTTTAAGATTAGTTGGTGACCGACCACCATTACCCGCTAACTACCATTACCCGGTCTTCCCCTAATACCGTATAAGCACTAGATATCTATTAATTACAGGTATTAGCAATGTATTCGTTGACGATTAAGAATCTATTATTGATGTACCTACCAATTCCTGTTGATCCCACCCACCACTCATAGGCCCACTGGTAGGACTATCACACATAGGTATCAACATTTCATTGTCTTTATTAACCATTACCTAGTTAAGTACATAATATATTACTCATGTAAATTTTTATTTTGTCTTTGTATCGTCTCATTATCCACCGAACCTTTTCCCTACCGGTTCCCAAAAAGTTGCAGTCGGCATTCCAGTCTAACTGCGATGCCGCTGAACTTCAATATTTTCCGTGACGCGACTGCCATCTGACCTCTACAACCCATGGGGCGATATCGAAGTTCTGTAGTTATACCAGTCGAATTTTGTTTAGGGCTCCAAGCTCCGACTATCCGTAACGACTGCCATAGATATTCGCATGACAACCGGGACCGACACGCGACGGCGCGGCGGCGCGCGCGACGCAGCGTAACGTTCTCTCTGAGTCACGGAGGGGTCTCAATGTCTTTTAGAAATGGTCGCTCACCCTAAAACCAGCCTGGATAAGTTTTCTTAACCTTTGCAAACGGTCAGTTGCCACTTAGCCACGTGCTCTGTCGTCTATCACTAAAAATGCTAATTAATAGGCGGTATTATCAAACACCTTAGCCTAGTAACGAAAAAGAAAACTAAAATAAATGTCAACAATCTGTCATTTATGACAATGTCAATTAGACATTGTCAATTTGTCATTGCTTATTGACTTTTGACTTGTGTTGTATTTATTACCAATTTGTTGTTTGTTAGTTTAGTGATTTCTTTTATTTTATCATCTTGTGTTAAACTACACAATGTAATCTAATCAGTTGATCTGTTGAGCCTCAAGTTTGTATAAGACTGTAGCCGCGATGATTGTCGCAGAACGGTGATTAATTACAAGTGCACCTACAATCATTACTCATTTAATTTAATGGGCTGTGCTGTGTCGTGCGTCAACCAGGCAACTATGTCGTTGTTTGGGAAATCAACTAATGTCACGGATAATCCAAATAATTCACGAGCAGTGTTAGAGAGAAAATTGTACATTGCTAAAGAGTCTCCAGAACCCGATTTCGACTTGTCAGAATGTCAGTTACGCCAAGTACCGTCCGGAACTTACTCAATATGTAAAGTATATAGAAAAGAATATTTATATTTACATGCTAACAGTTTACAGTCATTAGAAGAAGGAGGACAGCTATCAGACTTGTATCTCATTAAGGTTCTTAATTTAAGTAGTAATAGATTTACCCAGCTTCCAAACGAAATCAGGTATTTGGTTAATTTAACTGAGTTATATATACAAAATAATCATATTAAAATAATACCTGATAGTATCCAATTTATGCAGTCGTTGCAAATACTAGATGTATCAAATAATGTGCTTCGAAGTTTAACGCCATCATTAAGCAAGTTGAATTATCTCAGAGTTCTGAAACTAACTGAGAATAGGTATTTGACAGAACTGTGTCCAGAGCTATGTTTTGCATCTAATTTAACATCACTTCAAATAGATGGAGAAATATTTATATTCCCTCCACCAGAAGTGGCCACACAAAGCACTGCAGAAATTATGAAGTACTTATGTGAAAAAAATAACATTGAATATATACCACCTTTGTCTAGTGATTATGATTCAACTGTCCAAAGTCCTTGCTCAGTTATAGATCCATTTGTAAGACACAATACAATTACATGGGAGGAACAAGAAGCTGCTATTACAGAGCAAGAAAATAGATTGCATAAAGCAGCTAAAGAACAAAGAGAAAAGTTATTAACTGAAGTATTACAGGAACAAATGGAACTGGATAATGAAATAGCAAAGGTACATATGGGCAAAGAAGTAGATAGGCAAAACTTGATTAAGGCTATACAAGAAGATGAACAGGATATAGAATGTTTGGTCAAAAACTTTATTCAATCTGACAATTTAATGCCTGAAGTAATACAGCAGCAACTTGCTTATGAACAAGCAGAGCACGATAGGTTACTTGAAATTACCAGACAGAATTATGATAACATTAAAAAGGCTGATGTCTTAAGAGCAATGGAAGCTCTGTTCGAGGATGATGACAATATAAAACATTCTAAGAAAAAGTATGAAGACACTTTGGACTCTATTAAAGAGAGCATAATGTTACAAGACTTACATGTTAGTGAAAAGGTAGCTGATTTATTAAATGCTAAGGATCATTCCCGCACTGTTCTTATTGAACAACTTCTTGAGGACCAAGACATACAAATGGCAATGGTTGGTTCATTAATTGAAAAAGTTGATGCTAAAAGTTGGAGTCTTAATCAAGAAATTTCATTAATATCTTCACATCTAGCTCGCCTTAGTGTTATAGAACAGGAAAAGAGAAAGTTACAAATCGATTGCAATAATAATGAAATGCTTCAACAGAGAGTGCAACTAATTACTCTACTAGAAGACCTTTACGATCAACGTAGCAAAAGAAAAAAGCAACTAATTGAGACTCTGAAAGAAATGGAGGAGAGTGAAAGTAACAAAACTAGTGACTTTTGGTTGAAGAATTATCAAAAGCTAGTAGACTCAGCGCCAAAAGATTTACTAAGTATTGGGAAGTGTCTGGACCCAGTACTAGCAAACTATCTCTTGCAGGAAGGTGTTATTCACTGCCTACCGTTTTTAGTAAAGTTCTTATTTTCTGGTGAACCATTATTAAATATTACTGTTCAGCAACTAAAATCTAATGGTGTGTCACTGACTTCTGACAGAGAAGGCATTATTAGAGGAATTAAACTGTACATTGAAGCAACAAGTCATAACCATAATACAATATTTGAGTCACCACCTCTGAAAACTAGTACTCCATCTGAGTCAATAGAACAGCAGAACTGCACAGGGGTTGTAAATGTCAACCAATCAGATGCCATTATATCAGAAGCGGAATGTGTCATTTGTATGGACGCCAAGAGTGAAGTAGTATTTGTACCGTGTGGCCACGTGTGCACTTGTCTATCGTGTTCAGATAAAAAAATGGATGATTGTCCAATGTGCAGGAGCACTATAGAAAGGAAAATCAAAGTCATAATTAGCTAGCTGTCATCCTTCTAAAAAGTAATAGGTGAGTTTTGATGTAATTCTGAATTATACATTTCTGTGCTATGTGTGTTTAGCCAATGAGCATCATAGATTAGCTTAGCGCCAGAAATGGAATCAGCTGTTATCCCCAAATCCTGTCACTTTGTTGATGTGAGATGAATAATATATAATAGCGGACGAGACCCCACTTTCCAAATGACAATTATATAACTATTAAAATTTGCTATTCACAATGACATTCACTCACTCACCAGTTTCACCTCATGACATCACCAGAGATTATGTTACCTATACTACTATTATAAAGAGGAAAGATTTGTATTTTTGTTTGTAATGAATAAACTCAAAAACTACTGTGCCGATTTCAAAAATTCTTTCACCATTGGAAATCTACATTCACCCTGAGTAACATAGGCTACTTTTTATCCCGGTATTGTGTTCCCACGGGAACCGGGAAATCACACGGGCGGAGCTGCGGCGATCAGCTAGTCTATAATATAACAATAGAATCATTCCTCATTTTGGTAAGATTTACAGAGTGGTTTTGATTAAAACTTTAGTGCCTGGTAATGTCAATAGATCTTTTGGGATCGAAAAAAATGACTGGCAAAGTGTGGATGTGATAGTGCACTTTTTGACTAGCCCTTTAGGTATATAAGCGTGATGTATGTCTCATAATGGAATTTATTTCTTTTATTTCAGCTGTGGTTCAGGATCAGCACAAGGTTTTACTTCACTGGAAGTTACTATTAGTTTATGAAACTATACTTTTACACTTATAGTTTCGTGAGTATTTAGTCATGGATTGCACAATATTTTATATTATACACAGTACATACCTACAATAAATATTTAATCTCTCCAAGTACATAATAACTCAATTTACAAGTAGTGTAAATTTAATGTGTAACATATCTCTGCTAATTATTGTAATAGAGTCTAAATGGAAATATGCTTTTCTACTATGCAAAAGCATCCATACTATGGGCTTAACACTAGTGGTTGGCCATAGGTTTATTTTGTTAAAATAATTTTAAGTCCCTTTTGTTCAATGCATGAACCTTTTAAAAAGGTTTGTGGTCAGAAGTACTACTAAGGAAAACTACCAGTAGAGGTAGCACAGTAAGCCATTAAAAAAGCCATAATTCAATTGAGATACCTCCTGAACTTCTTGTTCTTATCTTGGTAAGTTAAGTTTTAATGCAATGCGATATTGAACAAGTAATATTATAATATTTAAACTGCAATGAAACAGGAGAGATATTTATGGCATTTGTATATAGCTTATAAATTATATTATTATCCTGTATGAATTTTATTATTGCTCATAATGCTTTTAAAAACGACACTAGGATAGGCTTCACAAAGATTTTTTTAGATGTAACGGTAAATTTATAATGGTATACCATAGTTGTAGATCACGAATGCTGTTTTTAGTTGTGCTTGTATCATACCTATATTCACTTACATCTCTGTATGTGAATGTCTGTGTATATATGGGAACGGTACGTTCAGTTGCAACAAGTACACAAGGGTGCTATTCCATTATGCAATGGCATGCAAGTATGTCTTAACAAGTTGTATGCAAGTTGCAAATGCATACAGGTTTGCATTTGTTTATATTTACTTCTGCACATGTGACGTCATACTTGTATGAGAGCGTAATCGAATAGCGCTTTAAGTCGCAATTGATAGTATGATTACGGCTTAAATGAAACACGTAGCGGGTTACGTGTTACATTTAGCTGGTACCTACGTAACAGCTACGAGCGCTCGTGAATTGCAACAACATGAATTGGGAACAAATTGCTCTATAAACTTTATTAACTTTAGCGTCTTGTATGCATTAGAAGCTGATACTGCGCCATGAAAATTAAGATTACTTGCATATTTCGAAATCAAATGTAACTGATCTTAGAATTGTTAACTTGAAACACCAGTCCTGCGTGACTGCTTCGTACAAAAAAACACGTGACGATGCTGCCGCGTAATTTAAAAAAAATAAATCTGACCTCCAATATACAGCGTCATAACTTGTAGAAATATAAACACTTTAGGTTTTTGACAGTTGATCACTACCAAGCACTCAGTGCTTCTTGATATCGGAAGGTACTTGTGTAAAATATTAATTCCCAGCATGAAACGACTTCATGCTGCCATGACCTTAAACATGACAGCAACGTCATTCAGTCAAAAATTTCGATCACGTGACCGTAATTTTCTGCGATATCGTAGGAGTCAATTGACTGAAGTTGGCGCTGCGCTTAATGATGAAGGCTTAATTTTCTAAAATAAAATGTACGAGGTTGGATTGAAAAGTAGTCGGCCTAACACTGATCCATTTAGTTCTAAAAATCAAATCTACCCACATTATTTAGTTCAGTTCAGACCTGTTAATTGTGTGAAGTTTAAAACGTGTGCGATAATTAGTTTTAATTTTATAAATTTATTAACAAAGCAATCTGACATCATTTCCGCAAATGGAGCAAATCGAGCAGCGTGCCGTCATTAAGTACCTCTATAAGAAGGGGCTGTCATCAAAAGCCATCCATGATGATATGGTCAGTACATTAGGGGAATGCGCTCTTTCATAGTCATCCGTCAAAAAATGGATAGCAGAATTCAAGCGTGGTAGAGAGAGTGTGAAAGACGAACCCCACTCTGGAAGGCCTTCGACGTCCACTACCGACGAAATGTTAAAAAAAATACTCGACTTAATTATGGGAGACCGCAGATTGAAAATTAGAGAGATAGCCGAAATTATAGGCATCTCTTATGAACGTACTCAAAACATAATAGTCAACGTGTTGGGTTTCCACAAGGTGTCTGCGAGGTGGGTTCCGCGACTGTTTTCAGTTGAGCAAAAAAGAATGCGATTGACTATTGCACGCGACTGTTTGGAGTTATTTGAAGCTGATGAATGTGATTTTTTGAATAGTTTTGTTACTATGGACGAAACATGGGTTCATTACTGTACACCGGAAACAAAACAACAATCAAAACAGTGGAAAAGACCTGGTTCACCACCCCCCAAAAAGGTTAAGTCGATCTTGTCGGCAAGTAAGGTGATGGCTTTAGTATTCTGGAACTCGAAGGGTGTGATTATGGTTGATTATCTTGAAAGGGGTTAGACTATAAACTCTGATTATTACTGCACCTTACTACGTCGTTTACGAGAGGAAATAAAAGAAAAACGTCCAGGAATGATCAGAAGAAAAGTTCTGTTTCATCAAGATAACGCTCGTGTTCACACGTCTGTCCAATCAATGGCAGAAATTCACAACTGTGGCTTTGAACTGTTACCGCATCCACCTTATTCACCTGATCTGGCACCGTCAGACTTTTTTCTGTTCCCTAACCTAAAAACGCACTTGGGAGGTCAAAGATTTTTGACAAATGACGAGGTCAAAGCAGCAGTAGACGCATATTTTGACTCTAAGAATCATTTTTTTTTCAACGGGCTAAATGCTTGGAAGGGAAGATGGCAAAAGTGCATTGAACTTGATGGTGATTACGTTGAAAAATAAAAATATATTTCATTTATTATGTATTTATTTTCTTGGTTAGGCCGATTACTTTTCAATTCACCCTCGTATTTTACTAGTGGTACCATCAAGTCTTTGTTTTGTTCAACTTGCACTTGCGTCTGTCTTGATTTGGCTTTGTATAATTAGCTCTAATTCGCTAATGTGGTTGACATAATATACGTCATCGTGAATCGCTATAGACGCAAGTGGAGCTCTGTTTTTAAACAAATCTGAATTTATACAGTTTAAAGAATTCCTGGTTTTCCTTGAAATAAAGACTGGTAGTGCCTAAAAGGATAATTATGTATTTATGTATACAGTCACGAGCAATACCTACTATTTAAAAATAAGTGTACGAACGAAATTATATAACCATCGAACTGTGTCAAAACTGGTTCACATTAATATAAACGTAATAATAATTATTTACACAATTTAGAAACTGTACCTACTGTGTATATTTTTTTAAATTTACATTTTGGTATATAAATAATGATGTAATTATTATTTAATATTATTTTTTGGTAATATTTTGTGAACTTCAATAAGTAATTTATTTATTTTTATAAAATGTAGGTATAGTTACCACATATTGGCACAATTTAACGTTTACATAATTTATCGGTCAGGCTTAGCATACTTATTTTTACGATTCGATGTTGCTTCATGAATTTGAATGTTAAGGATATTCTCATGTAAACGGCTGTTTGAAACAGATATTTAAAATCGTGTAAACAGTTGTTCTAAACCAAATTACGTGCTACCAGGACGACGTTCTATTAAATATTTGGTTTTAACCTGTTTAGCCAGAAAAAAATCTCTTTCAAATAGCCGTTTTACACCGTGTATTTCATGCTTATTGCTTGTGGCTGTACAAATAGTGTGATGTACCTATAGCAAAAAATCACTAGTCAAAATATTTCGATCGGATCTGTCTTCAATTTAAAACTTGTACATAAAAATGAATTATCATAATCATGTAAAATATAAGCAATGATTAAGTGATATATAATGATTAATAAGTCAATCTAAGAGATTGTGCCTTCTAGTTTGGTGTTGTTGTTATTAATTTATTTTTAGTGTTTCAAGCTAGTTGTTTGTTTCAATAGTTGAGGAGCTAGCGTATGGAATTAGTCCATGCATTTATTTGATACATCGACATTATTAATGTTACTGCAAGAACCCGTTTATACTTACAACGCGTTATTACTAGTAAGAACATCAAAAAATCCATAACCAAATAACTTGCCGTATTAATACAAATCAACAACAAAACAAATTATAACCGTAACCTAAACGTTTTATCTAGTGATAACATTTTTTCTTACTAGTCAAGTACAACGCGTTGTTTCTTTTGCCGTTTAGTTACAACGTGTTCTTACTAGTAAAAACGCGTTAAAACTAAAAATGGGAACTTGTGTTAGCATTAACTAAACATTAGGTAGGTACAGTTCGCGAGGTGTAAGCTGAGCTTTGCATTTGTGTGAGTGCACGTACTTACGTGAACGTACAATATGACCTGTTTTACACACAGCTAGACATAGCCCTTTTACTCTACTTTTCGTGATCATTCACACAAATGCTAAGCTCAGCTTACGCCTCGCGAACTGTACATGACCTATAGTTTTGTTAAAAAAGAATGATACAGTAGCTGGAAGCGAGGTTATTGCCTCTAACCGGTACTTTTAGAGTTTTCGAAACGAAAATTTCTTATACAACAGTAATGTCCGTCCGTCCGTGAACTACTTTCAACTCGAGAACGGTAAGAGCTAGAGACTCAGTGTAAATGCCAATCGACTCAGCATGGTCAAAGACCTCTAAAATGAACTTGACCTTTGACCTCTAATCTCAAGGTCAAGGTCAAAACGAGGTCAAATCGAGAACGGTAATAGTTAGCCGTTCAGCATGGTCAGCATGGTCAAAGACCTCTAAAGTGATGTTGAACTTTTTTTTTTAGATTTTATGAAAAAACTTTCGAAATCTCTAAAATATATGGCAAATTCTTGCCATATTTTTAACTTGTTTACTGATATTCGGTAGGTGCACCACTTATGGGTAAGGTTAGTTTACCCCTCAAGATCTTGGTTAATGCACCCATATGTATTAACTGTTATCAAATAACTATTATGGACGAGTCTCCATTCCTTCCTAGTTCTCCTCACTTTTATTGTAGTAAGTAGTTTAAAATTATTCTCATCTTGTAAATTACTTGTATGAGTTATAAAAGCTGGGTCCGTTTCGATACATGTATGCAATTTGAAGGCAACATATATTCCATAATATAACTACTACCTCATATAATACTATTAAACAATAGTATTCCCGTTAATCCCTCTGGCTAGCTGGTTTGTGTTAGGAGTAGATTCACGTCAGTACCTATATTTTTAAATAAATAAATATTTTAGACGTTCTTACACAACATCATCTAGCCCAAACTAAGCCATAAGCTTGTGCTATGGGATCTAGACAACTGATAAACATACTTATATATTTCTAAATACATACATAATATACATAGAAAAACACCCACACTCCGAAACAAACATTTGTGGATCACACAAATATTTGATTCGACCCGGGAATCGAACTCGAGACTCCGGAGTTATATTATAGTGTATAACTATATAAATGTCGGTGCGATTAGTATTTCTGGTAGTAGTTATATAGGTGAAGGCTGGAAGTATTGTCAGTTAACTTGACCGACTTAGCATAGAAACGTTTTAAACATTAAGTTAAGTTTTTGTTGTATAAAAGGTATATTATAGTCGTGTAAAAACCGGAATTACTAGTTTTATACGTTAATACCTCCAGGCAAGTTTAGGGAGTGACTGCAGCCAGGCGCCACTGGAAATACCTTCTGTGATGCATACCAGTGACGCCCGGCAATGGACGTAAGAGCGGACTTAAAAATTAAAAAAAGGGAGTGACTGGTCGATAGTATTTATAAATATGTAGCGTGTGTCTTTCCAAGTAGCTGAGTGGTGTTGGTGGAATGCTCAGCGTGGGCAAGTCAGCGCCGGGACCTCGTTGTGGGCCTGGGCGTAGATACGCTCTCGCTGGAGACCATGCTACAAGCCATGTCTAGCTGGAGCTAGTGGAACGCGGCCCTTTCCTTCTGCTACCAGGTAATGCTCGTGAAGGAGTTGCTGTACTGAGTTCCGAAGTGTGCGGCGAGGGCGCCGTAGACGTGACTACGCCCAGGACCATCGACTTCCATGATCGGGTCCTGAGGACGATGGATTAGCACCCAACCGTCCTTACAGAAGCAGGCTAGAAGGGCTGTGTGATGTGGGGCTGCACCCCACGCACGCCTTCACTCACCGACGCAGGATACAACCCGACCCCAAAGATGCGGGGTAACACCCGACCACCACGCAAAGGCCACACAGGTGGCCAAGGTCCGCCGGGCGCCACTGGGAATTCTTTCAGTGTCTACCGGAGGCGCTCGGCAATGGACGTAGGTGCGGCCGCGGCCCCAAGCCGCAGATTAAAAAAAAAAGTGGCTGCGTACCTACTTACTGCTGGAAAAAATATGTTCAATGTTAAATTGCATACATGTGTAGAAACCAGGATTCAGGTTAAATTGTGATAATGTTCAGATATATTACTATCTTTGTCCAGTATCTTATCGCTCACGTAGTAAACATTATTTAATCTGTATATAGTCTTCTAAGATTTTTTTTCATTTATAGTCTAACCAAAGCATTTTTAGTTGTGTACTATGTATTATGTTTAGGCTCAAATCACACCGGGACTAGTCGAGACGGGGTGAGCAGTAGCGTGTAGTCGCGAGATATCAAGCGTTTCTAAATCTTACGATATTGTAATTAAGTTTATCGTAACCTTGTTATTAAAACTGCTCGCCACTTCGCTGGCCTCTCGGTGTGATTTGAGCCATAGAGTATTAAATATTTAGAGCTTATGTATTGAGGATAATGCAGGGGAATTAGATGGAGTGTAATATTGAGACACAAGTGGATATTTTCATATATTATGGTGCGATAATACAGGGATTATACCGCCATAGTGTGCTCCCTGTTTACAAAAGGTAGACCGTACAATCACACAAGATCACATCTTTACCCCGAAGGGATAGATGCCAGATGCAGTGTTTATTATGCTCAGTCCCTTTGTTGGCCCCACTTAATATACCCTTTGGGTATCTTGTCAGAGCCTTGTGCGTCTGTCAGTAACCACCGCATTGACGATAACATGTAGGAACCTACCAGTTGTTGACGCCACGCCACTTGTGTCTTTGTTCCTTCAGGGCTCTATTTACTTCATACTCTTAAAATCCCTCAATTTGTAACTACCTACCTACCTACCTACTTGTACACTTTATTAAAATATAATGAAACCACAATATCAATTTAATTTTAATTCAATTTCAATTTACACGTGATTGAAATCCTTGCGGCTGCTACTGAATAGGGAATAGTATTACATACCGCTGCCAGCTTCGAATAATTGGGTTTAAATCAATTAAGTTAAATAATGAATCAAACCCGGAAATAATTAAATACAGCAGTTTTCTTTTGGAATTTATTAGTTTTTCGTGGTACGGTTAGTTCATCGGAGAGGTCATTGGCAATATAATTTCCGTTTAGTGTGGTATTCGTTTCGTTAGGTTATTTACGAATTGGATCATTAATTCACTACAATTCACACACCCATTTTAAGTGACCTCCCCCTGCGAATTGTAAAATACTGTATCTACTTAGATATTTTGTTAAGAAGATATAAAAATGTTCTGGTTCATAATTAATAAAATATTTTATAACCCACGATGGAACGGAGACGGTATAATTATGCGTTTGGGTTGAGAGGATGCTTGTTTGTTTGTGTTTTTGTGCAAATACATGTTGCCATTTTTCTCCAAAACTACTGGTCCGATTTTGATATCATTTTCAGTTATGGGTTTGGGTTTGATCGGTGCATGTTTTCAGGTAGATGTTACGATAAAAACTCACCAGGGTGCGCAGCAGCGTACATTTTTTGTGATAATCAATGTTACCATTTTTCTCCAAAACTACTTGTTTGATTTTGACGTAGTTTTCAGTTATAGGTTTGATTGGTTAATTTTCTTAGATAAGTGTTACCGTGATAACTCACCAGGGGGCGCTGCAGTAAATATTTGTTTGTGTAAATCCAAAACTACTGTACGGTTTTAATGCAGTTTAACCCACTAGATGGCGCTGTTATAACATCTATGCTTTCAAAAATGAAAAAAAAAAAAAATTGTCAACTCCCAACCTCCAAGCCCCCGATGGATATTCTTTTAAATTATTTTATCCTTTTTCAATTACTTTTTAACGCGTCGTAAGTTTTTACAAAATTTTGAGTTTAGATTTTTATGTGGTCACGTGACCAACATGGTACCAAAAGTTAGCAATTTTCATAACTATGTAAATTAAAAACGGTCCAGAACTTGATGTTGTACAACAAACTATTACCCTTCGGAGTGTGAACGGCAGAAAGCCGTTCTCCAACCTTAATTTTTTTTTTCTAAATTGCTTCTATTACGAAATAAATAGATAAAACGTACAAAGTATCTGTAGCTCCGCTATAAGTATGGTATTTTAACATTTATTTCTGGGTAATTTGGAGGGACGGAACTTAATGATAAATATATTTCCTTTAACGTGGGTTTGAAGGACATAACCTTGGATGTTAAACATCCCAAATTGTATGTAACTACCTACCTAGCTACTGTAAGTGTGTGGTCGTCTAAAAGCTTTTATGACATAGTTTTACTCGAGGGTCATAATGGCCTCTTTCGACGACGAAATTGCTAGTATCATCAATTAGTTGAAATGTAGCCTTGGGTACAATGATACCTACGTACAATATAAAAAACTGGTTGATACAAGTGGCTGCTTCTGTAAGAGATTATTGATAAGTAGGGACTTAATAATCTATAGTTTTTTTTACGTCTTACAACATCTAGTTACCTATTCATATAGATGACGGGAAGTAAAACAATGTGGTGACCTTTTCTTCTGCATATTAGGTACATATAGAAAGAAAGAAATAATGTTTTTATTTATGCATCAACACTTTGCAAGCAATACAAATAACAAACAGTTTTTTACAATTTATTGTCTGTGACAACGAACGCCACAGGGGTAGAATGACGTGTGTCAAGGGGGACGTGTGACACATATGCCATGGCAGGAAATACGTAAACTATACCGGGTGTTACGTAAGGGTTATATCAACCCGAAGCCACCACCATCAGCTGGTCGACCAGAACCCGTTTCGATATGTCGCGACCGCCAGAGAAGAAAAAAAAGTTCATAAAAAAAACATTATTACCGAATAAAATACACACTTGTTTAAACAACACTAGCTAAAATCAGCTGCTTCGGTCATCGACATTAAAATAGGTACAAATAATGCGCGCCTGTGAAAATCCTTCCGTCTCACTCCGGGTAGGAACATTTTGTCTCTGTTTCGCATCAAGCGACGCCGAACGAACACGAAGCCCAAGGTCGAGTCACGAAGTTTCCTAGAATTTTATTTAAAATCATTTAACAAGGTCACAGGTCAGTTCAGTTGCATTCTTCGCTTTGTGCAGTGAGGTAGCTAAATAATTGTTTAGTGTGTTAATTTGTGGTTGTGTCAAGTTGTGTGTGATAGTGATTGTGTTGTGTAGTAATGGCTCTGAGTAACGAAGAGTATTACGAGATGATGCTTTGTGTAGGAGGGAGTTGTACCGTGAGTTTTGATACCTAAAAATACTGTGTACGCAGTCGAGTCCAAGCCGCATTTAGCACTGTTACACAAGAAATTAACCTTTCCTGTAAACAGGTAAGATTTTTCTAAAATTGGGGACAGAGATTTTACTATCACTTGCATGTGGTGCACCTGTCGAACCACGGACGAGGATCTGGGGAAACATAACTATGTGTTGGTCAAAATTTTATTTACATAAACAAAAATAATCCTTTAAAGACGCCCACGCCACAGCGACGCCCGCGCCACCGCCAAGGGCATTGTACATACGTACCACGCGCTCATTGTCTAGTTGTAGCTACGTCAAGCCGTAGCGTTGGGACACGTTTGTTTTGATTTGAAATATCTTTTGAAATATTTTGATGAACTTTTTTTTGCTCATTTGGCGGTCGCCATATATCGAAACGGGTTATGGTCGACCAGCTGATGATGCGGGCTTCGGGTTGATATAACCCTTTCGTAACACCCTGTATAGTAGGTACCTAGATACGAATTTTGATCGAGTCGGCTACAAAGCACAATGTCTATTGACTAAGACTACCCACAATTTAATAAGACTTGAGAGCAAATCGTCCACATTTTAAAATGTAAACAAATATTGTTATAATGATGTCTTGCGAAAATGTCTAACCAGCATATTGGCTACGAAGCAAACCGTCCACAATACATAACTATTGTTGAATGAAATATTGTTGAACAATCGACAATCGGAAACAGTGTGGGATAGGACTAATTACACCTAACTACCTACTACATAATGCTTTAAGGGTAATGTAAACCCTTACATTGAATTCTGATAATGCTTTATCAGTGAGACGTCTGTGGGCTGATATGATGATGATGACTTAACAAGAGGGCAAGATAGGAAGATGCGTGAAACAAATCCATTCATTGTAGTAATAGATATTTTCATTTATACCATTGCCCCTCGAAAAAGTGAACTTTATTCATCGATAACAGTGAATAAAACGCTCATTTACTCACAAGTGAATAATGACATTTGAATTTGGAACGAGCTTCAATAGACGAATTAAGTATACTACAAAAAACTACTGGCAGGCTGAGGTTACCTCATCCAAATCAATGCAATCGAATTTATAAAAAAATACGCCTCCTCCGTTCTGTTTTATCATCATTCACCGAGCCTTTTCCCAACTCAGTTCGGATCGGCTTTCCAGTCTAACTGCGATTCGGCTGAACTTCGATATTTTCCGTGAAGCGACTGCCATCTGACCTCCACAACCCATGGGCGATATCGAAGTTCTGTAGTTAGACCGGTCGGATTTTTGATTTAGGGCTCCCCCTAACGACTGTCATAGATGTTCGTATGACAACCGGGACCGACGGCTTAATGTGCTCTCCGAGGCACAGAGGGGTCTGTGTCTTAAGAAATGATCACACATCCTAAGACCGGCCTGACTAGATGTTGCTTAACCTTTGCAATGTGTTAGTACATAGTGTAATTAATGAACTCTTTATTAAAAGTTTGTGAGTGATCAGGATCACAGATCACTGATTGATTATGCTCGAGGTACACATTAGTTGTCATAGCTGTATGAATTTAATAGGTAGCTTGGTACGTCTATAAAGTAGGTACCTAGGTATTACCATAGTTATTGCTTTGTGAAATTTTTACTTGAAGACTTATAGTAGGTACCTACCCATAGTGGCTTATATATTAATACTAGCAAATGCCCGCGGCTCCACCTGGGTGGAATAGATTTTTTCGTTACCGACTCTCTAGAAATTATTATCAAACCTATCTATCTAACAAATATTATTAATAATATTAAAATCGGACAGGTCGTTTACGTGATAGATTATAATTTAATTAGTCACCGTTCCGTACCTAGCCAATAGGTAAAACGGGACCCTATTAATAAGACTCCGCTGTCCGGCCGTTCGTCCAGTCTATCACCAGGCTGTATATCACATAAACAGTTGATATTTGCACAGATGATGTATAAGTAGGTACTTACTTCCGTACAAGTGCGCAAGTCCGACTCGCATGTGGCCGGTTTTTTTTGGGTTTTTGACATTTATGGCACAAAATGGTTATAGGCGGAGATTATATTAACGTAAACCTAAACTAAAGAAGCAGTTTATCTCCCGTATATGTGGCCGGTAGTTAAGAAGTTGTAACGACTGGAAGTTTTTGTGTTAGTCTGAGAAGCAAGAGGAAGTTTACAAAAATGCTCTTTTAAAATTTCACTTAACTCGGTCTTTTACGTAGTTAGGTACATAGATCTACCAATTAGAATTCATAGGTAATGAATTATTTGTTTATTGACCAAGACAATACATTTCCACTATCTACTTACACGTATAACATCCACTTGCTTAAACCTCGAAGGTTATTGTGCGAGTGAGCATGGGAATTTTCTGACGTATACCTTACCTACCGTCTACCTGGAATTATCACTTATTGCCTATACTGCTACCTACCTATACCCAAATGCTGTCTCCAGGCAATAAAGTCAAAAATACTTTTTTTAATATAAGCCGTGCACGATGTGGTAGCACCTTGTGATAACCGTCAATCTTCAACCGCTGAAAAGTACGGTAACAAAACAGTATTGTAGGTTACGTCACTATGACGTCACCAACATGGCCTCCCATCCGATTGTCATCATGCGCGGCTTATACACAGTAGTTATGTCTAGGTACACATAACTACTGTGTATAAGCCGCGCATAATCAATCAGTGATCAGTGATCCTGATCACTCACAAACTTTTAATAAGCCGCACCGCATGCACGCCTGTGCACGCGGTGCGGCTGCTGCCTACTGGACGAGATTCTGGTATAAATACCAACAGTGCTCGAAAACGGCTTTAGACTTTAGCCTCCTATTAAGTGAAACCATTGACTGGCGGAATGTGGGTGTAGTCAACGCTTATTCTGTCTGCTCCTTCAGGGATAAATACGTGATTTTAAGTTGGGTTCTGTATATCGACTCCTCTCTAATTACCGCGTGCACGCCTGTGCACGCGGTGCGGCTGCTGCCTACTAGACGAGATTCTGGTATAAATACCAACAGTGCTCGAAAACGGCTTTAGACTATAGCCTCCTATTAAGTGAGACCATTGACTGGCGGAATGTGGGTGTAGTCAACGCTTATTCTGTCTGCTCCTTCAGGGATAAAAACGTAATTTTAAGTTGAGTTCTGTATACCGACTCCTCTCTAATTACCTAGCTATGTTAGATAAATCAGTGAAGATTTTTAAACTGACTATTATTACTGATATTACTGAGGTATTTAGTAGTAAGTTTAAAAATTTTGTAGCCTCAATCCTCGATTTTGTAGTATAATACTTCAAAAGTTATAAGAACATAAAGGTGGCTCCTCAATCTAAATGTTTAGACTGAGGAGCCTCGTCATAACTAGGAAAATCATGGATGAATATTTACCAAAATTAGGTATGATTTAGTAGTATTCGAGAGTAGTAAGTAGACAAAATCTGAGTTTTGTAGTATTAAAATTAAAAAAGTTATCATACATTATATGTGGCTCCTCAGACCATTACTTACGAGTGGTCATTTTTCATAGAAGGAGTCGTACAATTAATGCGCAATTTCTTGGTCATTTAGTAGTAAGTAAATTAGTTTTGTAGGATAAGATTCAGTAATTAATTATGAGTGGATTAGGAGATATGGCACATTTTAACTGGCTCCTCAATTGAAACGCTTAAAAAAAATATTTGCCTCTAATCTACTTATACTTGTAACGAAATTTGTAACAAACACATCAATATTTAGTATAAATTTATACTAAATGCCCGTTATAATTCTGTCATAAAAAAGTACATATTTACGAACTTATTAGCTATTCTATAATTTCCCTACAAATTATTTCGTAGGGTGTCCATGAAAATATTAGTCCAGAAATATTATTAATATTTATATATAAAAATAAGGCCAAGTGTGAGTCTATTAAAATTTAAACTTTCTAACTATCACGGTTCATGAGATACAGCCCAAGACAGTCGCACGGACAGTGAAGTCTCAGTAATAGGGCTAATTATTATATTTCTGTATTTGCAAGCAATAAGTTCTTCTACTACTGTTAAGTATTTAGGCAAGTATACTTAAATCACAAAAACTTAAATGTCATCGCCAGGACTCGAACACGTGGCTTAACAAGGGGAATGGTCTGACCACTTAGCTAAAATGAGCAATACCAACTTCATCAAATCTTTAGATTTCTAGATCGAGCTATTTATTACCAGTACAACAATTTTGACATTAAAAAAGGGTTCCGTAATATTATTCAAAGTAACTCCGATACTGGGTTCAAAGCGACCATAAAATCACCGTGTATAAGTAATGTATTGCGACGATTTCAGTTCCTGTGATTAGATTCGATGGGCTTAGATGATATTTTATGATCATCCATACATAAATACAAATTTAAAACTGACAGACTACTACGGTGGTGTGGTCGGTAGTGCATCCGCTCTCGACGCCGGAGTCTCGGGTTCGATTCCCGGTCGGGACAAACTTTGTATGATGACACGTTTGTACCGAAGTCTGGGTGTTTCCTATGTATAATAATCGCTTATTTACCACCGTTCACCTCCTATTTCTAGTACTCATATCACAAGCTCTGCTTAGTGGGGTGCTTCGGTCAGTTCCTCCACGTGGTGCACCCCGGGCAAAGGCAGTGGCTGCAACTCTGCGGCAACATACCGCAGAGTAGTAGCTACTACGGCTAATTCTGACCAAAGTGGGGGTCTTGCCGCCTCGCATGAGGAACGCAGACCCACCACGACGGGGGCCTTGCGAGGCCCAGGTCTCTCCGCCGACACTCTGCAGAGCAGAGTGCTGCTGTGCGGAGAAACCATCGGGGCGACGGGTCCGACATCACTGAGCTCATCAGCGGTGTCGGACACGGTCTCGTAGAGACCACCGTTCGGCCGAACCCGGTTCTTCGGAACCGCGAGGAAGAAAACCTCGTTAAAAAATCACCAATGGGGCGGGCGGAATGGTCTTGTAAAGACCCCCGCCCGGCCCAGCCGTAATCCTGAACTGACAGGACCGGTGGCCCCTCGAGGGCCGCGAGGATGAACACCTCTATAAAAAATTAACCCAATCCCAAGCTCTGACACCCGGTGAGGGGATGAATCGTGCAGGGGAGCTGTCACGCCTAGGGTGTCACCCGTCGACGGACGTTAAACAAACAAAAATGGCTTTGCAAAATACGCAGAATAATATTACCCAACGGGGAACTGGAGAGGATAACTCCCTCCACGAACACCCGGCTGTGACTGATGCGGGGCTCAGGCCCGGCACCAGTCACAGCGACCCCCATAAGGTATTTGGGAGGGGTCAACAAAGCCCGACAGGCCAGGGGGTGTGCCTCAAAACCACCCCCCAAACCGACGTGGAGGTCGCGTCGACCGCAGCTGGGAATGAGTCCGTTCCCAGCCGCAAGGAGACTCAGGGTTCCTCCTTTTGGAAAACTCCAGGCAAGAGGACCCTAGAGAAGAGGACGCCGAAGGCGAAAATCTGACGAAAATAGAAAATCTGTATCATAAATCAATTTTGTAGTTTTTTATATTACTGTCTCATAACCATAGGCTTTATATCATCAAATTTTGAAATCATAATTCGTACTTTTCGACCTCAGATTAGATAAAATAAATTTCTAAAATCATTCATCCTGTTTTCATTCATATAACATGGTCACCCTTAATAGCAAATTCTTAAGGAATATCGAAAAGTAATTTGGCTTTTAAATACCAAGTGATACAATGTTGTTGTGTACATGTGTATTTAGTAGAAATTTATACTAAATGTTAGTGTATCTAGTTTTTGATTCTGTTGTGATCTCAGGTAGCTACAGTCAATTATTCATTATGTAGAACGTCTGGATTGAGGAGCCAGTTAAAATGTGCCATATCTCCTAATCCACTCATAATTAATTACTGAATCTTATCCTACAAAACTAATTTACTTACTACTAAATGACCAAGAAATTGCGCATTAATTGTACGACTCCTTCTATGAAAAATGACCACTCGTAAGTAATGGTCTGAGGAGCCACATATAATGTATGATAACTTTTTTAATTTTAATACTACAAAACTCAGATTTTGTCTACTTACTACTCTCGAATACTACTAAATCATACCTAATTTTGGTAAATATTCATCCATGATTTTCCTAGTTATGACGAGGCTCCTCTGTCTAAACATTTAGATTGAGGAGCCACCTTTATGTTCTTATAACTTTTGAAGTATTATACTACAAAATCGAGGACTGAGGCTACAAAATATTTAAACTTACTACTAAATACCTATATAAATTTCATTAAGATACGAAATGTGGCTCCTCAATCTAAACGGACATTAGTTCGCGAGGCATCAGTTGAGCTTTGCATTTGTGCGAGTGAACGTATGATGTGACTTGTTTTACACACACATGTGTTGTACACACAGCTTTTTTATTCTACTTTTTGTGACCAGTCACACAAATGCAAAGCTCAGCTTAGGCCTCGCGAACTATACCTACCTATTACTCATGAATGTTCATCCTCTGTGCTATTACCTAGGTATATCAAATGTGTTTACGTATGTACCTATTAAATTAAAAATAATATATTTCAGCTCATTGACCCATAAGAAAATTTACACATAATATGTCACATTCATAATATACATTATTTCACATTCAATTTCATATTCTTTCATATTTCATTATTACAATAGGCACATTATGTAGCAGATAGGTAAGGTATCCTACGTGGGTTTACCAAAGACGTTGAACGTGTTTAAGCTTACCGCACAATTTACTTTGATAGAATTCATTTATCAAGGTTTGAACTTGCTTAGTCGACGAAACAAAGCCGATGGCGTAGTAGGTAGTAGGTACATACCTAAGTCGTTCACCGACTTCAAACCTCTTGTTTTATGAGCCACATCATTTATAGATTTACCGGTTTATGGAAGGAAATAAAATACGACCATAACCGCAACTCTAAGTGGATTCGCGTTTCAAATGCATACCTACTTACTAAAAATGATTTTCTGGGCATAGGTTTTACCACCATCTGCGGAAACTTAGACAGGTATCTTTTCATTCGAATAGATACCTACCTACTGACGAATAGCCAGCCTAGAGAGACATTATATGGATGAATAACAAAACATTGAATACCCCCTAGTTTCAGAGACTGTAATTTTTACTTCTGTGGTGTTAGGTTGGTACCATGAAATGAGACGATTCCGGTCAGGTAGGTAGATACCTAATTACCTATATTTAAAAGTTCCTTTATCAACTGACTTCCAAAAGAGGAGGAGATTCTCAATTCGACTGTATGTTCTTTTTATGTGTTTCGTTCAATAAATAAGTACCTAGGTATGTACCTATGTGAAGAAAGTTCCACCCAGTGCCATCAATTACTAAATAATAAAGAAACTAGGTACTATTTACTAGGCCTATTTAAAATGATGCAAGAGATTGCTCTTTAGCGATACGGCCGCCTATTGTACATAATTTTAAAGGAATGTGTTTAAATATTTATATATGTTTTTGTGTACAATAAAGAGTATTTATCTTATCTTAAAACTAAGTAGCCATAACTCTAGGTTTGTCTCTAGGTTTGTTTAAACCACCCCAGTTAGTGCTTAGTATAAAGTTGTTTGAATAGCTCTTCTGCGTGTCTAAGTACACGCGACGCGAGACGCGCGACGTCTCGCGCCAGGTGCACGCTAGCTAGATAAGACGACAGCAGCTCGAGTACTTACGAGAAACGTTCCCTTACTTGTTCAAGTTGGAGTTAGTCGCTAAACTGGAATAGTTCTCGCCTCTTGAGACGCTAAAAGTTGCACTCCATTTCTGGGACGCGGAAACTCTTTTGTTTGAATGTTTAAAGATTTCAACAGATGAGCACTAAAGTCCAAGTTTAATAGAGCAATCTAGTAAGATCCCTCAGTTTAACCTATTTCTATAATAGCGGCCGCTATGATTGCCGTTTTGGAGTTTGTCAAATAAAGAATTTAAGTGAAGTTTTGTATAATTAAAACTTAGGTAATTAGCACACACTTTATTTCGGTTCCATAATTTCAAAAATGAGGCACACACAGGCATTAGGTATAGGTAACCTATGGCATTAATGTAATTAATGTAATCATGAGATGTTTCTGTGTACGTGTCGCCCGTGTGCTCGAGGCTCCTCCACTGTCCGGCAGGTGCACCACTTGCACGTGAGGTGCTTGGGATATCTAAGGTCTGAATGGGACCCTGTGTTACCTTCGTCTACTTCCTAAGGGAGAAAAACGTGACTGTACGCAGTTTTGTAATTCAAAAAACCAAATCCAAAAGTGTCTGCAAACTCGAGCATGGCGGTAGGAAGAGTTTGTCGATAACCAATGATATCGCAGGAAATTTCAAAAAATGTATTGAATAGGTTACGTCATCGACATTTTCTCTACCGCCATGCTCGCCCAGCAGTAGGTATAACCGCACTCCACACGTTGGTGGAGTGCTCAGCGTGGGCGAGTCAGCGCCGGGACCTCGTAGTGGGTCTGGGCGTGTATACCCTCTCGCTGGAGACCATGCTTCAAGCCATGGTCTCCAGCGGGAGCCGGTGGAACGCGGCCGTGTCCTTCTGCGAGCAAGTCATGCTCGCGAAGGAGGCCTCATCTACGCCCAAGACCATCGACCTCCATGATCGGGGCCTGAGGACGGCGGGATCGCCACCCGCCGTCCTTACAGAACCAGTCTAGAAGGGTTGCATGCTGTGGGGCCTTTGCCTCATAGCACGCAACCAGATTCACTCACTGACGCGGGATAAAACCCTACCACAACGACGCGGGATTCTCATCCCGACCAAACCCCCGCAGAGACCACAGAGGTGGTCAAAGTCCGCCGAGCGCCACTGGAAATACCTTTCTGCTTGTAACCAGAGACGGCGGCCTAATTTAAAAAAAAAAAAGGTATAAACATTTTTAGCAAAGCGGATTACAGTCATAGATATCCTTCCATAAGCCTCTTAATTTATATAATGCGGCTATAAAACAAGATTAACACAGCGACATCCTTTTTCATCGGCTTTGTTTTGTCAAATCAGCAAATTACATTGATAAATGAACCACTCTATCAATCAAAGCCTATATATAACTTCATATTTTGCATTATTTTAATATACAGGATGTCAAAAACTCAACGATAATCTGGGGCCGGATGAGAGGCCAAGTTACACCAGTTTTGGGAAAAATAAAAAATAAAAATCCATATCACTCAGCTCAGTGATAATAGAAATTTTTTCAAAAAAGTGGAAATTCGACACCCTTGTTCGCATTTTAAAGTCCTGTGATCACCAATGTCACAATCAAAATGGTGCAATACTAATAATACTTTTCGTGCTATTAAAAATTTTATTTCTTATTTTTTGCAAATTGAGCTCAATTTGAACAACTCAAGATTAGGAATTTTTGTTACTAAAATTTGTTATTTTTTGTTTCTGGTCTGAAATAAAATTATTACATGGGGCACACTAAAAGTTTTGCACTTCTAGCTAATCGGAACTATTTTTATTATTATTATAATTAATAATATAATTATTATTATAATTATATTATTCTATTAATTTCGAATGTTATATTTTTTTAAACGTTGCAACCTTCTTAGTAATAAAAAAAAAAACAATTGGCGGGAAATCATTTGTCAATTGTTTTTTATCACATTAAGAGTTACTACTACGTATGCAACGAAAATGGAATTAAGTCGAAAAGATTTTAGAGCGATGATTTTTTATGATTTTAAAAGTTCTCTCTCTCCGCAAGACTGTGCCGCTCGTCTTCAAAATGCTTTTGGGACAGAAGCACCTTGTTTGAGCACCGTGAGGCAATGGTTTGCTGAATTTGAGAGAGGTCGAGTTTCTTTATATGACGAATTTCGTGAAGGGCGGCCTTCAACTGCCGTCAACGAAAATAATGTGGCTACTGTTAAGCGGTTAATTGAAGAAAACTCACGACGAATTGAAAGTTCGGAAACTTTGTTGTCGTTGGATCCCTCATGAACTGACAGCGGGGCAGAAGCGGGCTCGCGTTGAATGGTGCTCACAGATGCTACTGAAGTACGACCACGGAGATTATAATGCTGTTTATGACATTGTCACAGAGGAGACGAAACGTGGATTTATTGTTTTGAACCCGAAAAAAACAGCAATCTTGTGAATGGGTGTTTGAAAATGAGAACCAGCCAACAAAAGTGAGGCAGGCGAGAAACGTTGGTAAAAAAATGATCGCGTTTTTTTTCTCAGCTACGGGTCCCATCTGTACAATTCCACTTGAAGATCAAAAGAGTGTTAATGCCGAGTGGTATTCTACCATTTGTTTACCCAGGGTGTTAGAAAAAGTTCGCGAAAGACAACCCAAAAGCCGCATTCTTTTGACGAAGCGTTGTCATGATGTAGGCATGTTATGATCTGTGGTCCTCCTGTTTAAAAAAATGGTTCGATCGCATGAAAAAATGTTTAAAATGTAAAGGAGAGTATTTTGAAAAGCAATAAACCTCAGACTAGAAGAAGAATATTAGTTATTCTTTTAGTCTGAGCAATAAACATACTTAATATTTTGGTTTTAACATGTTGTTTTTTTAAGTTACGCAAAACTTATAGTGTGACCTACGTATTTTTAGCAAAGAGGTAGGTAATTGAGTCAGTTATTATAACCAATCTTATTGTAAAAAACATAATAATAATAATTATTTACATATTAGTGCCTAAATTTATACAATTACTTCAGATTTCATAATAATATCAGCAAAAAGTAAATATATAAAGGATTTTATAATATTTTAGAACATAAACATAGTCTACAAAATATGCAGAGAAGATTTGACACATGATGTTATTTAATGAGTCCAAAAATATCAACAATATCACATTCAATATTATGGCATAACAATATGAAGTGATTGTGAGATGCAAACAAGAGCCAGAAGCAGAAATGCGCAATTAACACCCCCGGACTCGTCACTAAACTCCGCCTCGCAGGCACCGGACCGCACATCGCTGACACAGGTGCTCGCTGAGGCGTCGAGCTCTTCAAGTGACGAGTATTTCTCTCCGCCGACGTCGCCAACACCTGTACGCCGGCGAGGGAGAGGCCGGCCACCGAGCGGTTTGGGGCCCTGAAGCATACCAGCTTCGAGTAGGGTCCCCACTACCGGTGGTATTGTGCACCGCATACGATGGACTTCATCCATCAATGAAAACGTCATGTGGGCACATGACGTTTTATGAGGCTACAGGCTACAGGCACATATTATGAGGCTACAGATGGGGAAACCAACCTGACTGCGTACCGTTCAAGGATGCTTCCTTTGTTTCAGGCTCTTGAACCAACAATGACCGTTGCCGTCCAACGACTATCGGATCAAGTGCGGGCTATCCAACGATGTAAGTTGTTGGATCAATCTGTGCTTGATCGACTACGCCTGGAAGTATTATCTACTCGTACAACTCCAGTGTCAACGAGAGCACCGTCACCTGTGACACAGACCGTTGCGACGTTAGCGGAGTCCGCACCCGACGCGGGAAATGATACGAGTGATACATCTATCCAGGTAAGCGAGCAATTGACGAGTACTTTGGAAGATGTGATCTCGCAGTATAGGTTTATACCTAATTCTAGACCGCGGCTACCACGCTTGCCAATGCATAAGCGAAATCTGGCGTTGATGGGAGCCCTAAATGCATTGCTAGAGCCGTACTTACGGACTAGCAGTGATTTGCTTGATATCACTATTATACTATATCACTCGATTCTTTACTGTGGAGCGATTGCCGCTTGTCGTGTTGCACGCGTTAAATTCCTCGAAGTTAACCGATGCCAAGAACCTCCACAACCGTGAAGTGTGCAGTCTCAGGGATTACTTCCTACAGAATGGGTGTGGCATTCATTGCGATGTCGTGATGGTTGACAAGGGCCTGACACCTCTTTCCTTGGGTAACGAGAACTGGCGTAAACCAAAGGTGTTTAGTACTGAAGACCGTAAGGACGTATGGAAGAGCAAGGAGCTGTGTAGCTCCTTGCTCGGTCTTCGGTCTTCTTCTACGGGTGGTTCTACCGAGTCTTAACAGGACCCGATGTAGAACTGCTCGCATCGGTGAACTGGCTGCGCTTTCCGCAAAGAGGTCCCCACCTCTTTGCGGAAACTGAAGGTTTTGCCTGTGCAATTGCAGATGAGGTTATCAAGACGAATAACTATCGGAAATACATCATGAAGGACGGTACGGTCGACATTTGTCGAGCATGCCACCGTCCTAGTGAATCACTTCACCATATTATTTCCGGTTGTTCGTATCTTGCTAACACCGAGTACTTGCATAGGCACAATCAAGTAGCCAGGATCATTCACCAGCAACTTGCTCTTCAATATGGCCTTATTGAGTTTGAAGTACCGTACTATAAGTACACACCAGTGCTTGTTCTCGAGAATGGTCGTACGTTGGTCTACTGGGACCGATCAATCATCACGGACAGGACTATTATAGCCAATAGGCCCGATATCGTGTTGGTTGATCGGACCCAGCGTCGGGCAGTGCTCGTCGATGTCGCCGTCCCACATGACGAGAATCTCGTGAAGGCAGAGAAGGACAAACTTACCAAGAACCTTGATCTGTCCTTCGAGATAACCGCCATGTGGAACGTAGACTCGACGATCATTGGCCCGATGGTCGTTTCGGCAAACGGACTAATAGCTAAGAGTTTCGATCAACACCTCAAGAGACTCTCGTTAGATTGTTGGATCAAAAGTCAGATTCAGAATACTGTTATCCTTGACACGTGCCGTATTGTTAAGAGGTTTCTCAGTCTGTAGCCTCCACCGTCGGTAGTTTGGGTCCTACTCTGCTACTGGTAGGTCACTATTTTTTATATTTTTAAATGTATTTGTGTTTTTTATAAATGTATTTAAAAATGTATAAAATAAGAATGTTAATGAAAAAACGAAATAATTATAAAAACAATGAACGAACCATCGTAAAACTTTTTATTTCATTCTTCTTCTTAAACTAAAGTAAATGTTCCAATTGTTCGCCTCCGGCACGAATACAGGCTCTGCAACGCCTTACAAAGACCTTTTTACCAGTCGTGCAAAACTCCTTGCATTTATTTCTTCTGACGCATCAATTTTCTGGCGAAGTTCTGATAGATTTTGTATTGGTTTCGAATATACTTTTTCTTTTATGCATCCCCAGTAAAAAAAAACAACTGGATTTAGATCGGGGGAACAAGGAGGCCATAAAATTGAACCACTGCGGCCGATCCATCTGTCAGGATATTCTTCGTTCAAATAATCTCTTACAGCCCGAGCATACAACCAGTAACCAGCCAGTACAAGTTTACAATATACTTAATGAGGTCGTATGCAAAGCTTGCAAGCACCTTCACCGTACCGAGAACTTGGTCGAGTTCAATGCCCGCAAAACACAGGCGTGTGCATTTACAGCGAAGAAATCCCCTTTCCTTCCCCTACCCTCTCTTCAGAATACATTATTACCAATGAAGGGTGTAGCCTACTCCACAACACAGACAGTATTACATTATATAAGTACTTATTACGCTATTTACGTTTATCTATTTTATTTACACACTATACACAATACACGAAACATCTATAATATATTTATTTCATATGTACTGTATTCACATTAACACACGACACCTCTGCCAGCCCCGCAATCACGACTCGTGTCAGCGGAGGCCTACGAGACGCCAGCGCAGCCGCGGTCAACGCGGCCGCGCAGAGACACACACCATACCTACGTGCGCGTGCGATGATCGACGTTGCGCGCGCCTCCTCAGTCGGCCACGAACTCTCGTACACTTAACCCGCGTCACCCGTCCGGTTGAACGTGCCGCTAACCACTCACGCGTTACGTATTCTCACTGTCTTAATAGTCGTCCGTCAATAGTAATTGTATGTGCTGTAATATTATATTTCTCCTTCTTTCTAATGGTTTGACTTTCTTCGTGTATGTGTATGTGAACTATTCTACGTAATAAAAACTATTTGTGCTTCGTACCTACCAAATTAACTTTTTATTTCGTGTACAACTTTCCGTACCTACGTACCGGAGGCATACCATAAGGGCAACCTTGAGATCCTTGACATAGACGTTCGTCAAGAGCTCAATAATAAAAACTACATCGAAAGATGTAAAGGGCTAGCTTCGCGGAAACTAGGAATACTGAATGAGGTAAAGCGATTCTTTACACTGCATCAGAGGTGTCTGCTGTACAAGACGCAGATTAGATCCTGCGTCGAATACTGCTCTCACCTCTGGGACGGCTCCGCGAAGTATTTGCTGGACGCTCTCGACGCTATGCAGCGTCGAGCTATACGTATTATAGATTGTCCGGAGGTAACGGGAAGCCTTGAGCCTAGCTCAGCGCGCAACAATAGCTTCCTTGGCCGCATTCTAGCGTATTTACCACGGCGAGCATTCTGAAGAGCTCTTCAATCTGATCCCACCATCTTCCTTCCGATCCCGAACAACGCGTGCCGGGCAGAGATGCCACTCCCACGCAGTAGGTACATGTTCGCGAGAACCGAACGTTTCAAAAGTTTCAAAAGTGTGCTGTGAGAGTGGCCCACAATCGTTAGACGTCGTCACGACTAGCAAGTCGTGGCGTCAAATTGGCGAACCCAATACAAAAATAAAATAAAAAAACTACCTCTATAAAATTATTACTCAGTTTGACTCTACTCGGGAGCCCCCCTGGGGGGACTGGAGGGCAAATCTCAAAAACTCGGAATTTTCCCTAGGTCCCCGAACCCCCTTTACATTTCCGCAAAAAATACATAGGTCCACCATCAAGGAGAACAATAAAATTGTGTCAGTGAGTGAGTGAGTAATCCAGCTTTATAAAATATAACAGCTTTTTTTAACAAAAACAATGATAAATACATTCTACATAATCACTTGTTGTATTTAAAAAGAAGGCACAAAATAATAACTTATATTACCAAAGTATCAAAATCTCACGCCACGCTATATTCGTTTGTAGATGGCGTCGACTCGTACTCGAATTTTGGCGAGCAGAGCGACACGTACTCTCCCTGCAAGCGCTTTGCGCGGACTGCCCACTTGAGGCATGCGTCGAGTATTATAAAGCGAAATTTAGGTGTTTTTAAAAGATTATTTACAGCTTATTTTTTATTATTTAGCTTTCTTTTTTTTTGGAAATGGATTGATTGAACCAAGGTTTATTTATGTTGTTTTAATTTTATGAACGAGAGTTTTATGTAGCCGAAATAAGAACCAATTCATTGCCCATTTTCTCTAAAATTTGACTAACTTAAATATTTTTTTACTCAATTTTTTTTTATGAAAGTGATAAAAAGTAATCCATACATTTGAAAGATGACTTAAAAGTAAAAAACGTCAAAAGCTGTCAATATAGTTGCTCCGTATTTTTTAACATCTAAAATGTAATACCGTTCCTATATAAATAAAATATACCAAAATGTTGAGTTTATAGCCTTATTCAGTGATACAAGTGTTATGAATGATATTAAAGTACTAATTACAGAATCAGAATCCATTACAATTGATATGTATGTGCAAAAGAAAGTGTAACAATATACGAAACCATAGTAACGGTTGCGTGGCAACCAGCCGCTGTTATGTGCGCACAGTGTTGTAATAATTCTATGATATGGTTGGATGGGAGCTTTGAAAATTGAAAATTTTAAAATCCTATAAATGAATCAAACTTTGCAAGCAAGCACTACTACCCTTTGAATTTCTTCGTTTTTTTTTACTACTAGCCCTGAACAATTATTTTCCTTAGTTATATTTTCTTCTAATAGTTTAAGTACTTTTTTAAATATTTTACTGTAAGTAAGTGTTCCTTTTCCTCGAGCCGTATGCACGTCTGTGAAGTGTGTTCACGATCTTTTAATAGCACAAAAGGACTGCATGTACATCAATCACGTATTCATAACGCTCGTATCATTAATTCACCTCCATGTAGCCAAAACCTCGACCCCCTGACTTTCAACAACTCACCACTATCCCCCATACCCCTACACTCACACCTTAGCCAACTGAAACATTCAACTAGCATCGTAAAACGAATACCCCGGGGTGCCCGATCCTACGTAGCCTCGGCTCTAGCAGATACCATTCGAAAATGTACTCGCGACAACAACCCCGCTTCTTGGCATGACCTCCTAACATTCGCTTACAGAACTCTACACGCCACCCCCGAAACTAAAACCTCACTCCCTCAACAAATTAAAAATAACACTGCCCCTAACACTCAATTACCCCCAGCGGCACCTCCAAGGCCTCCGCATAGCAAACCTAAAGACTTGTTTTCTAAAGTTGAAGAGAAAGTGCAAGACGGAGACCTAAAGGGTGCCGCTCGGCTGCTTTTTTCAAATGACACCATAGCACCTGATACACCGGAGACCGCCTTAGCATTACAATCGAAACACCCCCCAGGCCCTACCTGTCCACCTTTTGTAGACCCACCATCTGAGGTTGCAACATGCCTCCACGCCAAAGAAGAAGATGTTGTCGCTGCCATTGCTTCTTTCCCTATAGGTTCGGCGTCTGGACTGGATGGCATCTCCCACCAGCATCTCAAAGACCTCACCAGCCACGGTGTGGGCGCAGGTGGCGACCACGTCATCTCGGCCCTAACCGGACTAGGCAACATCATGTTGGAGGGGGCTGTGTGCCAGGAAGTTACGCCTATCCTATACGGAGCAAATTTAATAGCTTTAATTAAAAAAGATGGTGGTGTACGACCGATCGCTGTAGGGTCCACTCTGCGGCGATTGGCTGCCAAAATTTGTGTTCGGCTAACACGGTCAAAATTTCAGTCCCTTTTCGAACCCGTACAAGTTGGCTTCGGAACCCGTGGAGGTTGCGAAGCGACGGTACATTCCGTACGCACCTTTGCTCAAGATGATCAATGTGAAGTGATCCTTAAGTTAGACGTAAAAAATGCTTTTAATTCGGTCAACAGAGACATCCTCTTGAATGAAATTAAATTATACGTTCCGGAGATCTACAATTTTATGTTACAGTGTTATCACTTCTAAATTATTACACAAAAATAATGAAATTATTTCGGCTGTGGAATGTGAGCAGGGTGATCCCCTCGGTCCAGCAATCTTCAGTATGGCCATTAATTCGATAATCCACAAAGTAAATTCAAAGTTGAATATATGGTACCTAGATGACGGTACCATAGCCGGGGACGCTCAGACTGTTCTAACTGACTTAGTAATGATAAAACAAAATTGTGATCTCATTGGCTTACATTTAAATTTTAATAAGTCTGAACTCTTCATTAACGACAAAATAAACACAACCTCTGCTCAATCCATAGTTAATAATTTTAATAGTATAGTAAGTAGTAATAGTAGTAACAAAGAACAGTCTAAGCCTCCTTGGTTCACCTATTTTTGATGAGGCCATTCCACCACTTCTAACAAATTCGGTTTCTAAATTTAATGAATTTTCGGACCGCCTCCTTAAAATTAACAGCCATTCCGCTCTTTTCATCATTAAGTTTTGTCTATTTGTTCCTAAATTTACGTACCTGCTCCGCTGCTGCCCAGTGTGGAAATTTCCCCATCTAAATCAAGACTTGGACAATACAATAAAATTCCAAATTGAAGCTATCATAAATATCAGACTAAGCGAGCAGGCATGGACCCAAGCCTCCCTACCAATTAGGTATGGTGGCCTGGGAACCCGAAAAATCTCTACTGTAGCACTGCCAGCATTTCTGTCCTCAATCCATAGCTCGTCTGACCTCGCAGGAAAAATCCTTAAAGCCCCCGCGGCTACAAACTGTGAGATCGCGAGCTTGGTCGAGGCTGAAACTGCTTGGCTAGCTGGACCGAGTCCAAATTTCCCTCCCACTCTCAAAAATCAGAAGGCCTGGGATAACATTTCATGCCAACATATTTTACAAACCCTCATTGATACCTCGTCATCTTTAAAAAATCGCGCCAGGCTGGAAGCAGTGTCAAGACAGGAATCCGGACACTGGCTCCATGCCTACCCATCCCCCAACACTGGTACTTTCATTGAACACAACACTCTCCGACTCGCCATCGGTCTCCGGCTGGGGGCCGAGGTTTGTGTAGAACATAGTTGTGCTTCTTGTGGAGCGAGTGTGGATCGCCTAGGTCACCATGGGCTTGCCTGCTCTTCAAGTGCTGGCCGCCTATCCCGCCATGCCGCGATCAACGACATCCTGCGACGGTGTCTCGTCAGTGTAAACGAACCTTGCGATTCTGGAGCCCCAGCACATTGCACGGGACGATGGTAAGAGACCTGACGGGATGTCGATGATACCATGGAGGATGGGTCGCCCACTAGTGTGGGACGCCACGTGTGCCGACACACTAGCTGCGTCCTATATTCCGGCAACTGCCAAACGTGCCGGTGCGGCGGCCGAGGTACGTGAGCGCTCGAAGGTGGGCAAGTACAGTTGTCTCGGCACTCAATACGACTTTGTCGCATTTGGTGTCGAGACACTGGGCCCGTGGGGCCCGGGCGCGCACTCGCTTTTCAAGGAGCTCAGCAAACGGCTCAGGGAGGTAACGGGAGTCTTACGAGCCGGCGGATTTCTCGCGCAGCGGATAAGCATCGCCATACAGCGCGGGAATGCCGCCGCCATGATGGGCACCCTACCGCGGGGCCCAAACTTTTTACATTTTTTTTAAAATAGTAATAATTAAATTTAGTATTAATTTCATTTTCTATTGTACCTAGTATATAATAATGTATATTGTAAATCCTATTGTAAATAAACTTCTCAGAATACACTGTATTTTTGTAATACTTTTTAGACGTCAAAACGATTAGTGAATTTGTGATATTCTAGACCTCTTCCAGCAAAAGATACGAAAAACTGCAGATTGTTTTACGTCGATTAATCAAAATTTTATGATAAAAATAAGAAAGTAGCTCACTTATTAGATCATTATTGAAATGATATTTCATGTTGTGCATTAAAACTTATAAAAATACAGTATTTTCAGTGTAAAAACACGTCTGTAAAATCAGCGAAAACGGTAAAATTTAATAGGAGGACTCTTAAGTCGGACTTTTTGTTATTCGGTCTATTGAAGCTCGGTATTTTGAGAGTAGTAATTATAAACGTTAGGAATATTGAAATTTAGGAATTATAAAAATAGGAATAATGATCAATCGGAGTTGTTATATTCGGAATTTTGAACCAGTCGGAATTATGAAAATCGGTATTTTGAAATTCGTATTTGTGACTGACGGAATAAAGTTATTCGTATTTATGTAGTGTACTTGTATTATAGTTCACAGTTCAAATTTTTTGTTGTCTACATTTCTTCTTTTTTACATTCACGATTTCTTTACCTACTACTACTAGTTTTTGTATAACTTACCTATATTTAAGTTGATTTAAGTACCTACTGTATACTTAAGTATATTTTGAACGTTTATGGACCTCTAATTTTGTGAGTATCTATTGTGTTTTATGTGTGTAACTGTATATTATTATAACTGTTTGTGTCCTGAATAAAATAAAAAATAAAATAAAAAAATCTGTAAATAAATCGAAAAAAATTCCCACTTTTTTTAAATAAAACCACTAGAAAGGTAGGTAAGGTACGGGTACATTATGTTCCAGTTGAAGCGGACTGAATACGTAATGTATCATATTTCAGGCTCATCTCTTTGTCATTAGGCGCACAATGCCAAGGATATGAGTACTCATCACATAATTAATGTTCTCAGTAATAATGAAGGATGACTTTTAACTTACTTGATTGATGGTGATGTGTTGGATGTTTCCTTTTAAATTCCTTCATCGCGTTTGTCTGTTTGTATGGTGAAGGATTTCATATAGGTAGTTACTACGTAAGTACTCGTAATTCAATCCCTGTATGAGGGCTAAGGTCCCGCAGCACGCAACCAGATACACTCACTGACGCGGGATAAAACCCTTCCCCAAAAACGCGGGATTCTCATCCCGATCAAACCCCCGAAGAGGCCAGACAGGTGGCCAAAGTCCGCCGGGCGCCACTGGAAACACCATCTGCGTGCGTACCAGAGACGCCAGGCAATGAATGTAAAGGCTTGGGCAAACCAAATGCAGTTGCAGTGTGGTAGCTGTGCGGCAGCAGTGCGTCTATGTTAGTAAATAATGTAGTTATATGAGGGATGACACACTGAACAAACGCGGGCCCGCTGAACCTACCTGCTCCGCCACTGCGCTGCGCACGCACTGCTCTTCGACAAAACATTTGGACGGGAGCAGCGCAGACGCTATTATCTATACTAGTTTCGGGTCAATATCCGTAAACAGTGAATTCTATTTTCCTTGGATCCAACATCACGCATGATCGGCTGTACCAATTTCGTTTATTCTTTTTTGCTATCTTATTATTTGTTGATTATTATCCAAAGAGTGTTATGAAAAAACCAAGAAAGTGACACACGAAAAAATTTAGGAAAACTTAACAAACTTTAATACCTACTAACGAACTTACAATGATAACATTGTCCGTTGAATGGATCATCTTGTGTCCAAAATTTTCTATTTAATTTACATTGCGTACGTAGTTTCATAAAACAGTAAGCGGGATAAAAAGTAGGACTAAAACCGTACAATAAAAGCTACAGGTACCTACTTATCTACAATGCGGCGAAATGCAGACATTACTTATTCCATACTACAAAACTACGTGAAGCCTTTCAACTGAGACATGCTACGAATAAATAATTTGTAACTTTCAACCTGCTTTCAAAGAATAATATCACAACGGATATAAATCTTATATTAGATAAGTAAGTACCTTTATCTGTCTGAGGTAGAAGCCAGAGGCGTTAGAGGCCCACACTAACTATTAGGTAGGTAGGTAGGTACCAACCTATAGGTAGGTAATCTGTAGGAGCTTTTGATATGTAGTTATGCATTAAAGTTTGACCAAAGCCCAGGAAAACTTGACGCCTCATAAACATTAACCTTATTATATTTATATATTATAAATTATTATAATATAAATATTAATTCATAAAAGACTTATTTATAAAAGTCTGAATCGTAGTGTTTGTAACCAAACCCCATTGAAATCTTCAACAATTTTTTTTATGTATAGGTGTTTTTTGTCCTAAGTTATTTGATAACAACTGGTTCAGCTCGATTATTAGTACTCTTACTTAGAAGGTATTTTTCGTATTTTTATATTCGCTCGGTAAGTGTGAGTAATGTGTACTGAATGGAATACGTTTCCTTGTAAGAAATGATTACCTACATATTACTCCCCTTTCCTTTTGTTGTATAACCTTTTTCGGACAAAATGGATATATTCCTTGTCGGATTGTTTGAATGTATGGTATAAATGTATGTTAGAAACTGTTATATAAAGAGCGAATTACTTACGAACCAGTTTTTCTTATGGGAAGAACTTCTTCGCATTCTATTTCGTTACATTGAGGTCTGTAATAAGAAAACGAAGTTGCTGGATCTGTTTTCATGTTTCAACTTTCAATTATAGGTATATAGACATTAGATACAGTGTTATTTATGATGAACACTGCGATTTAATTTAATTTTACTCTAGTATTTTTACTTTCTGGTGCATATCAGAGACGCCCGGCAATGCACGTGAGCAGCTGCGCTCGGAATCGTTTTTTACACGCTTTAAGTCCACGCAAGGACTTGTAAAAAACGATTCCGAGTTTTCCATGATCCCTAAGCTCCGCTCTGAGTCGAAAATGTGAGTTCTGGTACGCATGTACGGAGAGCTACATCATAGTAGATAATGTCTCTACATATGTTTCTGCTATGGCTACAGCCTAAACCATTCGACCGGTCTCGCTCTTTAGTACGAATGTGTAATTTAATAGTGGGACAGTTCACGGGGAAGCTCGTTGACATAAATTTTCTACGGCCGTATAAATTAAAAACTTATCTATTTTTTTCTCAAGAATAATTTAAACAATTATCTTTAAATTTTCATCAATTGTAGTAAAAAGGATGTCCTATCATCGACCATAAGCATTCTTTTCATGAAAATTCAAAATTCTGTGTTAAGAGGTTTGGAATTTTTTACCATGCAATTTTCCAAGTGAAAGTATTACCGTCACATGACGTCCACTTATTTGCTAACTTAACTAATTGACTGAGGGAGCGAAGCGACCGAAGTCTCCGTTTCAAGTTTCCGTGCAGACTGGGGAGAATTTCTTTCGTCTGTACCTCTACATGTCTACATCTCTACATGTCTACATCTCTACATCTACGGGTTCCGTCAGATCATATTTGCGGCCGTATTTATCAACCGATTTTCATGAAACTTTACACACACACCTTGCTTACAATGAATAACATATGAATTATATTTTTTGGATTGGATGAAAAATGAAAGAGTAATAAAGAAAATTGAAAAATAAATGTTCTAAACAAAGCTCCCGAAGTCTACGGTCTGTCAAGAATGCAATCCGTAACCATAGCAACCCATATAAATAAAATCAAAAGTCATGCAAATAAATACAATTTAAGAATAAACAAAGCCGCTCCCGAAGTCTACGGTTCACAGAACCACTAGTCGTAGCTAAATAAGAACTAAAGTTAAATCATTTTGCAATTGTCACTACTACCAATTTGCCAGTTTCTGTTTCATTTTCGTTCCTATGAAACAAAGAGTATTAAAACAGAAATTCAGCCGTATAATGGAGTTTTGTTTGTGTGATGAATTGCTAAAGGTAGGTACGTACCGTAGCTCCTAGTTTAGGATAATATATTAGAACTTACTAAAGCAAATTAATGACACAATTTGTGTGGGACGTGATTGACACTCAATTAAGTACGTCTGGTTGAGCCGTCACTACCAGCTACTACTACCATTAAACTCCACTGAATGTGCCAAACGAATCAAATAATAGGGATTTTAGCTCCATCTGGGAAACTGTTTTGAACGTTATTATTGAAAAGATACTTATTTTCTTTTCCACATGTTTGTGTAGGTACATACCTATGTTGTGGATAGGTTAATCTGACTATAACATTCTTAATTAAATTACATCTTCGGCAAAATAAACTTGTAAGTCTTGAAAGTTTAATACCGTACTCATGTGACTTAAGAATGCTCCCGCTGCGAGATACTCAATAAAAAGATGTACAAAAATAACAAGAAAATGTAGGAACATTATTACAGGGGAACTCCTCAGTACCACTTAAATTAAATTGTGCAGCTCTTCTTTTAGATTAATAATACACCAATTTGTGTAACAGCTTAACATAATTTACTTTAAGCAGAACAAGTACGGAAGGAGGGCTTAGCTCGCAGCAGAGTGTTAGCAAATTATTGCGTATTTTAAATAGAATAGCGTCGCTTTCCTCGTTTAAACAGTATCTGTTTAGAACAAAATGGGGATTTAGAGGATTGAAACTTAACCAACAATAATAATGGTGCATGGTCTCGAGGAAACTATTTGAATTAAAGGAGATTATTGCTGCGATACTCTTTGGAGAAGTTCATTATGTAGGATTATGTAGTTTACTTTTGATTAGTGCTTATATAATGGACACTATGACTATATATACTATCAAGCTTTAAGTGATACCTGCGCGTACCTACTTAATTATAATAGTCTGTGTCTACGTCTGGGTGGCGCAAAAGTACTGGCACTATAGAAATTCTGTATAGTTGAATCAAATAGGGACATTACTTTTGCGTCACTCTGTATAATCAATTTCTAGTTAGGTACTACTAGTAGTAATAGTAGTAGAGATATAACCATAACAAACTATCCTGTTATGGTTATATCTCAGAACGAATGGACATAAATTTAATGATAAGGTTGAGGTCAAAGTGTTAGGTATATTATATGTACCAAAGTAGACCTAACATCCTTTCATCATTATGAGTTATGACTGTCCTTAACTTAGATTAATCTTCTGTAAAGTAATATAAATGGTGTAAAGTGAATACAATAAATAACAGAAGATTCTAAAAACGCGTAGGCTGCTAGATACGAAGTAATTAATAATGTTTTAATAAAAGTGTAGCAAACCACAAAATTCACTACGAGATCTTTTCATTATGGCAGTAAAAGCTGTCTGGTTGGCAGATTGGCAGAACAATGGTAAGTAAAAAATTTTTTTAAGAAAAAACTTTTTAGCATTAATTAATAGCATTAATTTTTCGCAGAATCAAAAGGACAACAAAACGTCGACAATTGTTTCGCCTCTAAACGAGGCATTATCAAGACTGTCTCAGAGAGAACAGCGAGATTGGCAGATTCTGGAAACTACCGTTAGTCACGAGAATCTCATTGGTAGATTCCCGGATTCTACTTAATACGAACGCAACTGATAATAAATATATAAACTAATCACTGTATTATTAGTGTATCCATTTACCTTCAATATTCATGTAAATTGTTTTTGTTATTGTTATAACTAGTGACTATAAAGTATTGTTAAAATTCGGAACTCCCACTCGCACAAAAACCTTCGAGGTTTAAGCGAGTGGATATTATGCATGCAGACTGTATTATTATAATGTTTTGGTCAATGAATAAATAAAAAAAAATAAAAAAAATAAATGATCACGGCTTCATAATTACTGGAACATGATACAAAGAGTAGGTAGGTAATTAGTAAATCAGATGCGATAAGTGGTAGCTTAACGAGGTAGAAAGTAAATGAACACCCACTAATTTCATACACGCAGTTTTAAAAGTATTCTACTGTGATGGAAAAATCTGTGAGAAGTGCTAATGCGATTCAAAGTTTAACATTTTCAGAGTTGAACATTGAAAGCACATTATGAACAGTTGTTAATGTAGCTAGCTTTATTATTTATTATAGATTACCTGAAACTTGTACCTACTTACTATATCATATAAGAATACCATTAAGATTAACATATTACTAGAGACAAAATTGAAAGTTCAATTCAAAATTAAAGTACCTGTTATAAACTTAAGACTAACGGGTCTTTTACGCGATTATTGAGATATATACATACCTCTTTATTACCCGGACGTTTCGGCCCTGTTACAAGAGCCGTGTTCACGGGTGGACAGTCCACCCGTGACCACGGCTCTTGTAATCAATAATCGCGTAAAATACCCGTTAGTCTTAAGTTTATAATGTGTACAAAACGCGAAAGTTTAAAGAAGTATTTAAAGTACCTGGTTGTAATTCCAAATTTACATCGTTTCACTAAACCATTAAAATAATATCTACGGTACATTTTTCTTTTCATTTTCATTTTTCTACGGTACAATTTCTTAAAAAAAACTATTTTCAAAAATCTCGCTGTCTAAGTGTTCCGGTTAATCTCTGAAACGGCTGGACCGATCCTAATGCGACTTTCATTGGCAAATAGCTGACGTTATAAGGAGTACTTAACATAGGTTTTGCCCATCATCAGTTTTGACCATCCAAAATAATTTGTATGTACTACCCTAATGACATTGTAATTTAGTTTTATTTTGTTGTGTACCTAATCACATAATTATGATGTCTGCTTATCTGACATTACTCGTAAAATTTTGTTTTATTCGAATTATACTGACATGCTTATTACAAATTAATTAATCATAATTTGACTACCGAAAATAATTTTGTTTGTGCTCCTTAAACAGACATATTTTGCATGCCAGTCAGCGGAAATATGGTGGAACTAAAAACTTATAATACCTCTGTACTTACCTGTATTTCAGACAAAAAAAATAAAGAATTGAGAATTGAATTGAATAGGTTTCGCGAGAATGTTAGAAATCAAATATTGGATAGAATCAGGCGTTACATTTTTTTTTTTTTTTTTTTTTATTATAATTTTTTTTTTTTTTTTAATTCCGCGGCCCGTGGCCGCGGCCGCTCTAACGTCCGTTGCCGGGCGTCTCTGGTTACTAGCAGAGGGTATGTCCAGTGGCGCCCGGCGGACTTTGACCACCTCTGTGGTCTCTTCGGGTGTTGGGTCGGGACGAGAATCCCGCGTCGTTGGGGGAAGGGTTTTATCCCGCGTCAGTGAGTGAATCTGGTTGCGTGCTATGGGGCAAAGGCCCCGCAGCACGCAACCCTTCTAGCCTGCTTCTGTAAGGACGGCGGATGGCGATCCCGCCGTCCTCAGACCCCGATCATGGAGGTCGATAGTCTTGGGCGTAGTCGCGGAGTCTGGGGCGCCCTGGCCGCCGACTACGGAACTCGGCGGGGAGGGTACGCTCCCTCTCCCTCCCGGCCGCCTCCTTCGCGAGCATGACTTGCTCGCAGAAGGACACGGCCGCGTTCCACCTACTCCGGCTGGAGACCATGGCTTGAAGCATGGTCTCCAGCGAGAGGGTATCCACGCCCAGACCCACTACGAGGTCCCGGCGCTGGCTCGCCCACGCTGAGCACTCCACCAACGCATGGAGTGCGGTATCGTCGTCGGAAACCTCGCAGTGTTGACACCGGGGTGTGACCTCACGATGCATGCGAAACAGATAGCTACCGAAGCATCCATGCCCGGCAACGATCTGCGTCGCACGATACGTGAGGTCACCATGCTGCCTCTGCAGCCAATCGTCCATGATCGGTCTCACCGCCGCGATGATGGTGGTACCCCACTTGGGTTGCTCAAGTCGCACCCTCCATGACTCCATGAGATCCTGGCGGAGTTGGGACCGCTGGTCCTCGATTTCTCGAGACGCAGGCCTGTGGTCCCGCTCCAGCGCCTCCTTGCGCCATTGGAACAATGACGCAAGGGCTCTCGCTTCCAGGTCCCATGGAGGGGTCCCGGCTAGGAGACATGCAGCCTCTCCGGAGATCGTGCGGTACCCCCGTATGGTTCTGACGGCCAAGGTTCGAAGTGGTCTGTTTAACAGAGTCACGTTCCCCTTGACCGCTAACCTATCCGCCCATACGGGAGCCCCGTATAGGGCCATACTCCGCACGATCCCCAGGTACAGTCTCCTGCAGGAAGCGTTGGGTCCCTTTAGGTTGGGCATCAGTCGCGAAAGCGCGACCGATGCCTGCGTCACCTTGGGGACCAAACTTCGGAAATGTGGTCCGAAGTTCCATCGGCTATCAAGTACGATCCCTAGGTACTTCATCGAGGGCTTGATGCCGATGCTAACGCCTCCCACATTTATGCTGGAACCTTCGGGTGGACCGTTCCGAGGTCTGTGAAAACACAGAACCTCGGACTTGTGCAAGGCCACCTCCAGTCCCAGCTGCCGTATCCGACCCACGACTCGAGCAACACCCGTCGTGACCTTGAGTGCTGCCTCCTGGTACGTTGCACCCCGCGCCGTGACGAGGGTATCGTCGGCGTAGCACGTTACGCCGACGCCCCTAGGCAACGCACCCCGCAGCACCCAGTCGTAGCCGATGTTCCACAGAAGCGGCCCCAGGACCGACCCCTGTGGAACACCGCACGACACATCTCGCCGAGCTGGCCCGAGCCAGCTGGGGAAAGCTATGGCCCTCTCCGAGAGATAGGCCCCGACAATACGACGGAGGTAGAGAGGTGTTTCGTGATACACGAGCGCCTCCCTAACGCAGCTCCATGGCAAGGTGTTGAACGCGTTGGCGATGTCAAGAGACACCGCCACCACCACCTTGCCCTGCGAGACTGCTTCCTCCGTCAGGCTCTTCACGCGCATGATCGCGCTCACGGTGGAGCGTCCCCGACGGAAACCGAACTGGTTATCCGCCAGGACTGGCCCCACACTCGTGAGATGCTCGACGAGGCGTTCCGCGATAATTCGCTCAAAGAGCTTACATACCTCGTCGAGCAACACGATCGGCCGGTATCCGGACGGTGTGTCCACCGGCCGCCCCGCCTTACGGATCAGGACCAGTTTCCCCGTCCTCCACACCTTGGGAAACTGGCCCCTTTCGAGGCATGAGCCCCATCAGTCGAGGCCCGAGTTCTTCGAGGGCCAGGACCCATGCACGGCCAGGAATGCCGTCGGGTCCGGGGGCTCAGGCGTTACCTGGCGAAAATCCATGACAAAGTAATGGTAAGTAAGATGTTCAAACTTTTCAAAATAATTGCATCATTCTCGCAAAAATATAAGACATTAAAACGTCGACAAATGTTTCACCTCTACACGAGGCATTCTCAAGACTGTCTCAGAAAGAACAGCCCGGCTGTCTGTCTATGTAATCTTTGGTCACGACATCACGCGTGAACGGCTGGACCAATTTCGCTTATTCTTTTTTTGTTGTGTTCGTAATTATCAGGAGAAGGATCTTATGGAAGAAAAAAAAATGTTATGCGGAACATTAGAAAAATGAATGCGGTACGAAGTTCGCCGGGGACAGCTTGTGTCTTATATTTTTGCGAGAATGATGCAATTATTTTGAAAAGTTTGAACATCTTACTTACCATTACTTTGTGTTAGAAATGTTCCCATGGGAATTGGGAACTGTAAAAACTTATTTATTTTTATTTATTTATTTACTTTCCACTTCTACATCTATCATTACAGGGTAAGTCCTAATACAATAGAGTAGGCGATCTATGCACAATTTTCCTATAATTCATAACATAAAATAAATGGTGTATTAACGGTGAATTCATTCAAGGCACACGTAAAAACGTCAACTTTGAGAGCGTCTCCTGCTGTAGTCTAGTGCGTGCGATCGGCACTTGTAGTAGTTGTGGTTTCCGACGCCTGCTGACGTACCCGTCCGGTATGAACAGGTTAATACGCGCCAGTATACCCGGCTGGTGGATCTTACCTCTAATTGTTTTAAATAAATATACGGCTAATGCAAGTTCTCTCCTCACTCTCAACTCGTTGTACCCTACCATACCTAGTACAAAGAATGTTGGATACATTAGCGGGTAAAATGGGTAAACTCCAGTAGAGGTACCTAATAAATTTATTTTGTATCCGCTCCAACATGACATTATATTTAATTTCATGTGGGCTCCAAATAACTGCATTACATTCTAATTGGCTTCTAACTAATATGTTATACAAGGTGGCTCTTATATTTGTAAAATCTCGTACAGTGCGCATCAAAAAACCCAAGTTCCGAAACGATTTCTTGCAAACATTTACAATGTGATCCCGAAACGTCAGCCCCATGTCAAAGTGAACACCGAGATCTCTCACTTCCGTGACTCGAGCCAGTTGGTCACCCTTGATGCTATAACCATGCAGTAGTGGAATATGAGCTCGTGTAAATGTGATTGTTAAACACTTTGATGCGTTAAACTGCAATGAGTTGTTCTCACTACATGCTACCGCTCTGTTTATATCATCCTGCAACTTCTCGCATTCATCCTGATCTTTTATTTCCATATAAAGCTTCAAATCGTCCGCGAACAATAAACATCTGGCGTTCATTATCACTTTAGGCAAGTCGTTTATCATTATGATGAACTCCAGAGGTCCTAAATTACTGCCTTGGCTCACACCGGACCATGTGTTATATGGCTTAGACACGAACCCCGCATATTCCACATACTGTTGCCTATCTGTCATATAGCTGGCGAAAAAATTCAGTAACCGCGGAGTGAAACCCATACCCGCTAATTTCATTAATAGTATGTCATTTTGGACCACATCAAAAGCTTTCCGAAAATCGAAATAAGCTGCATCAATCTGCACTCCACGGTCCACTGCCGGAACTATGTCTGCCATGTAATTAAGTAGGTTGCTGGTGGTACTTCTAAAAGGTCGAAATCCATGCTGGGCCTCAGTGAGTTGTGGGCTTACCTGTGTCAATAAGCGTCTTTGAAGTGTCGCCTCAAATACCTTAGCAGGAGTCGATAATACAGCCACTGGTCTATATTCTTCCACCCTTGAACCTGTTCTTGTTTTCGGCACTGGCACCACCCGCGTTATTTTCCATTTGTCTGGAAATACAGCTGTTTGCAGACTTAAATTATAAATATGTAATAAAGGTTCCGCGAGTACATAGCGACAATCTCTGTAAACAAAAGGTGGAATACCATCAGGCCCGGCAGACCTTTTTGGCTTTAACTTCCGCAGCGCACTCAATACTTCGTACAAATTAAACCGGTTTAGATGGATTCGGGCTGAGTCGAGGCCGGCACCATGCAAGTTGCTCGCTTCCCGGACCGCCCTATCTACATCCAGCGCTGGTCGCGTCTTGCTATAGACTGAATGAAAATACTCTGCAAAAGCCTCGGCACAGTCTTCCGGATTCAGCGCCCTTCCATTTGTATATTTTGCGAATTTCTATTTCCCCTTTTAGACCTAATATGGTTCCAAAATGACGTAGGATCTTCCTGTAACCGATTTTGCTCCCGAAGCTGATACTGTTCCCGTGCCACCGCTATAATATTTTTCACTCTAGTTCTACACAGGGAAAACGCCTCGTAATCACTTATCAAGCCCGAGATCTTGTATCTTTTGTGTAAATTAGCTTTATTTTTTATGTCACGAATTAGTTCAATAGTGTACCACTCGGGGTAAGAGTACCTCGAGCGCACACTACTTTGCTTTTTCTTTGGAACACAGTAATCCATTAAAGAGTTAATTATACTATAATAGTAATCTATACTGTCCTCTAAATTATAATTATAGATTGCGGTCCAATCCACCGATGCCAGATGCGAGTACTATAATAAAAAGTTAGCTTTATTAAAATTCCAACCTAAAATACCTTGCTCATCCTCTCCGATGGCAGCTGACATGTCCCTTTCGGGTATAGGGTCTCCGACGCGTGAGCTTAAAGGGTGCGAGTACCCACTTAATCTCAGGGACACCTCCAGAGGAGGGTGGTGTCCATCCACTGACACCAGAGGGACCGCCGCGGCACACACTAACACCTCACTTCCTCCCGCCAATGTACACAACACTAAATCCAATTACCTGTCGTTCTTAATACCTATATTGTTAGCCTGAATAAATCCACCGTAAGTTACAAAGTATTCATAATAATTGACAATATTCAACGAGCAAGAGTACAAGTTAAAATCACCTATGACCACAATTTCACTATACTTATTACATAACTCTTCAATAATTGTAAACAACAATAAATATTCCATATCTCTACTATTTGGAGGAATATAAACTACACAAAATAAAAACAACAACCGGTTTCTTTTATGAACTGTTGCACTAACTATTTCGAACCTATGCTCGTCCATGTTTACGTCACACTGCAGTCGTCGTAACTCGTACGCAGGTGTGGCCACTAGACACGCGCCGCCTTGCTTGCGACCGTCCGTTCGGTCACAGCGTAAGATGGTATAGCCGGGTGGTATAATTTCTGCATCTTCTATAGACGGATTAAAACTCGTTTCTGTAACGGCAAACAAATCTGCTGATGAGGAAGCGATTCCTGCGTAAAACTTATCCAATTTGGTACGGAGTCCATTCACATTTTGGTATAAGATCTCAATTTGCTGACTAGTTTTTATTTGGTTTACCGCTTGGTCCACGAAACCATATCCATTCACAAAATTCGATTATTCACAGACCAGCATTCTGGCCGACATATTAATTCATACTGACTTTCCGGCACTCCTATAATGAAGGAGTCGTAATCTCTTTCCGTTTTATGTCTTATTTTCTCAACTTTAACTATTAAATCCTTCCCAGTCAATACTTGATTTTTGACGCACGTTTCTATGTCCTCTTCTGCAGTTCCCTTCTGAAGACGCCATATATGTAAATATTTCTTCCGCTCCATTCCTTGTATTCCAGACGTAATCGTACTACCTCCCGTTTTTCCCCGTTTAACCTCCCCGCTAGGATAGCGGTTCTTTTTCCTATTTATAGTAGTCCAGGGCTCTTCTTTTTCCAACCCATCTATCCTTTTTCCAGTTTCAACCTTTTTATTTAATAATTCGTTAGTATTCTTAGACTGCACTTTTTCATCCTCTGAACTTGTAATCGTTGGTTTTGTGGCCACACCTTGTTTTTGGTTCTTAACCATATTTGAAAATAACACTGGAGACTTTTCGAGTTCGGTGTTATTGTTTTTCGTGACAGATACTCCGGTGAGACGCGCCTCCAAGATCTCGTTTTTCTCCATCAATAATGCTATTTTATTTTCTAATTCATCAACTCTGTTCACTTTATTCTCCACTACCTTCATAATATTTTTTAACTCCCTTAGTTGTTGCCGTGCTAATGAATTTACTTTTAAGCTGCTCATAATCTTTCTTCTGCTCCTCATATCTAAAAGCTGATTCCCTCCGAAATTCCCTCAGCTCCTTTAGAAGATCTCGCTCAGTGTCGCATGGATAATCTTTTTCTTTAGTATGTCGACTGCTGCGATCAGTGGTGTTTACATAGTTTGGTGTAAATGTTCTATTCATTATGTTAGTGCGTACCGGTGTATCCGTGTTTCCTGTCTTTGGAGTATTGCTAAGACATTCTGGACACCTCCAGGTACTCTTAAATTCCTTCGATAGTTCCTCAAACTGTTCTGTAGTGATCGCCAGACACTTCAGGTGGTATATCTTTTTACATGCTGCTTGTGAGCATTCCATGTACGAAATATCGCATAACGCGGCACTACAGCCATTACAGTTCGTAACCATTTAGGTAACTTTGCGAAAACGAAAACAAATAAAATTTAAAATTTTAAATACTCAAGATGTGTTTACACACGTCCGTTAGGTACCGTCACTTTCACAACTATTCCCAAACCCATTGCACAGGGGTAAAAATTGGTGTAGTTTCCTGGATTAACACATATTACACTGTTTATCTGTTTCCGTGGGAATTAGGAACCACAAACGAAACTGAAACTCAAACCGACATAATTTATAAGAAAGAAAGAAAGAAATAAAACATTTATTACTCCACGATATGACAATGAAAAACAACACAGTTCAATTAGTAACAAAAAAAACTAATAAAATAAAATAAAATAGACACGTGGAATAAACGGCCGTATAAAGATTTGTATGTACTCTGACATGATAATCTGTATCCGAATATATAAAACCAAGATATGCAAAGTATGATCATTTATCGGATTCGTATATTTTTTGTACGCGACATAGCGACATAAATTATTGCATGGCTTTTTTTTTTAATCCGCGGCCCGAGGTTGCGGTCGCACCTATGTCCATTGCCGAGCGCCTCCGGTAGAGACTGAGAGAATTCCCGGTGGCGCCCGGTGGACTTTGGCCACCTGCGTGGCCACTGCGTGGTGGTCGGTTGTTACCCCGCATCTTTGGGGTCGGGTTTTATCCCGCGTCGGTGAGTGAAGGCGTGTGTGCAGCCCCACATCACGCAGCCCTTCTAGCCAGCTTCTGTAAGGACGGTGGGTTGCTAATCCATCGTCCTCAGGCCCCGATCATGGAGGTCGATGGTCATGGGCGTAGTGACGTCTGCGGCGCCCTCGCCACACACTCGGAACTCAGCGGGGAGGGTACGCTCCCTCACCCTACCGGCCGCCTCCTTCACGAGCATTACCTGCTCGCAGAAGGAAACGGCCGCGTTCCACTGGCTCCCGCTTGAGACCATGGCTCGTAGCATGCTCTCCAGCGAGAGCGTATCTACGCCCAGGCCTACAACGAGGTCCCGGCGCTGACTTGCCCAGGCTGAGCATTCCACCAACGTGTGGAACGCCGGAAGCCTCACAGTGTTGACACGCGGGTGTGACCTCACGATGCATGCGAAACAGATACTCACCGAAGTTTCCGTGCCCGGTGATGATCTGTGTCTCACCGCAGCGATGGTGGTGATTCCCCACTTTGGTTGCTGAAGTCGCACCTTCCATGTCTCCATGAGATCCTGGCGGAGTTGGGACCGCTGAGCCTCAATTTCCCGAGACGCAGGCCTGTGGTCCCGCTCCAGCGCCTCCTTGTGCCATTGGAACAATGACGCTAGGGCTCTCGCTTCCAGGTCCCATGGAGGGGTTGTGGCTAGGAGACATGCAGCCTCTAGGGAGATCGTGCGGTACCCTCTTATTGTTCTGACGGCCAAGGTCAAGATCTGTGTAAAACAGCAGCGTTGTTGGCCGTCAGACTCGGCGCCCATACGGGAGCCCCATACACGGCCATACTCCGCACGATCCCCAGGTACAGTCTCCTGCAGGAAGCGTTGGGTCCCTTTAAGTTGGGCATCAGTCGCGAAATCGCGGCTGTCGCCCCCGTCACTTTGGGGACCAAACTTCGAAAGTGTGGTCCGAAGTTCCACCGGCTATCGAGTACGAGCCCCAGATACTTCATTGTGGGCTCGATGCCGATGCTAACGCTCCCTACATTTACGCTGGATCCTGGAGGTGGCCCGCGCCGAGGTCCGTGAAAACACAGAGCCTCGGATTTATTCAGTGCCACGTCCAGTCCCAGCCGCCGTATCCGACCCACGACTTCAGCAACCCCAGTCGTGACCTTGAGTGTTGCCTCCCGGTGCGTTGCTCCCCGCGCCGTGACGAGGGTATCGTTAGCGTAGCAAGTTACACTGACGCCCTCTGTCAACGCATCCCGCAACACCCAGTCGTATCCGATGATCCACAGGAGAGGTCCTAGGACCGACCCCTGAGGAACACCGCACGAGTAAGTTATAGCCCTCTCGGATAAATATGCCCCGACAATACGACGGAGGTAGAGAGGCATTTCGTGGTATACTAGTGCCTCCCTAACGGAACTCGAGGGTAAGGTGTTAAAGGCGTTGGCGAAATCAAGAGACATCGCCAACACCGCCTCGCCCCGCGAGACTGCTTCCTCCGCCAGGGTCTTCACGCGCATGATTGCGCTCACGGTGGACCATCCCCGACGAAACCGTACTGGTTGTCCGCCAGGTCTGGTCCCACACGCGTGAGATGCTCGACGAGGCGTTCCGCGATAATTCGCTCAAAGAGCTTACACACCTCGTCGAGCAACACGATCGGCCGGTAACTGGACGGTGAGTCCACCGGCCGCCCCGCTTTCCGGATCAGGACCAGTTTCCCCGTCCTCCACACCTTGGGAAACTGGCCCCTTTCGAGGCATGCGCTGAAGAGCCTCCTCAGTCGAGGCCCGAGTTCCTCGAGGACCTGGGCCCATAAACGTCCCGGAATGCCGTTGGGTCCAGGGGCGGTGGTTTTCCGGCAACTGAGTCGAAGTACCACCGCTCCCCACTCACCCTCTCTGACTTCGAATACGTCGTCTTCGCTGCTGCTATCCGCATTGGGCGTCTGGGACGGAGCCATGCGCGGAGGGATGTGCTCCTCCGCACTCGTCGCAAACAGAGAACCCAAGACCCCCTCCAGCCGTTCCGGCTGGAGAGTCTGGGTCAGTGGGAGCGCCTTCGGTTGGAGTTTACCTCTGACCTGCAGGTACGCCCACCCATGGGTTCCGCTCCAGGGTCTCCAGGAGCTCCTCGCGGGCTGTCGTCTTAGCCCGCGTATTGCATGGCATAAATTAATATTAATTATAACATCTTATGTAACCCATATTTGCAGTGATGTATAAATAAATAAATAAACATCTAATCCAAAAGGAGTAACTCGCAGGCAACAGCTAGTACACACGTAAATGTTATAAAGCATTTTTACAGCACAATATTATTCGCAAAGTAATCCTATTATGGAATTAATTTTACGATATAAAACGGAGTTAGTATACACATTGTATGTCTTTATTGACTTTTGCATGTTTATGGGTTTAGTAATAGCCATCGTATAAGTCCTGCCACGATGAATGTAATGGGCTGTAAATGCAAAGTAGATTTGGTTATCAACGACAGTGGTGGTTTTTTTGAGACCGATGGAATTACATTGTTATAAATCGCTGATCTTTTCTATCGAGGTCTTTTTTCCGACATACATATTTGTTTTTTTTACGTGTGTGTAGTTCGACTATTAGGGTTGTGAGGAAAGTACCAGCATAATTTGAACAATAATTATGATGTTAATTCCTCAATATTAACTCTATGGTCAATGCCGTGTCACAAACAAAAGACAACCCTTATTGACTTACAACTTCGAGTTGTCGCTGACGTCACGTATTTTTTGCGATTGTTAGGCAAGTGACATAAGCCTGGTATTGAGTTATTGTCTTTATAGCAACATAACCCAATGCGACATGGTAGCTAGGACATAACCTAGGACTTCTCGGTAGAGTCTGTTGGCACCCGTTATTTCCTTATAAGTAGTTTAAGTATAGGTACCGCGCTTACCCTTTTATAAGATGTCACCAATAGTTACAGAACTAGAACTACTTACATACTTTAATTAATATTTTCTACACAGACTTTGAGTACAATAACGAATGCAAATGCGACTTTAGCCGGGCATTTATATGAAGAAATATATAGATATCCAAATAATGGAACATCCGAAAAAGTAGGGAGATATTGGGCATTCTGTCCCACCTCCCTCGGGCCCTCGGTCACTACGGTGGGACAGAATGCCCAATATCATCCTATGAATGGTTAACCAATTTCACTTGCTAGATGATTGCTTTCGTACAGCAAACTAACCCGATGCATGTTTGTTAAAATGAACACGTTAAGATCACATTTTTAAGATAGATAATTTATACGTTAAAACTTTATGTTAGAACTTATGTTACTAATACATAAAATAACTAAAGTATCACTGGATATTCACGTAAAACTTAAATAAAGTGTTTTTATGCACAATATAAATCTTTTTTTTATAAAATTTCAGACATAGGTGTGAAATAGGTGTGTAATAGACTAGAAAATTATTTATCATAATTATTAGTTACTTACATGACATTGCTTCTTATTTTCTGTCTTATTTTAAAATCCAAGGATAGATAGAGTACTTAGTAGGTATACTGTATGTCCACAAAATGCACGTGCAGCATGTCGTGGGAATAGAATGTGAGACGTTCTTCGAGTATGGGAACGATGATACATGTCTATTATACACAAGTAACACACACCAGAACAAACTGCTGACTTTACCTTAGCTTTGTAACGTTGTTAGCCGACTGTGATAGAAAGAGGTGTATGAACAAAATAAGTATTGCTAAATGAATATTTTTAAAGGAATAAATAATAAAGCATAAAAATATTTCATTAAGCGTAAGCGTGTATAGCTTATTTTTAACACTTTTATTGGAAGCTCAATTCAAACAATTTCAATTCTAAACAATTCCAATATTCAAAGGACTTCAAATTGTTATATTTGTAAAATTATTGTGAAATCACTTTGAATGTCATTTAATATTTTAATAATTTCCTTCGATTTATCTAGGATAGATTTCTCTTTATCGTTAAACCTTAATCAAATTTATATAAACCACCTGTACTATAGATTCTACCTTTCAAATAAAGATAATCAATAAAATCGTATTAGGTACCTATATAGAAAAAAAGTTATGTTAAGATTATGAGAAAAAACACATAAAACCACATACAAATAAATTAGGTACCCACCTCCTTTTTTAGTCGGGTAAATAACTATATGACGTCGTCGTTCTTATATTGAATTGCTGACTACACAGTAACAAACGGTAAGGTATCCGTTTGACCGCTGACGCAAGCACACACACACAAACCTAATGAATATGCAATTGAATCTTCTCTGTTTATGTCGGAAATTATATTACAAAGTGTTAACATTAAATACCGCAATAAACTACGTGGTTTTCTGGATATGTCTGTTAAATAGAATTAATTACATACAATCACCTGTTTATCCCAGGACTAGGTAGAAGTGTATTAGACAACCAAATACCTATTGTCTAAAAATTCGAATTTTTCATCCAATGAAAGTATCTAAATCGTGTTTAGGATGCTTATGTCTACTGATCATTACTCATCATATCAGTGAAGGCAACTCAGTATGTATAACTGTTAGTTTTTTTTTTTATTTATTTATTTATTATTACATTTATACATTTTACAGCCAATAAATTTATCCTGTAAACATACATAGGTTTGTGTAGGATAAACCGTTCTCTTCTCGTTAACTTCTTCACGAAGGTAGGTAGTTCATACTTAAATACTTACTACATACAAATTAACATTGTGTAACAGTGAGTGTTGAATTTACAACTAAACAGTTTAAAAGTACCCATCATTAGTTAAAAGTACCTATATATTATGTAGGTATGGTATGGTAGGTGATAATATATAAGTAGGTACGAATGAACGATCAACGAACATACAGAAATTATAGGTAAATTTATTATGTATATCGGTTTATACCTTTGGCGGCGTTGGTAAAGACGTGGTTTTGTATTACAATTATTATAACAGAATTACAACACTTTGATTTAATTAGACGTAAGTAACATAAATTAAAATACGCACCCGTGAAAGTATGAAGTTAAGTTTTAATTTTGATGTGAACTGAATATTGCTGAATTTATATTTTTTATGTATAAAACCCCACAATTGATCAAATAAAATTACATTCGCTCCAGCAGTATCTTCCAGTGACCTCTTACTTTTCTCTCCAGTATCTTCCAGTGATAAGAAAAAAATGTGAGTATGTTCTGTTAAATTAATAATACTGTGATTAATTGTTATATAAATAATTAATTAATTAATGTGATTAATTGTTATCCACCTCAGTTGCTTGGTTAATTCCCACCCGCTGGTGTAACTTTTAACACATTAATAATTATAAAATGTAGTTATATTGTTATGTGAGTGGCTTGGATAATTCATGTCGACTGGTGTAACTAGGTATGATCAAATATTATAATTTGATCTTTTTTCTTTTTAGTTGTGATTAATTTAGGAAAAATCATATCTGGGTTAATTATGACTTTGACTAACGTATTGGTCTTCATTTTAATTTAACAGGTCTGATTCAGAGTTTGAAAGTACATCTGAAGTTACCCCTGTAGAGGTGAAGAAGAGAAAACCTAAAGGCAGTGTTGCAACCACCAACAAACGCAGCCGTAAGGACGACGAGTCGCATTCGGAGGAGCTTGCTGGAGGTTCGATACCCGGTCAATACAAGCGAACACCTACAGCACATAGGTATTGCACAATTTTTATTTATTTACTAAACAAGTGTTTTATACTTTTGTATATGTGATTTTCATAGCATCAGTTTATTAGGAATATTTATCATATTTATCAACCTGTTGGTTTAGTGTAGTAGTTAGTGACTCTGATAAGTACGTCAAATGTCGTGGGTTCGATTCCCACCCTAGATAACTCTTTATATGATGGACATAATGTTTAATTTTATGTTTGATCTAGATGTGTATAATATGTTCGAACCATATTTATATTTATTTATTGTATTAACCACTGAAACCGTTTCGTCCCAAGTCTTTTATATACAGTTTTTTTCTTTTTTGATATAAATTAGAAGAATAGGTTTGAGAATAGCTTGTAATCTATTTTTACACTTTTTCTTTATCAGTTTATATGTTAAAACAGTGTTAGTTGGGGTAAATTTATCTTCAACTGTATGTCAATAAAACGTAAAGTACAATCTAGTTTAAGAACTATATGGAATGTGTATGTGTTTCTATGTTAATGACACAAGTATATTTTATAGTTCCATTCTTACATTTTTATAGAACGAAGAAACCAGCTTCGTTGGGTTTGTTTAAAATCTTACAAACTGAAGAAGCCGGCGTCAGCGCACCGAAAAAGGACGCCGGCACTGGAAGCCTAACATCAAGCTTTGCAAGCCGAGTGTCAACAGGAACATCGCGTCGGGCAATAAAACGAAGTGGTGCGTATTTCGTTGACCTCAAACTGTACAAAGCAACTGACTATACTTCTCACGCTGTTGATGTTCGGTATAAGACAGCGCTTATAACCATAAAGCTACAGTGTGATGAATCATCACCGTCGTGGCAAGCACTTCAAGCGTACTTGGGTCAAGCTTTTGTAGAGTTTGAGGACTCTGAACCGACTCATTACAGTAACAAGATTGTGATAAAATAAATATATAAATAAATAAGGAGTTATTTCTGGATACACTTAAGCATATCTAGATAAATTAGATCTAAATATTAAATAAATCATTAGGAATCGAAACTCCAACGTCGCAGCCAGATTACTAACTATTGAACTAGTCTGGTGTGTATGTATGTCTTTATTTTATTTTTTATAGTTGATAGGTTTACATTAACCATAATCTCACCTGATGGTAAGTGCATATGTGATCTAAGATGGAGCACGCTTGCATAGAAGATACCAATTCACTCAGGATTTGAAAAAGCCCAGATTGTAGGAATCAGGAAACACAAACTTTGATAAGTTTTTCGCGCGGTCGGAGCTGCGGGCAACAGCTAGTATATTAAATTATTTGACTTTAATTATATATCATCGTTATATAGATAATTAGTACCCAATATCTTAAGCGATAAAAATGCCGTTCTGTACTACGTGTAACACATCTGTACACAGTAGATCATGGGTAGGACATTTACGGAGCAATTCACATAGAAAAAGTAGACATACAATTAAACATAGTCAAGGTATAGAAATCGTCAGCTCAGCATTTCGTAATCGTATTACAACATATAAAATTGTCCCCTTTGACCAGATTGAATTATCTTCACTGGATTTCTTCTTATTCAGTATTCGTAATAAGTTAAAATCTCTTTTAAATGAATGTCTTATGAGACATATATGTGTTAAGGTAAATTTTGAACTATTTGCTATGTTTCTAAAATTCAAAGATAATTCACAAGAAGTCAAATCTTTTGGAACCAAAAACAAAATATTGTATTCACACTTCGATTTTGAAAACTTATATTTTGAAACACTTAGCTATTTAAAAACAAGTATTGAAGAATTTGAAGATCGTGACAGTGGATGGACATTTATAAACAATCTATACATTGAGGTAAATATTAATAAATACCAACCATTTCGCGGTTCCAGTTATATCAGTTTGCCTAAATCAATCCAAGCTAAAAAGGCGTGCTTAAATATTGTTAATAAGGATCAATTTTGCTTTTTATGGTGTGTAACAGCGGCTTTATATCCGGCTAAGAAACACCCTGAGAGAATTTCATCTTATCCTAATTTTCGTGAACCTTTTGATATAAGAAATATGTCTTTTCCAGTATCCTTTCATGATATTAGCGTTTTTGAAAAGAATAACCCTAACATAAAATTTATAATATATGGATTAAAAAACTTTACAACTATCGTAGGACCTTTGTATAAATCTGAAATTGATAAAAAATACAAAGGAAAAATTATTCATTTACTGTTTCTTGAAAATAACAGCTCTTGTCATTATTGTTTGATAAAAGATACTTCTAGACTTTTTAGAAGCCAAGTTACTTCCCATCATAGTAAGTTATACTTTTGTGACATATGTCTAATATCATTTAATACTTCTCAGGAAGTTAATGACCATTTGTGTGGAGGCGTCGTAACTGTTCTCCCGAATAAGGGCTCGGTAATTCAATTTAAAAACTATGAACGTAAACAAAACATGCCTTTTTGTATTTATGCAGATTTTGAATCAATGTTACAGACCAGGACTGAAACCATCGGTTCAAGCGGAAAAACGAACACTTTGAACCATCATATACCTGTTGCCTTTGGGTATTATATTGTTTGTCGAGATGACCCTAGCTACAATAGATACGTATCTTATCGGGGACCCAACTGTGATAAGCGGTTTGTAGATTCAATAATGAAAGACGTACAAAAAATATATAATATAATTAATCTGACTGTCCCGATGATATTCACCACTGAAGACAAATATGATTTTAACAATGCTCAACGTTGTTACATTTGCCAAAATTTCGTTTTTACAGACAAAGTTCGTGACCATTGTCATCTTACAGGTCGTTAAAGAGGAGCCGCACACCCTTTCTGTAATTTACAGTATAAGCGCCCTTCGTTTATTCCTATTTTTTTCCACAACTTAGCCGGCTATGATTGTCACTTATTTATAAAAGCTTTGGGAGATGTTCCTGGTGCTATAAAAATAATACCTAAAACAAAAGAAAACTATATATCATTTACTAAACTTGTACCCGTTTCAAATAATAAATTTTATCAACTTCGTTTTGTTGATTCCTATAAGTTTTTGTGCACAAGCTTAAATAAACTGTCTAACACTTTAAAACCGGAAATGTTTAAACAGTTACAAAATAATTTTCCTATTCGGGAGCAATTTCGTTTACTAATTCGTAAAGGAATTTATCCGTATGAATATATGAACTCGTGGGAACGGTATGATGAAAAAAAATTACCTCCAAAAAAATGCTTTTTTAATTCGTTAAGCGATGAAAATATTTCTGAAGTTGATTATAAGCATGCATGTTTAGTATGGTCAACATTTAAAATCACTGATTTAGGTAGTTATACAGATCTATATCTAAAAACCGACGTACTTCTTCTCACAGACATTTTTGAAAATTTTAGGATAATGTGCAAGCGATACTATCAGTTAGACCCGGCATTTTATTTAACTGCACCTAGTTTATCATTCGATGCAATGTTATTAAAAACCGGTGTTCAATTAGAACTTATTGATGACTTGTCAATGGTGCGTATGCTACAGAGTGGTATTAGGGGAGGAGTTTGTCTCTGTTCTCACAGACATGCTAAAGCGAATAATACTTATCTACCGGATTACCAATCTACAAAGCCTGATTCCTACATCGCTTATATCGATTGTAATAATTTATATGGATATAGTATGTGTCAGTATTTACCATTGTCTGATTTCAAGTTTCTTGATGAACAAGAAATTAATAAATTAGATGTAACAACTATACCCACTACTGCAGATTATGGTTACATACTAGAAGTGGATTTAGTATATCCTAAGCATTTACATAATTTACACAATGATTTACCATTTTGTCCCGAAAAATGTATTCCACCTGGAGGGAAAACGTATAAGCTAGTCCCTAATTTGTATGATAAATTTAAATATGTTATACATTATGTACACTTACAAACTTGTTTGAAACATGGATTGATTTAAAAAAAAATTTATCGCGTAATTAGTTTTCATCAAAGTCCTTATTTAAAACAATACATTGATTTAAACACTGAACTGAGACAAAAAAGTTCATCAATATTTGAACAAGACTTTTTTAAACTCTTGAACAATAGTGTCTTTGGTAAAACCTTAGAAAATAATGAAAAGAGGATTAATGTTCATTTAGTTAATCAGTGGTATGATAGCAACAATGTGACTAAAAAAAGAAAATGTGCACAAATGCTTATCGCTCGACCAAACTTCCATAGTGCAACGGTTTTTACTGAGAATCTAGTTGCAGTGCAGTTAAATCCTGATCAAATAACTTTAAACAAACCAATGTACATTGGTTTTACTGTGCTTGAATTATCGAAAAGTCACATGTATGACTTTCATTACTCTGTAATACAACCTTTTTATAAAAATCGTGTACAGATGTGTTATACGGATACAGATAGTTTTGTATATCATATACGAACTCATGATTTTTATGATGATATAAAAAATCATTTTTTGTTTTACTTTGATACTAGTAATTTCTGTAAAACTAATCAATATATGTTACCAATACAAAATAAAAAAGTACCTGGTCTGTTTAAGGATGAAATGGGTGGTAGAATCATAAGTGAATTTGTAGGACTTCGCTCGAAGTTATATTGTAGAAAAACCGAACATAGTACCATAAAAAAAGCGAAGGGTATTAAAAAAAATATTGTTCGTGATTTTAATGTTGATGATTATAAAAATACCCTCCATGAAGGTAGTATTGTTTGTAAAACTAATGTTTTATTCAAATCAATAAAACGTTGTTTACGTGTACTGTAAACAAAATTGCATTATCTGGTGATGATGACAAAAGAGTTATATCTAAAGATAAAATTTCAACTCGAGCGTGGGGACATACAAGTATTTTTAATTTTTAACATATGTTATTATTTTCGTATTAATTCGTAATGAAATAAACATTTAGTTTTAATATAATTAAGTATGTTTTAATTTGCATAAAACAAGATATTTACATGTACAACAGAAAATAATGTACCTACTATATATCTGGTTTGGTCTGATAAAAGAGTAAAAAGATAAAATTTCCACTCAACGTTTTTTATCGTAGTATATCTTAGTATCCATTTAAATATGAGAAAATGTATTTTAATAAACTAATATCTATGTAAGTAGGTACTTAATTAAAATTGTATATTAAATTAAGAAATAAATGTATACTTTAAATTGAATTATAGTTTAATTTACCTTATCCTATATACCCACTAATGTCTAATAGTTTTTATATGGTTGGTAACGCGTCAGTGTCGTCCGTGGAAGTGCAAGCATGCATTGGCTTCAACATAGATACCTACTTAGAATTTCTTACATCATTCTTAAGGCTTCAGGTTTGAACATGTCAATAGTGAGCGATGACACTTGCACACTTGTAGTGAGGATCTCGTTACAACTTATTGTGAAATAAACTAAATCAACAGGTGAGAACTTGAAATTAATACGTAGTACAGTACATGCATCACTAGCGTCTCATATTTTTAGTTTGTTTCGCCTTTTACTCATAATTACATTCAGTTTCATACTTGTTCTCTTTACGTTCACACGAATCAGTCTTTTAACTAATAATGTCGAAGCAACAGCAGTGCATCTCTGAAGCTCAAACCAGCTACTTTGCTACAAGGAATAGGAGGATTCCAAAATACGTAATTAAAATAGATGTATTAGAAGCTGAAGATACATCAGATAACGAAGTGGAAATAAACACAAGAGTGAAAACCCAATATATTGTTTACGATCACCGGGATGAAATATATTATAAAACAGAGAAATTACTGAGCCAGATATCTAAAACGTTAGAAGATCGCGGCAGAGGAGAACGAGACGACAACCATAATACATTATAAATAATGGCAGACGCATATGGTGATGGTATTGTTCAATACGCTCAAGACCCCTTTGACTTCTCATACATTTTACCTAATTCTAAACCTACACAAGTTAAACCAAAAAGAAGAAAACCAACTGTTTGTAAGAAATCTAAAAAGACAGCTCTCAAATCTTTTGTGATCAGCACCCAACCAAAAGGAGTCAAGCTAATTCAGATAAAGATCTTGGACATCACCAGCGACAAAGACAAACCTCCGTTACAGTTGGGTGAAGACAGTGACAGTGTGATACTTAGTGCACAACACGTAGTTCATGATACAGTTGATGAAATCATGGATATGGCTGAAGGTATTATTAAGAAAATATCTAAGAAAATTCATGGTGATAGCTTATCATTTTAACTAATGTGTTTTAGTTTTAAGTAAGTTTATACATCACCTTAATACTTAGAGATGTACTGCTGACGCTTCGACATTTTGTATCTAATTATACTGTTACTATTATGCTGTAAATATAATTTCAAGTATCATATCAAATAAGCTTCAATTTTTAAGAATGAAAGTGTTGATGTGTTAGGTTCAAGATCAATGTAAATTTCTTAAGACATTTAATAAATGGTATTATGTTTAACAACAATAACTTTTTCATTTCAATTTCATCTTGTGTAGGAAATAGTATGAAAAACAAACACAGTATAGTAATAAAACATTTATTAAGTTTATTAAAATTATGAAATACAAAAGTTATTTCTAAACACCATTGCTTAATACACAATACATTCCTTAAAGCACAATAGTTCTTATGAGCAAAACAATTATACAAAAATAGATCTTTACAGTAAAGATCACTAAGAGTCTTTAAATTAGGAACACTTTTATTTTCACATATGTCAGAAACATTATTATGACCACATAGCTCTTGAACCCACTTTATTTTCTCACTACCTTTAACAAGAACCTTTTTTTCCTTCAAATAGGGTTTGATTATTCTAGAAAATTCTTTGTAGTCTATATATCCTTCGCTCCAGCGGTAACCTCTATTACTTTCAATCCACCAAATGTGTCTTCTTTCTTCATCAGTCGAGAACGGATAAGGAGGTTTTATTAAGAATATATGAGTATGTTCCAATGTAGCTACAGCCAATTCCTTGACTATAAAGTTATTATAAAGATCTTTAAAACCCTGAACATCTACTATAATAGTATTTTTGTTCATGATATCTTTCTCACGGTGTTACTTAACGGTTTATACTCGATGATACAGTCGTTCAATATAAGACAATATGCTGAAGTTTGATCTGGTATATCAATGTCACTTTCAATTTCCACTCTGACATCCACAACAGGACCCGACTTAAGATTATCTGGTTGTCTAGAACAATCTACGACAAATAACGGAGCAATATTTTTAAATTGTTTCTCACTTAATAACGGTTCACCACGACGACCTCCATAATATGAGTGTTGGAATCTGGTGTATTGTTCATATATTAAAGCAATTCTGTTATTCGAGAAACTTGAATTTAAATTTTCATAAGGGAAGTAGGTTGAATTTAGGTATACTCTAACATCACGAACGTCACAGTGATCAAACTGAGACATATCCAATTTAGGATTATTTTTTCTATTTGTTTGCAGACCGATAATAACAAATCTTGGTTTCTCTATTTGCGATGATGTTTTTATGGACCAAGTATGTTTAGTAGTTTTTGGTAAAGCCGGATATTCATATAAATCCCAATTCCTGAATATCATCTGGAGTGGTCGGTCTTTTTCTAACAGTTTTAACATATTTATTTTTTCTCTATCGGATACTTTGACATGTGGTACTCGCCATATTATTTTGTTTATAATAATATCTTCTACCGTTTCACCAGCGCTAAGTTTTAGGGCGTTCAGATTAGTATTACTTCGTAACAATATTAATTCATGTTTGCTGTTTATCACTACTTTCTTGAAATCTTCTGCAAAACCAAGAATGTTACAGAGGGGTATGGAAGCAGAAAAGCTACCCCCATTTGTACTATTTATACCATCGATATTCCAACCCCAAGCATTAGATACTTTAGCCTCGTTTTCGTTCATTGATATTATTGATTTCATTGTGGTAGTTATACCAGCGTTTTTTATTTTATCTATTTCCACTCCATTTATCTCATACCTTATATCTTGAAACAAGTAAAGTAAACTATTGTTTGTGAAATGAACGCTACTGACTCTCTCTTTAGAATTTTCAGCCTTGTTTACAACAATAGTTCCTTCCAAAAACAAAGTGCTTGCTGATGATAATATATACAAGTCTTGTTGATTAATAGGTATCCTGATTTCATCGCTTCTATTGAAACTTGTTACGTAAGGCTTGTAAGAGTGAAATTCAATTCCTTCCACAGAGTTGTTGTATGCAGGAGCGGATAAAACATCTAGTATATTCATTTTAACAAACCAATCGCTTTAAGAAAAGCTTTATTATTGTTATTCAATTTTATGACCTTTTTGGATCGAGCTCTTATTGGTTTGATAGTTTGAGTAGGACTGTTATGTTTAGTTGAATGAACCACATATTTATTATAATCTATCATGTTTTCTTCTGATATGTAGATACAACTGCACTTCTTCACCTCGCAAATTTATTAAGTTATTATTTATATCTAACAGCCTTATCTGTATGCAGCTTATATTGGTTTGGTTTATTGGAAAGTAGATTGCGTTTTTAGGAATTTCTATAATCCTGTATCCAGGTGGAACATTAAGTGCAAATTCGTGTAAGATGTGACTGGATTGACCGTTTATATAGGAACCGCTAACTATGTCACATTCAATCCTTATGACAGTCGTAGGCAAAATGTTAACTGGAAACTCTGATACATGATATTTATTTGCTTCTAAGATCTGTTTTTTAAATCCCAATAAACTTCCAAATGTACCTTCTTTAGTAAAATATATAGTTGATGTACAAAATAACATAGTTTTTAAGGTGTTGTTATTACAATGGAGTTTTATGGATGCATCTTTTATCCCAGTTTTTAAATAGTCGGCAATATCTTGTAATTCATAAGTTCCTTCAGGTATCTCAATGACATTTTTAGAACCATAATATAATTTATTGTTTGTATTATCAAAATTTGGAATAGAATTATATGTAGAGAAATGTAATAATGCACATTCATACTCCCCAACTAATGGCAGCGTGCTTGGATAATAGGTAGATAATACCGATGAGTTTCCAGTTATCGATAAGGTGAGTGACATCTTGCAAATGATGGAAATGAAAGAGTGATATAAAATTTATAGTATTTATTCCAAAAAATTTGCAAATATCTTAAACACAAATGTCCACAAATTATTGTGTTAAATTGTTGATATCTACTAAAGTTATAATAAACATCACAGTTCTTAAAATATAGGATTAATTCTCTTGGCGGTTTAAAATCACCAAAGCTATCAAAATATTCACAATAATTATTTATTTTAACATAAGCTACCCAATGCGTTCCATCATTTTTTGAATTATCTAGGTTAACTATACCACATTCAATTCGTTTAGGTGTTTTTGGTAACTGATCCTTCATGTAAACTCCCCGAAAGTAAGGAATACAATAGGCATACTTCTGAATATCGATATTAGTTAAAGCGCGATTAGGTAGCTGATCAATTAGTTTCTTGATGGATTTATAAACAATCCCTGACCTTGCTTATGTGGTTTAATGTATAAACCTTTACCTATTGCTATAGCCTCCATAGTTTTGTTATGACGTTCAGTTTCTTGTAATTTTTTCTGACCGTCTTTATAATCATTCACTGTTTTTGCAATACCAGTTGCACCACCAGCTAATGCTCCTAAAGCAGACAAACCAGCAAAAATTGGGATTAAAGGTAGAATGCCTCCAGTTTTTGGTATAGGTATCATTCATCACGAGGTACGCGAACTTTTGGAATGCATGGAACTAATTTTCTAGCAACCATATAAGCTATATTTATTAATGACTTATTATCTTTAGGCGAGAGTTTTTTGATTTTTCTTTTTATTTTCCTAACAAAGTTATTAAAGGTCTTAACACCAGCACCAGACTTCAATTTAGCTTTCATAACTTTGTTTACTATCCACGAACTAATCTTTTCCCCTGTTCGAGCATCTTTTGCTTTAAGTCTTTGTTTAGTCATATCTATAAGACGTAAGTCGGCTTTTTGACGGTTAGGCAAGTCTATGTAGTTTGCGTATGCGATATCGTGATGCATACAAGCTTCGTCTAACTTGTTTACACCTTTATCACCACGTAGTAATCGTTTTGAAAGCTTTGTTCCTGGTCCACAATAGTTATAACCGGGTATGTGAAGTTCGAATGGTAAATGATTAATGATACTGTTTATTAGTCCACCACCTTGCATCGTCCAAAGAATAATGAATATACTTTAAAATTATATATCACTTATATAATTAACTTATTCCACTATTGCAGTCTTATCAATCCAACTGTTCTCTTTGTTATTTAAACCCAACCATTTTACAAACAGTTTATTTCCTTTCTTTTTTAATACCTTTTCTATCAAATATACACCAGGGCAGGACGACTTTTGAAGCTCTTGTTCGTAAAAAGTTCCTAATATGACTTGTTTTTGATTATCTTCGATGCTATATGTTATTGGTACAGTATTATTTATCTTTTTTATAGTAAATAATTCTGTTGACCAGTTAGGAGTGTATCCTTTCTCAAATATATGTTTGTACTTACTAATTCGAACTTTGTCACCAATTTTAAACTTTGGGCGACATTTTTGGGTTACCTTTATCATGGAATTTGTAATATTATTTTTAATGTCCGTTTCATTAAACTTATTAACATTAACAGGTGCAAATTTAATAGTGCGATGTTTTGTGTTGTTATATGTCTTCATAACACCGTTCAAGCCACCATCTACCCACTTATAGTGTCCGTTCAAGCTAAAGTATTTGTACAATTTATTTTTAATCGTTTTAATAACTCGTTCAACAATTGAAGCCTTTTTGGTTGAAAATGTTGAGTAGTGTTTAATATTATAGTTCTGTAAAAGCTTTTGAAATGTAGAATTATAGAACTCAGTACCCCTATCAGTTTGCAGATGAGTTGGTATCCTATGATTAGTAGAAAGTAATTTTTCAAATGCATGAGAGACATCATGTTTGGATTTAGTTTTTAGTGGTTCCACCCAAACGTACTTTGAGAAGCAGTCAATAACTATTAAAATATAGTTATATCCTTTATTAAAGGTTTTTAGGTTTTGCATATCAACTAAATCTGCTTGCCACAAATCATCAATACCTTTTAAAATTACAGATCGTCGAGGAAATTTTTTTCGTGCTGCTTTATGTATTTCATTGACGATTTGTTGTTTCGCCATTTTGATAAACTTTGAGGTCTATGTTTTTCGATCTTTTAATATAGATTGAATTGCGTCTTGAATTAGTCTATCAACTGCGTTCCTTGTGTAAAATTTGTTTTCCAAATGAGTCACTATCTCAGACATTATTGTTTTTAAAGCTTTCTCTATATGGTTTTGAAGACTATTTGGAATAGAACTTTGCAATTTTTGTAAGTCATTCATTAGTACACCTTTCAATTCATCTACATATGCTTTATTTACGGCATCATCTGCGTCTTGAGGAGGTTTAACACCTTTTAACCTCGATGTCTTCAAGTCATAATCTCCACGATCAGATTTTATTAATGCGTTATCATTAAAATCAAGTATTTCCGATATACGCATTCGCTTATGAATATAATGACCAAATTTGTCTACATTCATATTAAAGGTGTATTATGTTGAACGGTATATAGTAAAATGATACACATATAATATTAGTAGATTTATTTATTTAATGATTTTGCTTTCACGTAGTTCTTCAATGATAGATATTATTTCATTGTCTATTCCAGTGTTACCAGCATCTCGAGAAGCAATTAATAACTTTAATCTATCAACCAATTCATTGGGATCATCCCAATATATAAAATCTGTGTTTTTTTTCCACATTTTTGTTAAAGGTAATCCTTTTCCTACTTTCTGTCTACAACTTGGACTTTTACTTTCTTGTTCGAAAAGTGGCTTAATAACTTGCAAATATTTTTGTCCTTTATTACTTTTAATTGGTTTTTTTTGAATCGAAATCACGACGATGTGCATTCGTTACAAGTAACATTGCCTTATAATTTTGCTTGTCATAGTCATTAACCAAGCTCAGATCAATGTCTTTTTTTAACAGTAGCTCTCGCAACCCAGGTGTACTTTCGTACTTGTGTCCGGCTACAGTAATAACTTTATCTCCAATCGTTATGCTAGAGGAACCTAACATTAACTGTCCACGGTTATTTCTTATACCAAATGGTACATTTGATAGTACTTGTGAAGATAATGACCAAGATGATACATCTGGATTAGTATCGACTAATGACTGAAATGAAGAGTCTGATGAGGGTTCCGATTCGTTACTATCATTACTGCTATCATCTGTTTCTTTCATGTCTTGGTCTTGTGGTTCTTGGGGTTCTCCTTTTTCCTCCTTTTTTGTTAGAGCTAAGTGGTTATTAGTGTTGGCTATTAAATTGAGAGATTCTGTAACAGGCTTAAAAACTGTATCAAGAGCATGCCTATTATTATCTTCTAAATCCTTCATTTTACGTATTTTTTTCCTGACAGTTTGTGTCGCATCAACAATTTGTTTTTTCAATGATTTATCCATTATGTAAAATAGGTGGTAATCGGATAAGAACCAATTAAAGAATAACAATAAAGTGACTGCAGTCTACTTAAATATTCAAATTTCATCTAATAATACAAAAGTGTCAAACGTTTTTCTATAGCAACCGTTGTTTTTAGAACAATCTTTATTAATTACTACATAATCAAAAGGCTCTTTCCATATTAGGGAACACATTTCTCGAAATTTCAACCATGTCATATCGGTGTTAACATGTTCTTCGTAAACATGTTTCAAATTAACTTCATCTTGCTTAAAAAGCACAATTAAGTTAGCATTATCTCTTACAAGTTGTTTAGGTACTTTGGTATAAGTTTGATTTAAATAAAAACTGTCAATCAATTTATGTCTTCCCATGGCAAAATAATCACGCATATTACTTTGATTTTCACATGCTACATCGTCAAAAATAATCACAGAATTAGGTTTCGCATCTGTAACCTTCAAAACGTCATCATTTGCTTGGTATTTCTGGAGAGTGATACCTGGTACTCGTTGTAAAACTTTTTCTAAAAAGATGTACTTTGGTTGATGTAGAGTTTTAGAATATACATAAACATTCTGAAATGTCAATCCATTTTCATGTAATAGAAGACCAATTAATAAGTTAGTTTTTCCACAATTTGATGGTCCGCAAATGATGCAACGTACTGTATTCGGTAATAATCCTCCATGGCGTAACTTGTCTTTTGTCAAATCGTCACAGATTGTTTTGACCTGTAACGATTGTGTTTGTTTAACGAATTTCATGTTTGCTATGTAATACTGATGGACTCGTAATGAAAAGATGTATTTATAACATAAATATTTATAACTACAAGTAGTCGACCCAAACTGGTTACAGGAAAGCTGTAGGTTATAAATGGTAAGTACGTTTTAGCTTATCGTAATTGTGATTCTACAAAATAGTTCCCTAATGAACATGCAAGGAGCTTCAGCGAACGTACGAACAGTGGGACAGCGTGCTCAAATGATATTAATGTGGGATATTCGTTTAGTTACGTTATTTCCCAATCCAAAGTTATATTGGACATTCTGTCCCACCTTTATCTATCTTAAAAATGTGATCTTAACGTGTTCATGTTAACAAACATGCATCGGGTTAGTTTGCTGTACGAAAGCAATCATCTAGCAAGTGAAATTGGTTAACCATTCATAGGATGATCGGTGGGATAGCATGGGACGCGAGGACACGCGAATCTAGCGCGTCCGGTTCAGATGTCATAATGCGTGGTAAACGTAGCATGTGAAGGATGAGATTAACCATGCCTTAAAGGTTCGCGCGTGTTCCCATGCCATCCCATGCATACGACGATGTCACACATGTTAAAGTGTCTTAGCGCGTAAGACATGTCAGCACTATCTGATATCAATAACGTTTAAGAGAAAAGTCCGCCAGATTTACTTAAACACATAGGCAACACCGACTTTTCTAAATTCTGATGATGATGATGCAAAGTTTCATTTTTCTAGCTTTAACCGTTTAGGAGGAAAGCCGAGAATGAAACAGACGGACGAACGGTCATGACAATACTATGTTTCTTTAAGTTAGTTCAGCACTGAACCCACGGGCCCTTTTCATTATACTTACAGGTGTAAATAATGTAGGAATCGAGCCTTTAAGTAAAACGCGACGATATTTCCGCTGTATAAAACATTTCTTTTCAAAATGTTTACTGCAAACAGAGCAGTTTGTGTTAGAAGTCCAGTTTTATCTAGCTGCAATTTGTGTCCATTTATCACTCATTTGGGAATTGCGAGGAAACTTTGAAAATATTAAAATAATCACTATTTACTCTACAGTTTAGAGTATCGTAATTTTCTTGATTCATATCTTATCAATAAACTTAAAATGCTCTTTATCGTATTTGCCAGTAACAGTTATTTTATGTTTAAGAATCATTACCTTTACACAAATTTGTTTAACAGCAGACGCCCGCGGCTTCGCCTGTTTGACAAATTATATCCCTTCCTCAGAACCACTCTATGCATTGGTGAAAACCGCAGCAAAATCCGTTGTGTAGTTTTAAAGATCTATGCTTACATAGGGAGGGACGGACAAACTTTGTTTTATACTATGTTATGATTTTATGAAATCCAAATAAAAAAAAATCTAATCTAAAATAATCATTCCGAAAAACACGCGGGAACGTATAACATTATACTTCATTTTGACATGGTTTATCGATACATCGATAATCGTGACGTCATCAGGTGGTGAAGCCCTATCGTAAAAAGACTTTCTTCTATTTTACGTTATTTAAGATTAATTCTTCATTGTGAATAGAAAATATTACTGCACGATGCAAGGGTAGTCAATGTACTATGATTAGAACATTTTACTTATTTCATAAACACAAGACATAAACAAATATCTGTTATTTAAGAATTGCTGGAAAATTTTGTATTTACCTGTGAAACGTGTAATTATTTGGATTGTCGGGTTTAGTCACATTACAATTGCTTGAACAACAAGACACCATGGCTCTTAAATACAGTTTAATTGAAAACAACACAAGGATTCGCTTATATTTTATCAATCAAATTTTCGCCAGTTTACAAGATAAATGATTTTTTTGTTATTTGGAAAACTACGGAAAAAAATTGGCACTGACACTGACACACATAGATAAAAGTACGTCATCGCCTATCTTTATTACTCATAGGCAATGTTCGAATGATGATGACTTCTCCGGACTTCTCTTTCCCACGCTCTGTAGGTCTATTAAGGGAGCGAAGCGAGCGCCATCCCAAGTCTCTGGTCTCAACCCTTATTGTGCAAACACGTAATCTCCTGCTAGAAAGGCATATTTACGTTGTTTGAAGTTGATGCAGTATAGATGTGCCAGCATACTTCGTAATACATATACCTGCTAATAAATACTCTTTTTAAAGATTTTTTTGCCACTCTAACGTCCATTGCCGGGCGTCTCTGGTTCACACGCAGGAGGTATTTCCAGTGGCGCCCGGCAAATGTTAGCTGACTATAACTTATTACGAATAGTAGGTTCTTGCCCTATTTTATATTTTAACCAACCTAATTTGGTTACTAGTAGCGTAGCAGTGGTTTAAGTAGGTACTTACTAGAGCCTTGTAGAATGAGTAACAATAAATTACACCTGAAATAGGACCCCTACACGCACCTGGTATATGGACTTGATGGCTTTTGAAAATGATTTACGTAGGTAGCTACTTAGAAAAATACCATATGTGTGAAAATTTTCCACAGATGGACCCAGTAGATAAAGGTTGATTTATGAACGAAACTTGGTTAGTTTGAGACCTTTTTCTCTTGAATATTAACCTTCAATTGAAAGACCTTTAGGTAAGTGTCTTTTAAATATTTCAAGCATTATTATGATTATTAGGTAACAAAATACTTTTTAAATTAACTTAGATACAATATCCTCTATGAGACTTCACCCCACACACGCCTTTACTCACCGACGCGGGATAAAACCCGACTCCAAAGATGCGGGGTAACACCCGACCTCCACGCAGTGGCCACACAGGTGGCCGAGGTCCACCGGGCGCCACTGGGAATTCTCTCAGTGCTTACCGGAGGCGCTCGGCAAAGGACGGAGGTGCTGCCACAGCAGACCCTACACCAAAAAATAAATCTATGAGACTTGAGGAAAAATCATTGAAACTTATGAAATGAAATGAATGAAATAAAATGAAATTAAATGATTTTTTTATTTGTATAGGTCACTAAATGGCTCTTACAAACGTCAGTAAGTACTTAAAATAAAAAAAATGTCATTGCTTCTATATTTACATGTACTGCCAGATTCGCAAAGCAATAAGTAGAACCGAGAGAAAGAACCTGGCAATAAAACTCTCGGTCACTCTTTTTCAATAATTGACTAGTTTACACATTTTCTTAAGACTAAATGTGGACGAATGTACATTGGTCTCGTGTCAACATCAAAAAGCGTGTATAATGCAACAAAAATATATAAATATATATAGTCACCTAAGTACAAAATATGCTACAATTACGGCATTTTAGGAGGCGCCTGCACCATGCTCCATGATGACAAAGTATTATATTTTTAAGAAACATGGTATCTTTATCAATCTGTAGTACTACCTATCATTTGTCACGGGCCAGATACCTAGTGAACACAAAAAATATAATTATAATTCTCATTGCCAGTTAAGATTGAAACGTTATCTTCCACCTGCATTATTGCTAAAATGACCTATAAATTTTTATTATACTTCGGTAGGTACTCGGTTTTAAAAGTGTCATTAGATAATAAATTCAGCTTTTCTTCTTCCTTAAATATAATGCGAGAATAGCGAACAAAGTTAATATTAATATTACACAAAGTAATTAGTCATAAGAGCCTTATAAATGTTTCTGACACCACCTCCATCGGTCTTGAACATCGCCGAGTAACATGACAAGAGAACATGTTCCCATGTTAAATGCAGTATCATTAATATCTTGCTACGTTAAGATAACTCTCGTTGCTTTAGTAGGTACCAAGAACTTTTAGATTTTGTACTATAGGCACAGAATAGGGAATAGTACTTACATACAGAACTTGCACTCCGACGTTAATTAAAGCACATTCTTTTGTTTACAGAGAACATCATTCGAACGTGAGGGTTGACCAGTAAAATAAAATATATACCAGCATAATTTGACCAATAATTATGACGTTAATGCCTCAATAGCCGTGTCACAAACAAGAGACAACCCTTCCTGATTTACAACTTCAACAGTTGTCGCTGACGCTGACGCAGTTGTCGCTGACGTCACGTATTTTTTGCGGTTGTTAGGCGAGTGACATAGGCCGTAGATATTCAAAGATACAATTATCAAAGTCTGTTTTTTTAAATAGTAGCTGCAATAGTAACAAGCGAGTTCGACTATAGTTTAATAAAGCTTACTTACATGCAATGTTGTAGCGCAAATGGTTACAACTTATTTATTGTAGCAACTTGAATTCACTTCAAGGACCATATGACGATATTTATCTATTTGGTTCAAGGCTAATGAAAGCAAAGTATACAAATAGCTCCATATTTTAATAGATACTAGGAACCTGATATCTGAATGGGACTTGATCTTGATAAGTAGGTAATAGGTATGATTACCTTATTGGTCCCGAGATATTTCTAATTGGATTGAACCAACCATGGTTACGTGGGCGCCCTGGTGCGACAACTAGGAGGTCGCCCGTTGCCGGAGCAGGTCGATCGCTGGACTGGAGGCTCGCGACGATCTGTTCCGGCAATGGGCCTTGAGATGTGAGGCTCCCACCGCGAGCCGGGTGCTCGTAGGGGCCGTCGGTTCCGTGCTCCGCCAGTGGGTGGAGCACGCGCAAGGGGCTCCGACCTACTTCCTCACCCAACTTCTCACGGATCATGGCTGTTTTGCCAAATTCCTGTGGGAAGTGGTGGGGATTCTGTCGGAGCCCGTTTGTCTTCATTGCGCAGGCGGCGCCGTGGACACGGCAGAGCACACGCTCTTCATGTGCGCCGCCTGGGACGCGGAGAGGTTGGCCCTCACGGGCACTATTGGAAGAGTGGATTCGCTGCCGGCCTTGATCCAGTCTATGGCCGGCAGCGACCAATGTTGGGCCGCCGAAAGCTTCCTTCGCTCGGGAGGTGATGGCGGCGAAGAGAGAGGCCCTGCGTGAGCGGGAACGTGCAGGCCGTATGCTCCCGCCCCGGCGGGCACCAGTCAGGGGGGCGACGGCGCATTGCCTACGCCCAAGACCCCGACTGATAGGGCCGTGGGCGGTGGGTTGGGGGGGCCACCGTCCACGCGAATGGCCTTGAGGAGTCCGACGCCCCTTATGTGTTTCGGGGGCGTCACTTCTGTGTCGATCAGGGGGGGGTCAGCCCCCCCGAGATGAGCTCGAAAGAGCGCCTCTTTGCCGGGCCGCCGTTGCTTAACAGTTCCTGCCTATCCGGCGGCCCGGTTAAGGCGAAGGAGAAACACCGTGGATAGGTTTTAGTGGGTAGTCCGGCCCGTTTTCTATCCTAGGGCCGGGAGTCCCACATGAAACCGTCTCGCTCCCCCCCTCCCGCAGCGAGACGGTGAAGTGCGTAAATGCATCACCGACCACGTTAAAAAAAAAAAAAAGCACCATGGTTACATGTTGACGCCTGATCAGTCCTACAAGCTAAAATCGTGAAAATTATTTTAATAGGTTTTGTAATGTTCGTCTTAGAGCGCTTTTCCTGTCAAGCGTTTTTTTACCAGCATGCGGAGTTCCGCATTGCGTGTGGATGTCAATGTCAAATTTCATACTTAACGGTCCGTTGTAGGGAGTTATTCCCATTTGTCCCCGCCTTGATTGTCCCCGGCGGGGACAAATGGGATTTTTTTCCCATTTGTCCCCACTAGCGGCAAAGGGGTGACAAATGGGAATAACCAAAAAAATTATTCCCATTTGTCCCCAGTGGTGATTATTGCGAAAAAATACATTTAGACGTCCCCGATTGTGGTAGTAGCAGAGCTAAACTGAATAGTGATGTGAATAATTTTTTTGTTGAATAAATTGAAATTCAATGAACTTATAATAAAAAAGATTTATAAACGACAGACATAAAGCTTTTGCATGATGCATGGAAGATATTACTACTAGGTGCTGCTACGCTGGCGTCAGCACCTAGTAGTAATCATCAAGTAACAGTAAATTTTGGTTCCTCACATAAATATTTTTTGGCGACTTTTTTTAAATTTCTGACTCCGTCACATTTTTTGCACTTAAATCTAGTTTAATTTACTTTAAAACTTTCTAGAATCCGCCAAGTAGTTACTGAGATACAGCTTTACATTTAATCGTATTGGAGTCGCTGTATGGGAGCTCCGTTCGCCTTCGGCTCACTCCGCTCAATAATATATATATTTTTTACTAACAATATATTATAGTAGGTCTAAAATAAAAATATTTCATTAGTGCAACTCCAAGTAAGGGCGTATTCTTACTGGAGTCAAAATTAAAATAATTATATTAAATATTAACTAACTTCTATACCCTTCAAATATTATTACATAAAATAGTACCTATATACTTGCTGGTCCTACCCTTATAGCTAATATATTACTTATATAATGTATAATGTAGTTATTTTCTGATAAATCTATCACAGAATAAGAAATAAGAACACAATATATCAAATATTGGATAGAAACATTATAGATAGAATCATTTACAATAATTTTTACTTTGGTATCACAAATGAGTATATTCACAATAATTGACGTTTTATCATATTCTAAATTTACTGGTAATAAAATAATGATGTTACTTATATAGATTTTTTCCTATATATCTATCACAGATATCAAATATATCTATCGTTTAAAAATATGCTAAAAGATCATTATCTCTCAATGTGCTCAATTAATAATAATTGAGGTTTTATAATATTCTGACCTTACAGGTACTCTGTAACTTATATAGTTACTTTATAAACATAGCTATCACAGATTAATCAGTTTACTATAAATCTTATGTAAGTCTTATTGTAAATAAAAGTGTTTATTATTAGTATATAATTAGTAGAATGATGTAAATATTTTTAGTATATAATTATGTATATTGTAATTCTTACTATAAATAAATGTTTTTTATTATTTATAATAATTCCTTATTTTTAAACATATCTATTACAGATTAATCAGTCTAATATTTACAATAATTCTTATCTTGTACCGATCAACATATTATTTACAATAATTACTACCTACACTTTTTTATTTATGTTTTAATTCCTTTTTATATAAAACAATTATTCGTTGTTCAAGTTTTGTTTAATATTCTAAGTCTTTATAATATTCTAAACTTACAGTCATTTTTAAAAATATCTATCACAGATTATTAATAATTTGATTGATTTGAATCATTAAATAGAATTAAATAACACAAATATACTCTTCAAAAATATGTGAAGAATAGTAGATTTTCAAATAAACGACAATAACTTTCCTTTGTCTTTAAAACTCCTTTGCACTTATTTCTTCGTTTGGTGCATTCCCATGTAAGTAGTTAACCCACTTTTATAAATCCTTTTCTTATGAAATTCATGTCCTTCGCGAAGCAAAATAATTCCATTACCTCTTTTTATGTAAACTAACGACACTGCACCAGAACTACACGACGCACTTGACAATTTTTTTTTTCGTAGGTCCATTGCCGAGCGCCTCTGGTAGAGACTGAGAGAATTCCCAGTGGTGCCCGGCGGACCTTGGCCACCTGCGTGGTGGTCGGGTGTTACCCCGCATCTTTGGGGTCGGGTTTTATCCCGCATCGGTGAGTGAAGGCGTGTGTGGGGTGCAGCCCCACATCACGCAGCCCTTCTAGCCTGCTTCTGTAAGGACGGTGGGTTGCTAATCCATCGTCCTCAGGCCCCGATCATGGAGGTCGATGGTCCTGGGCGTAGTCATGCCTGTGGCACCCTCGCTGCAGACTTTGGAACTCAGCGGGGAGGATACGCTCCCTCACCCTACCGGCCGCCTCCTTCACGAGCATAACCTGTTCGCAGAAGGAAACGGCCGCGTTCCACTGGCTCTTGCTAGAGACCATGGCTCGTAGCATGGTCTCCAGCGAGAGAGTATCTACGCCCAGGCCCACAACGAGGTCCCGGCGCTGACTCCAGGCTGAGCATTTAAATCGGGTAGTACTTCAGATCCGTCCAATTTCCGTCCCATTTCTGTACTACCTACATTTAGTAAAATTTTTGAAAACATTATGCTTAATCAAATGCAAAATCACTTTAACGTTAATAAACTATTACATACAAAACAATTCGGTTTCACTCGTGGTCGGTCCACCACTGATGCCGGAATTAAATTATTAGAGTGTATATACAGGGCCTGGGATGAGTCATATGATGCTTATGGTGTATTCTGTGACTTATCTAAGGCCTGCGATTGCGTTCAGCACCAGACTTTAATTAAGAAACTTGATCATTACGGAATCCGGGGGACGGCCTTGAATTTCGTCAATTGTTACTTAAGTGATAGGGTCCAGAAAGTAGTCATCAATGGTAAACAGTCACCTGGTTCTCCTGTAGCAATGGGGGTACCGCAGGGTTCAATTTTGGGACCTTTTCTTTTTATAGTATATATTAATGATCTCCCTCACCTCATAAGAGACGCCCACGAGATAATTTTGTTTGCTGATGACACTTCTTTAAAATTTAAAGTTAAACGTGGACAGCGCGAACGTGACGATGTAAACATTGCCCTCTCTAGGATAGTCCACTGGTTTTGTGCTAATAATTTATTATTAAATGAAAATAAAACTAAATGTGTAAGATTCACCTTACCTACTGTAAGACTTGTTAAAACCAGTGTTAAGGTTAGGGATGATATAATAGAATTGGTCTATGACACTGTCTTTCTGGGCATAACGTTAGACTCCAAATTGCAATGGGGGCCCCATATCGGGAAAATTTCGGCCAGGCTTAGTTCAGCAGCCTATGCTGTCAAAAAGATCCGACAACTTGCAGACATTAAAACGGCGCGTCTTGTCTACTTCAGCAACTTCCACAGTATCATGACATATGGCATACTACTGTGGGGTAACGCTGCCGATATTGAATGCATCTTTGTGTTGCAGAAGAGGGCTGTCCGGACTATCTATGGAGTGGGGTCTCGGGAGTCATTAAGAGCTAAGTTTAAGCATATTAACATCCTTACAGTGTATTCACAGTATATTTATGAAATTTTATTGTATACCCACAAGAACAAAAGTAAATTTGTGAAAAATAGTGATAATCATAATCTAAACTTAAGAAATAAGGATAAACTGGCTGTTCCTAAATTTTGGCTTTATAAAGTGAGTAATTCTTTTGCGGGGAACTTTATTCGAATGTACAATACATTGCCAACCGAAATAGCAAATTTATCTTTCAATAAATTTAAAAAACTAATAAAAAGTAGGTAAGGAACTCAAGTGGCTCCCAATCCGCCTTCGTAGGAATACTCGGTTATTATGTCTCCTCTTCAATGTCCTACACAATCCCTCATATCCTTCCTACCTGCGGGAGCGGTTCACTCTGATGCGCGCATCAGATGAACCGTGCCGGCCTCACCTATCCTACCGCCTCAACTGTCCTTCCCATAAAACCGATTTCTTTTCCTACTCTTTTTCTGTTCATGCTGTTCGGCTGTGGAACGCTCTTCCGGACGATATAAGGAACTGCAAAACTGTTTTTGTCTTCAAGAAGAAAGTGAAGGAACACTATCTCGCTTCCCTTCCTTAACTATTTGTATGTTAATGTATGTATGTTTATGATAAGTTAATATGTATGTATTTGTGTATTTGTGTAGTTATAGTGTATGTAAGTTTATTAACCTTAAGTTTACAACCGTACCAACCTGCACACACACCACCAACTGATTGAACTCACTTCTCCTGTCCTAGGCCCATTGGAAGAGATCTCTTTAGAGATAAGTGGAGCCTTTGTATACATGTTTAAAATGTCTCTATTCACAATATTGTTTATACTGTGTGTACATAAATGAAAAAAAAAAAAATGAAGATGAAAAAAAAGTAAATTGTGCCATAAAGCTTATTATTAGTATTAATGATTTCTTAGATGACAAGGCTGCCTGGTTGTAACACGAATTGCTCCTTTCTAAATATCTCTGTATTAGATTTAAGATGAAATATTTTGAAAAAAGCCGAACTGAGTTTCTTGAGGGCTCTTCTCAGTCTCGTTGCATTTGGAACCCTCGGTAGAGTCTCACCAACTTTTGAAGAATCTAAATAATTTTCTAAAAATTTCAAAGATAATAAACGAGAAAATTATAAATAGATCAGTTTTTGTGATCTATTTATAATTTTCTTTCTTAATATTTTAAAAATAGTTTAAGCAAACTCATTGCTTTGAAATACAAAAATATATAATAAACGTTATTTTATTTTATTTTTATTTTAGAATAGAATAGAATAATCTTTATTGTACACCAATATAAATAAATATGAGAAACATCGTATGAAAATGTACAAATGGCGGCCTTATCACTAAAAGCGATCTCTTACAGGCAACCTTTGGATGGACATAAATGGTAAGACATAAGATGTGAACGTAGTCATTGGTGTTGCAGGCAGCATGGACGCATCTCTTATAAAACTTACGAATAAATGCTTCACCAATTCCTGCACAACATAAGTAAGAATAACATGTAACTCATAAATAGTTATTATATCAATAAATTATAAAATATAAATAAAAAGTTTACTTTAATCGTTACTCCAGTATGAATACGCCTTTACTTTGTAGTTGCACTATGTGTCACAAGTACATGTGCCACTTCAGTACATGGTACATGTACATGTACATTAAGGTAAATGTGGTTTATCGAAAATTATTAATAATTACTTGTCATTATTAACAAGTCCCGAAATTCGTGGTAAAATAAAGTTTTTTTATTCTTTTTGTAATACTTATGTTTATTGATCATCATAGAAATAAAATGAACCATAACCTATGTTCTACACAAACTCACATTTAATAAAAAATATATATGTACTAGTGGTCGCCCGTGACTTCGTCCGCGTGGTAATTTGGATTTTTTCCCGTTCACGTCGCGCCGCGTCGCTTAATTATCGTCATATTTTGAACAATTCACACAATATCTTTATAAATTGTAGCCTATGTGTTATTCTGATGTATAAGCTATATTACTGTAAAGTTTCATTGAAATCCATTCAGTAGTTTTTACGTGAAAGAGTAACAAACATCCGTCCATCCATACATATATACTCACAAACTTTCGCGTTTATAATATTAGTAGGATATAATATATCCCACTAATATTATAAACGCGAAAGTTTTATATTATATATTATGGCATTATATGTAGGTTTATATACGTTTATGTATATTTAAATTATTAATTATTTAAGTAGTTGTATATTATTTATTATATATATGTACTATTTTTAAGCTATTGCATAGCTTCTATCGCGGGCCTTGAGCGTGGAGACCGAATCCAGAAATTCCGGAACGAAAATAACCTAACACCTAACACAAGAAAAACACGGCTGACAGGCTGACGTCTTTCATATCGTTTTATATTGTAATTTATTTATTTGGTGCAAATTTTATAATAATAATATATTTTTTTCTTTTTTTTTATTACTATTTCGTTTATTCCTTTACATTCTTATATTATACATTTTTAAATAAATTTATAAAAAAAAAATACATTTAAAAATATAAAAAATAGTGACCCACCAGTAGCGGAGTAGGACCCAAACTACCGGCGGTGGAGGCTACAGACTAAGAAACCTCCTAACAATACGGCACGTGTCGAGGATAACAGCCTTCTGAATCTGACTCTTGATCCAACAATCTAACGAGAGTCTCTTGAGATGTTGATCGAGACTCTTCGCTATTAATCCGTTTGCCGAAACGACCACCGGGACAATGATCGAAGGACAGATCAAGGTATTTACTAAGTTTGTCCTTCTCAACCTTCACGAGATTTTCGTCTTGCGGGACGGCGATATCGAAGAGCACTGCCCGACGCTGGGTCCGATCAACCAACACGATATCGGGCCTATTGGCAACAATAGTCCTGTCCGTGATGGTTGATCGGTCCCAGTAGAGCAATGCACGACCATTCTCAAGAACTGGCACTGGTGTGTACTTATAGTACGGTACTTCAAACTCAATAAGGCCATATTGAAGAGCAAGTTGCTGGTGGATGATCCTGGCTACTTGATTGTGCCTATGCAAGTACTCGGTGTTAGCAAGATACGAACAACCCGAAATAATATGGCGAAGTGATTCACCAGGACGGTGGCATGCTCGACAAATGTCGACCGTACCGTCCTTCATGATGTATTTCCGATAGTTGTTCGTCTTGATAACCTCATCTGCAATTGCACAGGCAAAACCTTCAGTTTCCCCAAAGAGGTCCCCAAAACGCAGCCAGTTCATCGAAGCGAGCAGGTCTACGTCGGGTCCTGTTAAGACCCGGTAGAACCGCCCGTGTAGCTCCTTACTCTTCCATACGTCCCTACGGTCTTCAATACCTAGCACCTTTGGTTTACGCCAGTTCTCGTTAGCCAAGGAAAGAAGTGTCAGACCCTTGTCAACCATCACGACATCGCAATGAATGTCACACCCGTTCTGTAGAAAGTAATGTCTCAGACTGCACACTTCACGGTTGTGGAGGTTCTTGGCATTCAAAAAACCTCGACCCCCCCACTTCCGCGGAATGTACAGTCTCATGACAGAAGATCGTGGGTGTAACATTCGATGCGATGTCAGTTGTTGACGGACTCGCCTATCCAGGGCGTCTAGTTCCGTTTGAGTCCACCTAAGTAACCAAAGGAGTATAACAATAAAGGTATCACCCAACCTTTAAAAGCCCGCATTTTGTTACCACCGGACAAAGAACTGTTAAGAACTTTTGTCAGGCGGCCAAAAAAACGTTCTTTCACCGATTTCTTAATATCCGCTACCGCTATACCCAATGACTCTGACATACCTAGTTTGTATGTTTCGGTCTCGGAGAGAGATCTGAAAGTTATTATCTCAGAAAGTTGTAAATTCGGTGAATTTACAACCTTCCCCCGTTGTACATGCATAACCGCACACTTTTGCGAATTTGAGGAACTTATTGACAAAGTTCTATGTAAACTTGGAAAACTAATAAGTACTAATAGTATGTGGTGATTTTAATGTCGATTTACTTGTTAATACGCCTATGAGTTATAATATTTTAAATTTATTTAAATCACACAATCTTACAAACTTATTTTTGGAGCCCACTAGATATTGTGATACAATAGCTACATGCCTGGATAATATATACAGCGATATGTTGCCAGAAAGTAAAAGTATTATAAAAAAGCTAGATTCAGACCATTGTGGGCAAATAGAATCTTTTAAAATCACTAAAGAAAAAGTTGTAAAACGTAAAATATTATGTAGACCAATAACTGGTGACCGCTTGGAACGTATGAGGGTTGGACTTTGCAATAAAATTCCATTCTTAGACACTGGCTTAGATCCAAATGTAATGTATAAATTATTTTTTTTGATTCTTTTTACAACGAGTTCAACTCCATATTCAAGTCTAAGGAGGTCATGATTAGTGATAGTCCTACTTTCAGTGAATGGGCCACTGAGGGTATACACAAAAGTAGCCAAAACTTTATGAACTATACTCAGAAAGACAGCTTAATAGTTCAGTTGAATTTCTAGATTATGGTAAAACTTATTCAAAAAAGTTTAAAGTAGATTGTTTAGCAGCTAAATCAAAATATATAAGTGATAAAATTCTCAATAGTGCAGACAAAGTTAAATCTACTTGGAAAATTATAAACGCGGAAAGAGGTCAACAAAAATTAAATGATAATAATTTTAAACTTAATATAAATGGTAAAATAACTACATCAGACTTCGAGGTCGCTAACGAATTTGAAAACTTTTTCTCCCGAATTCCTGTAGATTTGACAAAAACCCTAGGCTCTTCAACCCCATTGCAGAATCTTTGTTAAAAGCAAACGCTCCTTGTTGTAACGTTATATTTAAATTCAGTAAAGTTAACATAAACACTATCTTAAAAACTTTTAAATCTTTAAATATCAAGAAAACAGCTGACCTCTGGGGCATCTCTGTGTATTTAGTAAATTCTTTTATTGAAATGGTTGCTCCTGAACTAGTAATAATATTTAATAATTGTGTTGATAGTGGTGTGTTCCCTGATTTAATGAAATCTAGTAAATTAATTCCCCTGTTTAAATCGGGTAGTACTTCAGATCCGTCCAATTTCCGTCCCATTTCTGTACTACCTACATTTAGTAAAATTTTTGAAAACATTATGCTTAATCAAATGCAAAATCACTTTAACGTTAATAAACTATTACATACAAAACAATTCGGTTTCACTCGTGGTCGGTCCACCACTGATGCCGGAATTAAATTATTAGAGTGTATATATAGGGCCTGGGATGAGTCATATGATGCTTATGGTATATTCTGTGACTTATCTAAGGCCTTCGATTGCGTTCAGCACCAGACTTTAATTAAGAAACTTGATCATTACGGAATCCGGGGGACGGCCTTGAATTTCGTCAATTGTTACTTAAGTGATAGGGTCCAGAAAGTAGTGATCAATGGTAAACAGTCACCTGGTTCTCCTGTAGCAATGGGGGTACCGCAGGGTTCAATTTTGGGACCTTTTCTTTTTATAGTATATATTAATGATCTCCCTCACCTCATAAGAGACGCCCACGAGGTAATTTTGTTTGCTGATGACACTTCTTTAAAATTTAAAGTTAAACGTGGACAGCGCGAACTTGACGATGTAAACATTGCCCTCTCTAGGATAGTCCACTGGTTTTGTGCTAATAATTTATTATTAAATGAAAATAAAACTAAATGTATAAGATTCACCTTACCTAATGTAAGACTTGTTAAAACCAGTGTTAAGGTTAGGGATGATATAATAGAATTGGTCGATGACACTGTCTTTCTGGGCATAACGTTAGACTCCAAATTGCAATGAGGGCCTCATATCGGGAAAATTTCGGCCAGGCTTAGTTCAGCAGCCTATGTTGTGCCTATATAAGATCCGACAACTTACAGGCATTAAAACGGCGCGTCTTGTCTACTTCAGCTACTTCCACAGTATCATGACATATGGCATACTACTGTGGGGTAACGCTGCCGATATTGAATGCATCTTTGTGTTACAGAAGAGGGCTGTCCGGACTATCTATGGAATGGGGTCTCGGGAGTCATTAAGAGATAAGTTTAAGCATATTAACATCCTTACAGTGTATTCACAGTATATTTATGAAATTTTATTGTATACCCACAAGAACAAAAGTGAGTTTGTGAAAAATAGTGATAATCATAATCTAAACTTAAGAAATAAGGATAAACTGGCTGTTCCTAAATTTAGGCTTCATAAAGTGAGTAATTCTTTTGCGGGGAACTTTATTCGAATGTACAATACATTGCCAACCGAAATAGCAAATTTATCTTTCAATAAATTTAAAAACTAATAAACAGTAAATTGTGCCATAAAGCTTATTATAGTATTAATGATTTCTTAGATGACAAGGCTGCCTGGTTGTAACACGAATTGCTCCTTTCTAAATATCTCTGTATTAGATTTAAGATGAAATATTTTGAAAAAAGCCGAACTGAGTTTCTTGAGGGCTATTCTCAGTCTCGTTGCATTTTGGAACCCTCGGTAGAGTCACACCAACTTTTGACGAATCTAAATAATTTTTTAAAAATTTTGAAGATAATAAATTTATTTAATTTAATTTAATTTACTTATCAACACCGAACTCCATCTTAATGGCATTACTAAAAACTTCCGTAGTTTATTACTATATCGTTTATTCATTTCTATTCTTATTTTATACATTTTTAAATACATTTATAAAAAACACAAATACATTTAAAAATATAAAAAATAGTGACCCACCAGTAGCGGAGTAGGACCCAAACTACCGGTGGTGGAGGCTACAGACTAAGAAACCTCCTAACAATACGGCATGTGTCGAGGATAACAGCCTTCTGAATCTGATTCTTGATCCAACAATCTAACGAGAGTCTCTTGAGATGTTGATCGAGACTCTTAGCTATTAATCCGTTTGCCGAAACGACCACCGGGACAATGATCGTCGAGTCTACGTCCCACATGGCGGTTATCTCGAAGGACAGATCGAGGTACTTACTAAGTTTGTCCTTCTCTGCCTTCACGAGATTCTCGTCATGCGGGACGGCGATATCGACGAGCACTGCCCGACGCTGGGTCCGATCAACCAACACGATATCGGGCCTATTGGCAACAATAGTCCTATCCGTGATGATTGATCGGTCCCAGTAGAGCATTGCACGACCATTCTCAAGAACTGGCACTGGTGTGTACTTATAGTACGGTACTTCAAACTCAATAAGGCCATATTGAAGAGCAAGTTGCTGGTGGATGATCCTGGCTACTTGATTGTGCCTATGTAAGTACTCGGTGTTAGCTAGATACGAACAACCGGAAATAATATGGCGAAGTGATTCACCAGGACGGTGGCATGCTCGACAAATGTCGACCGTACCGTCCTTCATGATGTATTTCCGATAGTTGTTCGTCTTGATAACCTCATCTGCAATTGCACAGGCAAAACCTTCAGTTTCCCCAAAGAGGTCCCCAAAACGTAGCCAGTTCACCGAAGCGAGCAGGTCTACGTCGGGTCCTGTTAAGACCCGGTAGAACCGCCCGTGTAGCTCCTTACTCTTCCATACGTCCCTACGGTCTTCAGTACCTAGCACCTTTGGTTTACGCCAGTTCTCGTTAGCCAAGGAAAGAGGTGTTAGGCCCTTGTCAACCATCACGACATCGCAATGAATGTCACACCCGTTCTGTAGAAAGTAATCTCTCAGACTGCACACTTCACGGTTGTGGAGGTTCTTGGCATTCAAAAAGCCTCGACCCCCCCACTTCCGCGGAATGTACAGTCTCATGGCAGAAGATCGTGGGTGTAACATTCGATGCAATGTCAGTTGTTGACGGACTCGCCTATCCAGGGCGTCTAGTTCCGTTTGAGTCCACCTAAGTATGCCAAACGAGTATAACAATAAAGGTATCACCCAACCGTTGAAAGCCCGCATTTTGTTACCACCGGACAAAGAACTGTTAAGAACTTTTGTCAGGCGGCCAAAAAAACGTTTTTTCACCGATTTGTTAATATCCTCTACCGCTATACCCAATGACTCTGACATACCTAGGTATTTGTATGTTTCGGTCTCGGAGAGAGATCTGAGAGTTATTATCTCAGAAAGTTGTAAATTCGGTGAATTTACAACCTTCCCCCGTTGTACATGCATAACCGCACACTTATCAACACCGAACTCCATCTTAATGGCATTACTAAAAACTTCCGTAGTTTTTAATAATGTCACTAAATCTTGGTGCTTCAATGTGAACAGTTTGAGGTCATCCATGTACATCAGGTGAGATATAACCTCACCCCCTCTACGAAATCGATAGCCTAGCCCTGAATCCTTCAGCAATGTGCTAAGTGGATTCAGTGCTAAACAAAACCACAATGGACTCAAACTGTCGCCCTGGAATATACCACGCTCTATCCTTATCAAGCCTTGCGGGTCAGAGGCGTGCCCACCACTACCTGGTTGACGAAGGACTGTGGTCCACTGCCCCATACACGAGACTAAGAAGGATTTAAGAGTCGGATAAATTTTATACAACTCTAAAATCCTCCTCAGCCATGAATGAGGCACCGAATCATAGGCCTTCTTGTAGTCAATCCAGGCAGTAGAGAGGACGCCCCTACTCCGCTTGACTTGTTGGCTAATGGCCATATCAATGAGGAGTAGCTCCTTAGTACCACGAGACCCAGCCCTACATCCATTCTGAGCATTATCTAAGATATTATTAGATACTATGTGCGAGTTTATTTTACTTCTCAGAATAGATGTAAGGAGCTTGTAGATGGTAGGTAAGCAAGTGATGGGTCTATAGTATTTAGGTTCCGTGGTACTACCTGATTTGTGGAGCAGGAAGGTGATGCCAGTGGTCATGAAAGCGGGTAAGGAACCAGACTCAAGGGCTTCTTGATACTGTGTTGCCAAGCGTTCATGCGAACTCTGAACCCACTTTATCCAAAAGTTGTGCAATCCATCCGGCCCAGGACTTTTCCAGTTCGGGGCCGTACGAATTGCACAACTAACGTCTTCGGAGTCTATGGTAATAGACTCCATGGGTTCGATGATACTGCATTCACGCTCGACGACACGGATCCAGTCGCCCTCCGAATGTTCGACGGGTATCGACCATATGTCACGCCAAAATTGATTCATGGTGTGAGCATCTGGCAGTTGTCCGTCGCTCAAACGTTGTCCAGTTCCCTCCCACTCTCGGTACACCTTCCTTTGATAACTTTGGAAGATGCGATTCTGCCAGTATCTATTTACACGCTCTCTATAACGACGGATACGGCTTGCCCATGCATACACTTTCTGTTTCAGAAAGTCAATACGTTCCGTGACATTGGCTAAGTATTGCTGGGGACCAATACCGGTCCCAGCAAATGCCTGAGTCACGAAACGCATGACCCGGGGACGACTATTTCCCCGGCTGAAAGAGATAAGCTTTGCAATGAGAGTCCTAAATGTGCCGATACGTCGCTCGATTCTTGCCTGCCATACGGGAACACCATCCGGTCGTGGTGCACGGTTAACTTCAGGGAATTTAACGCGTGCAACACGACAAGCGGCAATCGCTCCACAGTAAAGAATCGAGTGAGTATCAAGCAAATCACTACTAGTCCGTAAGTACGGTTCTAGCAATGCATTTAGGGCTCCCATCAACGCCAGATTTCGCTTATGCATTGGCAAGCGTGGTAGCCGCGGTCTAGAATTAGGTATAAACCTATACTGCGAGATCACATCTTCCAAAGTACTCCTCAATTGCTCGCTTACCTGGATAGACGTATCACTCGTATCATTTCCTGCGTCGAGTGCGGGTTCCGCTAACGTCGCACTTGTAGCAACCGTCTGTGTCACAGGTGACGGTGCTCTCGTTGACACTGGAGCTGTACGAGTAGATAATACTTCCAGGCGTAGTCGATCAAGCACATATTGATCCAACAACTTACATCGTTGGATAGCCCGCACTTGATCCGATAGTCGTTGGATGGCAACGGTAATTGTTGGTTCAAGAGCCTGAAACAAAGGAAGCATCCTTGAACGATACGCAGTCAGGTTGGTTTCCCCATCTGTAGCCTCATAATATGCCCGCATAACGTTTTCATTGATGGATGAAGTCCATCGCATGCGGTGCACAATACCACCGGTAGTGGGGACCCTACTCGAAGCTGGTAGGCTTCGGGGCCCCAAACTGCTCGGCGGCCGGCCTCTCCCTCGCCGGCGTACAGGTGTTGGCGACGACGGCGGAGAGAAATACTCGTCACTTGAAGAGCTCGACGCCTCAGCGAGCACCTGTGTCAGCGATGTGCGGTCCGGTGCCTGCGAGGCGGAGTTTAGTGACGAGTCCGGGGGTGTTATTTGCGCATTTCTGCTTCTGGCTCTTGTTTGCATCTCACAATCACTTCATATTGTTTGGCCATAATATTGAATGTGATGTTGATATTTTTGAATTCATTGAGTGACATGTGTCAAATCTTCGTTGCATATTTCGTAGACTATGTTTATTGTTCTAAAGTTCTAAAATATTATAAAATCCTTTATGTATTGACTTTTTGCTGATATTATTATGAAATCTGAAGTAATTGTATAAATTTAGGTAATAATATATAAATAAAAATATTAAAATATTTTAAGAATGAAAATGATGTATGAGACGTTCAGAGTTGCCAGTTTTATTATTATTAATTTACTATTATTATTATTATTTTTTCTTTTTTTATTGCTATTTTTTTTTTCTTCTTTTTTTTTTTGCAACTATGCAATAGCTTAACCGCGGCAGTCTCCGAATGCCACACGTCTTTTTTTTGTATTAAATTATGAATATTAAACACTGGATCGACTGTTTGTTACGGCAACCATTTATTGACCCACAACCATAGATACTATAGTCATAAATGCACAGAGATACTAATACTTGGTAAGGTACATCTTCTGCATTCCCCACCTCCGCCGAAGCCAGAGTTGAATGTACATCCAGCTCAAGTGGTGTACTTACCGGCTTACAGTCCTGCATGCCGAATTCAATCAGTATTGCGTCAATGTACTTGGCCTGATCCAATGTGATCGTAGACCCTTCACGTCCAAGACGTATGCCTAGACACTGTTTAGCTGGTCCGAAGTCCTTTATCTTAAAGTGCGACTTTAGATCCTCCAGCAAATCACTCTTTGTCTGCTCATTTTTACTAAACACGATTAAATCATCTACGTATAAAGCGATTCCGATAAAATCTAGCGAATTTACAGAATTTTTCGTGTAAACACAATTGTCAACATCTTGACGTTTGAAGTTCAACATCAACAAAACGTCATTAATCTTGATGTTCCAACTCCTTGACGATTGCTTAAGTCCATAAATCGCCTTTTTTAGTAAACAAACTTTTTGTTCTTCTCCTTGTTCTAAGCATCCATCGGGTTGAAGCATGTAAACTCTTTCGTGCAAATCACCATTTAGAAATGCCGTGTTTACGTCAAAATGATGTATGTGCAAATCCAGGGCCGCAGCAAGGGTTAACAAAATCCGCAAGCTCACGGGTGAAAATGTTTCGAAATAATCGATTCCTTCAGATTGAGTAAATCCTTTTGCAACAAGTCTTGCTTTGTATGTTGTCACTCCTTCTGCATCCTGTTTGTACTTGAACATCCATTTGTTTCCGACGACTTTCGCTCCAGGTGGTTTATCTACCAGCTCCCATACTTGATTTTCCGGCATAGACTCAAGTTCCTTATTGATAGCTTCTTCCCAGAGATCAGCATCCCCTCGACTACGCGCTTCACGGATAGTCGATGGTTCCTTCTCTTCAGCTACTTGATATGCAAAATCAGAGTTGAATTCTTTTCTACTACTTCTTAGCGAATATCTTCTGTCTTCAATTGCTTCAGTTTCTACTTCTTTCGCGTTCGATACTATACAATTTTCTTTTTGACCTGAAGTACCTGGTTCCGGTTGCACCATTTCAGTTTTAGTATAATTTTCCTGTACTTCCACGGAATCTTCGAAAGTTTCTTTTTCTTCTACTTCCTCTCTCCTTGTCACTTTGGGTTCACAAACTTTCCACACAACTGTGTTGTCTTCTTGTTGACTCCGAGGCTGTAAAACATTGACTGTAGGGTTTACTGATACTTCACTTCTCTTCGTTACTGTCTTCTTCTCGGTTTCAGGCTTATCAGTTCCTTCGATGAATACAACATCCCTCGCTCTAACGACACGACCTAGAATGTTTGGATCAGAGAAACGATATCCTTTCGTCTCGTCACAGTATCCCACGAAGATGTATTCTTTCCCTTTGTAGTCCCATTTCTTTCTTTGTTCCTTTGGAATATGTACAAACGCACGTGATCCGAACACTTTGAATCTGTTCACGTCTACGTCATTACCGGTCCAGAGTTTCTCCGGGATAGCGCCACCATTGACACTGTGTGGCAGACGATTCTTCGTATACACAGCAGTATGACAAGTTTCCGCCCAATATTTAGCATTCAGTCCTGAATCCGCTAACATGCTCCTTGCCATCTCCACTACCGTACGATTGGCCCTTTCCGCCACTCCATTCTGTTGAGGTGTATACGGCACGCTCAACTGATGCTTTATCCCCTTGCTTTTCAGATACGCATTGAACTCCGCGTTGACAAATTCTTTGCCATTGTCAGATCTGATCATCTTAACTTTCTTGCCTGAGTACTTCTCTGTCTCATTCACGAAACTTTTGAACCTGTCAAGCGCCTCTGTCTTTGACTTCAAAAAGTAAATAAACATTTTTCTCGTGAAATCATCAACGATTATCAAGAAATAAGCATGACCACCGTATGACTTATTTTCCATAGGACCACAGAGATCCATGTGCACAAGTTCCAACTTCTCGGTAGCTCGTACCGCCTCGTGATCCTTGTCGAAAGAAATCCTGTGCATCTTTCCCTTGATACACGATTCGCATGGATCCAACTTGTTCATGTCTCCGACGAACTCCATCCCCGGTACACGTTTCATGTCCTGGAAGTTCCCATGTCCTAAACGCCGATGCCACAGCATCACTGCCGAATTCTCTACCTGAACTGCCAAAGCGCTATCTACAACAGGCTCACAACTATCTAGTTTGTAGATCCCAGCAACCTTGCTAACAGTCGCCACAGGTGTACCTGAGACACGACAATCCTGGTCATCATAAATTTTGCACCCAGTCGATCCAAACACAACAACATTACCCTTCTCGACTACTTTTGAAACCGATAGCAAATTAGCATGCAGATCTGGGACTAATTTAACATCAGTGAATGAAACGACTTCCCCATTCAACTTCGTTAGAATATCCCCCACACCAGATACATTGACCTTCTCATTATTAGCGCAAGTAATCACACTACCATTATTCTTAATAGAATTAATGTCTCTAAACCACTCCTTATTAAAAGATAGATGACACGAAGCACCACTGTCTAAATACCAGTCTTGTTGACCGAACGCTCCTACACCTAGTAGGGTATTGTAGCACTTACGGTTCACTTGACCTTTAGACGACGCACACTCACTTTTCCTATGACCTTTCATGTTGCACCTAAAACATCTAATATTGGAGTTGAGTGATGTGCCTCCAGTGTGCTGGCGCTTACTTGTTCCCGCTTGTTGCTTGCTACTTGTTCCTGCACCTCCATTTTTCTTCGTTATAAGCGCTGCATCAGGGTCCGACACTTTTGAAATCCCGCTTTCCTCATGGAGTAGCTCCGTCTTAACGACTTCAGAATTAAGCTTCGTACCTGAGTGTTGTAACGCCATCCTCATCGAACTGTACTTTTCTGGTAATCCCCGTAGTAATACTACCGCAATCAAATCGTCGTCCACTGGCTTGCCGATGTCTCCTAGTTTGTACGCATGATTCATGACGGCTGCTATATACTCCTGCATACTATCATGTTTCTCTAGGCGTTCATCTAGGAATGCATCCAAGAGTTTGATGTGACGATTGATGCTCTTACTTTCAAAAGTTTTTATGAGGTTTTCCCAAGCTTCTTTAGCGGTTGAAGCTTCACGAACGAACGGAAATACCTGAGGTTCAACGTGAAGACATATGGTAGCTAAAGCTTCCTCATCTTTTTCCACGTCAACAGCAATGGAAGAAACTGGATTTTTATTTGTCAAAAAGAACAGTTTTTCTTTCTCGAGAAGCATTTTCATGGAAAACTTCCAATCTTAAAAATCATCTGCCCCGCATAATTTATTTATCGTCATTAAAGCTTTTCGAGACATTTTAAGCGTGGATGGGAACAAAACCTAATAAATTATGAATATTAAACACTGGATCGACTGTTTGTTACGGCAACCATTTATTGACCCACAACCATAGATACTATAGTCATAAATGCACAGAGATACTAATACCAATAAAAGAGTCTCTCTATCTTCAACAAGTTTTACTTACACCAATTAAATTTTTTCTTTTCTTTTTCAACACTACTGCTATGCACCTACTACTAGATCTATCTGCATCACCCTAAGCTTGACTGGAAGATAATGCCTGTGGCATTAAGTCCGCCATGGTACAATAACTGTACAACTGTAAAAAGTTTAAATAAATAAATATTTGTGATTTATTCATATAACACTAGCTGATTACCGCGGCACTGCCCGCGTGATGTAGTTTTCTCGTTTCCGATGCCGTGGTTCAGTAGTTATGGAACCTATTCGATTCAGTTCATAGTATAGATAGATATATAATACGATTTATAAAAATACAATATAACTCCTAAGCAACCAAGCAAAAGTGAGGACAAATGGGCATGGAAAAAAATAACATTATAAAAAAATTTCCCATTTGTCTCCGGCGGGGACAATTAAGGCGGGAACAAATAGGAATAACTCATTGCAGGGCGTACCCGGAACGCCCGGAAGGATAACATTGCACTTAGTAGTTAGTTCAATTTAATTGTAGTAGTATTTTCGTATCGGAGAGTAAATTTTTCATGAATGAGATTAGATTAGCCAAAAGTTTTGCTAGTGTTTTTAATGAGGATATAAATAAGAATTTTTTATTTTTATATTTTTACGTAGATCGGTTATGTCGTCGATTCTAAATTGGTTATAAAACTTTGGCTCTTATCTTAAAAGTAACCCTGTATATTAAAGTCAGATTGTATAGTAATTCGTTACAATACAAACCTACCTTGTTATAATTATATCTTCCCAACCATGAAATTCTACGCAAAGAGATTAGATATACAGCATGTTGCACTCAAGGTTCACTGAGTACACTACCCACTATACTCTTATATTAAATTACAACATTAGTACTAGCACTAGTAGAGGTAAATTGTTGGAGTAAATTGTACAAAGACACCTTCGAAAGTAATATGTGAGTGTACAGTTTCATGTTAACTGGTATTTAACAGCGCAGTGTAAGTAGAAATCGCTCTCAAATAAACGATGATGTAAAAGATAGCATTAAAGATATGAAACTAGAAAGTTTAAGTAAGTAATTAGAGTTTGATTAAATAAGTGTGATGTGAGTGTGAGGCAAATCTACCTCACCTGCAGTGCGAGTACGGCGAGTCGACATATTGTCGGTCCACCTGTTTGCACCAATGAAATCGCAGAAAATGTCGCTACTTAACACATTTTTTGTCATTTTCTGCGATATCGTTGGTGCAAACAAGTGGCCCGGCCGTGCTCGCACTGTAGTATTTGGTGCACCTACTGATCAACTTATAAGCCTCTAGCAAAGTCCCATATAACCCCATTCGTCCCATATAATAGAGGGTTGGCCTATTATATGGGACGAACCGACTTTGCCTACTTTTTTAGAGAAAACTTGTGTAGCAAGTTTTCTTCAACCTACCGTAGCTTAATAATAATTGATCCCATGTAATAAGCGGGAATCTAATGCTGAGAGTTTAATGTTTGTCAGACCTTTGATCACTGGTCAGCAGGGGCACCATTTACGGGGTAGGTCGACTTAAGACCTTAAGATCTTGTTAGGATACGTGTTCCGGTTTATGTCGTAACATAGGCATAATGAAGGGAGGTGCTTGCTTATGCTAACCTTTTTATAGCTATCTCCTTTTAGGGTACTATCAGCAAAAGCTGATAAAAGTATCCTTATACGCCCGTCCTTCTCCGTCTGTCCGTCCGTACGTGTCACTTTTCAATCTGACACTGACATGCTGATAGTGCCCTTGGAGCATTTCGCGATTGCGCGCTTAGCGTAATCGCACTCCAGCCTTGTCATCTATCACAAATGGCATTTTCACGTAAAAAAGCATTGGCTCTTTACCTTACACCACGACAAATAGGTGTTACCTATAATATGTATGCGTATGTTGTAACGTTTAACACTTAAAAATATTGGGCTATTATAAAAACATGGGGCCGAGGAGTTTGTACGTGAGATGGATAAATTGTCATTTGAGATTACCGTCGTCGTTCAGAGCCGGGTACTTACAGTGAGAGTAGCTTGTGAACGTCGCCTGCCATAACGCAATAAAAAGACTTTAATATGCCATTTTGCAGGCAATTTAAACTTCAATTTGAATACGGCACTTTAGTGAACAATAATGCATTAAAATTTAGTGCCGTATAGTGTATTAAGACTGTTGGGATTACTGAAAAGTCAACAAAATGTAAAGCTACGTTGGTGTCATATACGAGTTAAGCTAGTGTTACATCATCATCATCTTAGCCCAATTGACACCCACTGCTGGGCATACGCGTCCCCCAAATAGCAGGGGAATTCGGCGTACATACACCACGCTTGCCGGACGGGTTAGTGCAGGGTTTTGTGTCGAATTTTTCTTCTCTGTACATACTTCGATAAACATACAATTCTAAATATACATAGAAAATACCCAACATTTACCTGGTTGATGGTAATGTGGAATATAAAGAATTTCAACTATAAGTAAAGCTACGTAGGGCTTTACAGAATTAATAACTCGTAGCCAGCGTACTAAAACGTAGCGTTTTATTCGTAGCTGTTTGTAGCCTGTTCAGCCCTTAGACAGAAATTGTCAGTGTAGGTAGAAGCATAGAATTATCCCCACTTTACTTGTAAGAGAATTTTATTTTTGATTGAGAACTCGAGTACTTGGGAGTTCGTATTGATACCGGATCTAAAGTTTCATGATCACATCATCCTTATCTGCGGAAAGTCTGCAATCCTCGTATAAAAGGTAAAAGGATTTATCCTCTGACAATGTAAGGATTTCCGCGGTACCAATGGTGCAAGAATATTATGTAACTCGCATATTAGAAGAGTAGACTTGTAACGAGTGGGATAACATAGAATTCGTACGAGACAAAATTTATTCAATTTTTGGAAAAATACAAATATTCGTCTTCTGTATTTAATAGACTACCTACAGCGTGTACCCCTTCTAAATACCTACGAATGTAGTCGACCCGGTAGAGCAGGCTGGTCGCGCGGTGCAATGTTGGGCGTCGAACCACCCCGAGGTGTTGCCGGCACACGCTGAGGCGAAGCCTTCCGCACCAGAAAGTCAAAGTGAGAAATCCATCGGCTGGTTCCTTTCTGTCTCAGATAACATTGCCATTTGACGTGGCTCTACTACAAGTACAAGTATTACCGAACCTTCCCAGTCAGCTTAGACGCGGATTTTTGTGTCTCAAATCCTCAAATCATTGTTAATATTTTAAGTTCATTTTACTGAATAAATTATTAATTATAAAGCTATACTGGTCCCCAGAGATTCGGTATTAAAACAAACATTAGCTGTGGTTTGGCTGATACGCGTGACATTAATTTAATCGGGGGATTGAAATTTACATTTCCCATGAATAATAAATAAACTTATTGATTTTCGTATTATAATTGACGTTAGTTGACAGAAATGGTTTGAACACGTTCGTTTTGGATAAATATATAAGTAGGCTAGTAGGAATGTTTCACCGAGGAGTTTATAGACCAACAAACGGCGTGGCTTCGTACAGATGGTACCTATCTATCTGCAGTGTATTTTTGTTATATGTAATTACTTATGCGGAATAATTGTTATTGAAACCGTTTATCTTATCTTATTTGGTACCTCACTTGGGACTGGACCAGACATGGGCCTGGGTATATATTTGCCGTCCTCTATTTTAATTATTATAAAACAAAAACCCATTCTCTACCTATCTGTTAGTTCGCAACAAACTTTAATCCTACAATATGTGTTTCCATTGGGCTTTCACCAATATATGTAGAGATTTATGAGACAGGTTTAGGTGTATAATTCATTAAACAATATGAATATTGCAACTACACTGTTATGTAGATATTGTCTGCCAAATAATAATTACAATAGAAAAACAATTCTTTTAGAAGATATTGCAGTGGGTTTGTATATTTCTGAAAATTATTAAAAAATAAATATTGTCGAACGTGTTTTCATTTCGTTCTCGCCCAGATGACGGAGTATTAATAAATAGGGAATAATATTAAGGTATATAAATCGCAACTTTTGGGCATTGACTAGTAAAAGCAAAGCAAGAAACGAGGGCGTGTCGGTGAAATCGTACAACAAACTTGTTAACAATAAATTTCGAACAAGTTGGTTTCTAATGGTTTTTAGACTTACGCGTTCTGAATACATTTTAATAGTTACGATTTCAGGACATAAACGCGTAAATTACCTAATTAAGTAAAGTAAATTAATATAATGACGTTTCGAGCATGTTACATCGGGCCGTGGTCACAGGCTGACTGGTTAGTTTCTCCCACACCCGCTTAACAATATATTTGCTTATGTTTTGATTAGGTTTATATCCCGTATAATAATCATAATACCCTAATACATTTAAGACTATAATATCAGGAAGCTCGGACTGCAGATATTTTATTTAGTAGTATGTAACATATGTCCTGGCTGTAGGAAATTTGATAGATTTTCTATAGTGCCCTGTGTCGGTAATAGGCTTGCCCCATTACTTGGGGCCAACAAAATTACATACTGGTAAATCATGGGTGTGTAATGGACTTCTGCCTACCCCTCTGGGGATATAGGCGTGATGTATGTGTGTCTGTCGGATGGTCGGAAATTAAACTGTCATTTTTTGTAGATACCACGGAAAACGACATCGCCAGTTGTTTAAAATTTTTTTTAGGGTTAACTATCAGGTGTAAAATAAAATAAATTATAACGCTATATTATGTGATAGGTACCAACAAAGTACTTACGAAACATTGGTGTATGCTTCTGCCTGCCCCTTTGGGGAACCAGAAAGTTTTATAAATTAAAAATACACGTCAATAATTGACACAGCAATGGACTTCAAACTACCGGAATGGGACCAAATAGTTGTCGGAATGGGGAATGGGGTTGTACTTGGGAAGTAGGTTCATCATCAGGAACATCAGTTCACCAAGTACGAAAATATGATCTAACAAATATTAAAAAAAACGTAGTCGAATTGAGAACCTCCTCCTTTTTTGGCAGTCGGTTGAAAAAAATAAAAAAATTGTCGTAAACATGGACCTAGTTATAAATTTACAAAATAATGAACAAAATACCTACTAAAACAAAATTATGTACGCAAATTCAAATAATTAAAACGACAAATTTATTTGAGCCGTCTAAAGATTTCTTGAGGCATTAACTGAAACTTTCAAGTAAAGATCGAAATTAATTAAAAAGTTTTGTTAGAATTACATTCACTTCTTGACGAAGAAAAACAAACACTGCTGTTTACAGTTCACTCCAATTCCGTAGGGTTTTCTCCCTTGCAAGCAGTTTTTTTATCTTTATCTTTAATAGCCCATTGTGCCATGGCGAATAATAATTTATGATGGTGGATTTAAGAGCGACCACTTAGATAACAACATTAGAAAAAATTGACATAGTTTTATGGCGGTGATAAAGCTTTGGTTTATAGCTTAAAAAACCTACTGTAATAAGAAACTTCTTACTAAGTATTTACTCAGAATAAATTCTCGTTTCCAATGCACAAGACCGATATAACCGAGATAAAAAGTAGCCTAGTGTTAATAGGCGTTTTCACATTGCACGATAACGACATACGATATCGTCTATAATATCGTGGCGATATCGTGACGATATCGTGCAATGTGAAAACGCCCAACCCAGGGTGTACTACCTGTTTACCAAAATTTCTCTTAAAGTAATACATTTGTTTGAAATGAAATGAAATTTATTCGCTAGAAACATAGTAGACATGGTTCGCCGGATGGTTCACGGCAGTTTGTGTTTGAGCTAGAAGGAGTAAACAAAAAGACACCTTATAATATTAGTGTGATTTTACATATAGTTTCAATCTTTTAAATAGTATTTTTAAAACACCTTTTTAAGGTCCGTCGTAAACCATTGCCGGGTGTCCCGGGTACGCCCTTGTAAGGATATTCCCAAGGGCTAAACAACACTTTTCCAGTAGTTTTCCTTCTATACTTTTTATTCCTGTTACGGTATCATTAGAGATTATAATATAACATTCAATAATAAACATGACACATGAGACACACACATACATTAATAATACGAGTACATGGGGCACACTAAAAGTTTTGCACTTCTAGCTAATCGGAACTATTTGAATTTCGAATGTTATATGTTTTTAAACGTTGCAACCTTCTTATTAATAAAAAAAAAACAATTGGCGGGAAATCATTTGTCAATTGTTTTTTATCACATATCAAAGTTCTACGTATGGTCGTATACGGCGACAGCGTATACGACGACCGCGTTGGTCTATCTACGTATGCAACGAAAATGGAATTGAGTCGAAAAGATTTTAGAGCGATGATTTTTTATGATTTTAAAAGTTCTCTCTCTCCGCAAGACTGTGCCGCTCGTCTTCAAAATGCTTTTGGGAGAGAAGCACCTTGTTTGAGCACCGTGAGGCGATGGTTTACTGAATTTGAGAGAGGTCGAGTTTCTTTACATGACGAATTTCGTGAAGGGCGGCCTTTAACTGCCGTCAACGAAAATAACGTGGCTACTGTTAAGCGGTTAATTGAAGAAAACCTGCGGATTACCTATGAGACAATTCGAGGACTATTGGGGATTGGTATGAGTCAAATCCAGAAAATTTTACACGAAGAATTGAAAATTCGGAAACTTTGTTGTCGTTGGATCCCTCATGAACTGACAGCGGAGCAGAAGCGGGCTCGCGTGGAATGGTGCTCACAGATGCTACTGAAGTACGACCACGGACATTCTAATGCTGTTTATGACTTTGTCACAGAAGACGAAACGTGGATTTATTGCTTTTAACCCGAAAAAAATCAGCAATCTTGTAAATGGGTGTTTGAAAATGAGAACAAGCCAACAAAAGTGAGGCAGGCGAGAAACGTTTTCCACTTGAAGATCAAAAGAGTGTTAATGCCGAGTGGTATTCTACCATTTGTTTACCCAGGGTGTTAGAAAAAGTTCGCAAAAGACGATCCAAAAGCCGCGTTCTCCTACATCATGACAACGCTTCTTCACACACGGCCAACAAAATAAAGTCATTTTTAGCTTCCGAAAAAATACAACTCGTCTCCCATCCTGCGCATAGCCCCGACCTAGAACCCTGTGATTTCTGTATTTTCCCCAAAATCAAAGATTTGATAAGAGGTTTCACTTTTACCAACTCCGAAGAGGCAGTGATAGCGTTCAATCAGCACGTAGAAAACATGCCTTCAGATCTGTGGTCCTCCTGTTTTAAAAAATGGTTCGATCGCATGAAAAAATGTTTGTGAAAAAAGCAATAAACATAATATTTTGGTGCTTTGGTGCGTACTTATAGTGTGACCTACGTATAAAGTAGGAACTAATAGGATATTTGGCCGACAAATAAGAGCAATGAACAAATAAGTGAGCAATGGACTTACATCAATATTGTAGATTAACTCAAACAGGCACGTTGCGTCCATTCAGGGTAATCATATCTGCCCCTTACCATAGTCCTCGGAAAAGTTTGTCGATAGCCAATGATATCGCTGAAAATTTCAAAAAATGTGCTTTTATGTCACGTGACCGACATTTTCTATAATATTATTGGATATCCATATATTTATGTATTTCAAAGCAATGAGTTTGCTTACACTATTCTTAAAATATTAAGAGAGAAATTATAAATAGATCACAAAAAATCCCCTGTTAGGGAAAGGCCGTGGGTTCGAGTCCCGCCGATGACATCAGTTTTTGTGATCTATTTATAATTTCTCTCTTAATATTTTATTGGATATCGACAAACTCTTCCGTTGCCATGCTCATAGGGCAGCCAGGGTAATCATATCAGATGCCACTGATGCGGTAAATGTAATAACCGGTCAAAACAAGAGCTTCGTTAAATTGAGCCCCGAAATAATTATATTATCGGTCGACGGTCACGAAACAATTTTCAGCCAAAATCAATTTTAATTTAAACGCTTGTTTGATCAGCGTTCTAGCTAAATTGAATTCTTACCGCAATGTTAATGACATCATTAAGTGTACTGATCGATTAAAGTGCTTTGGGAGTTTCAGCCAATAGTATTAAGTATAATAATGTTACTCTGCGGGGTAGGTAGAGGTACCTATAGGTTACACTGAATTTTAAACACAACCGACCGAATTCTGAAACATCACTAAAATATTTAGGAGTTGTTTAAATGCTTGAGCAGCACTTGAACTTAAATTTTTCAAACGTTTAGGTATGAAAAAATTATGGTCACTCTCGTCTTTTGAGTATCTGAATAATTATTGGAGTGAACTTTTTAGTATTCGGCCGTAGAAGTAATCTAACCTCAAACTAAGCAGAGCTCGTATATGACAACTACGTCACTAATATACGTACTTGTATGTATACAATATACATATATTATTATAGGTATACTAAATAAACATAGAAAAACATCGAAACTCCTTTAACAAATGTTTGTCGAGCGTGCAAATATTTGACCCAACGAACCGGGATAGAACCCGACACCTCGGGGTTACCAGTCTCACTCAGGTCGTAGTTTCAATCGACTATGACTAGCAGTTACATTTTGTTTGTCCTACTAATATAGTACTACTATCTATATACTACACACTACTACTGTACATAACTGAATGCGAGTTGGCTTATCTTTGTAGAACCCGCAAGCAATCTTTACATTTTTGAATCCTAGAATTGACTGTACGTCAAGTCCTGTGTTTTTTTTTAATTCCGCGGCCGCTCTAACGTCCGCTGCCGGGCGTCTCTGGTTACAAGCAGGTATTTCCAGTGGCGCCCGGCAGTCCTCAGTGTCTAACCACAAGTTTTACTCAAGTCTTCAGACTTAACAAATTATCTATTTATAGTTATTAGGTACTCCATAACTTTAGCTTGTTGACTTAACTTACTGACAACCTATTAGAGTATAAACTTTACGCTGGTATTCCCCCATGGGGATGTAATAAAGGGATAAAACAAATTTTAATATCACTTGCCCCTGAAATTTTGACTACAGGCATAGATTCTCGAAGTTTCAAGGGTGATTTCACCTTCATTAAGTGGTTTGGTTTTTTTTTATTTTTATTTATTTTTATATAAAGTTTACAAGAAAAAAAAATACATTTGAATTGCAACAATACGATGCAACAAAAATTCCTTCAAGTTTTACCGTGCATCCGGGTCGTCAATCTTATTATTTCTAATCTAGGTATTCTGAGCACAATATTTTACATTTCATACAGTAAGTACCTAATGAATATTATAATGGGAGGTATATAAATATAAAGTTGGCCCATATCGGTGACGAGTGAGTCGACACCATACTGGGCGCAACCGCCGACGCCCGCCCGCCGCCGCCGCCACTTCGAGCAACAGTCACACATAGATGTAGGTACCATAGTACAGCGCATAGCTGTGACTATACAGGTGCTCCACAACTAAAAAGTCACATTTAGTAATTATTTATTTTAGTTTCTATAAAATATTTTTTAAGATGTCGTTTTAAATTTTTGTTTGTATATCTTTGAGCGACATATGAAGTTGGTTTATTAAGTAAGGTACTAAATGTATTTAAGGGTTCTTTTCCCGTACACGTTCGTATAGCGAGGTAGTAACAGTTTCTTATTAGTGACACTACGGGTTAAACGGATTACACGGTGGTGGGATATTCATATTTAAACTAACCATGATCGATCCAAATTACTGTAGGTAACTCATTTATGTTATTAGGAATTTCTTGTTTCAAGTTTGTAACCTGTCACGTATCTTGGATTTACATATTTTTTAGTATTGTATGTACCTATATAATTTTGAACATAAAATGTTTTGTCCTTTGCTATTTATCTGAATAAATCAAAAGAAAGTTTTTTCCATTACGCTCAAGAAAGGAAAAATAAAAGAAAAACAAATAGTAGGTAAACGTGAGTTCTCACAAGTTAAGAAAAATGTATTTCAATTTCCGCCCTGGGAATAGAAAATACCTTTTAAGTTTATTATGTTTTTTAAGTGTATATTTTCTTAGTTCTCGTTAGAGCACCCGTTCCACAGACTAGAAAGTACTGACTGACTTTAAAGCGCTGATGTTAGATAATTCTTATACCTTTATCAAGTATTTTGAGGTAAAACTTCTTTACGCACTCTCGACTTGGGAAGTAAGTTGGTGAATGCATGACGAGAGCGTTATGGAAAGTGTGATCTGGTAAGACGAACAAAAGTAGAGAGGGTATAAGTAAGTGAAGATTGAAAGAGATAGAGGTACGTTTCGTATAATTACTGTAGAGGCAAGAGAAAGAGGTGCGAGCACACATTTTCTTTCTATCAATACGTTTTACTTCAGTTGTGTCACGTCCCCAGCTGGCTCGGGCCAGCTCGGCGGGATGTGTCGTGCGGTGTTCCACAGGGGTCGGTCCTGGGGCCGCTTCTGTGGAGTTCGGCTACGACTGGGTGCTGCGGGGTGCGTTGCCTGAGGGCGTCGGCGTAACGTGCTACGCCGACGATACCCTCGTCACGGCGCGGCAGCACTCAAGGTCACGACGGGTGTTGCTCAAGTCGTGGGTCGGATACGGCGGCTGGGACTGGAGGTGGCCTTGCACAAGTCCGAGGTTCTGTGTTTTCACAGACCTCGGAACGGTCCACCTGAAGGTTCCAGCATAAATGTGGGAGGCGTTAGCATCGGCATCAAGCCCTCGATGAAGTATCTAGGGACTAACTTCGGACCACATTTCCGAAGTTTGGTCCCCAAGGTGACACAGGCATCGGTCGCGCTTTCGCGACTGATGCCCAACCTAAAGGGACCCAACGCTTCCTGCAGGAGACTGTACCTGGGGATCGTGTGGAGTATGGCCCTATACGGGGCTCCCGTATGGGCGGCGCGGTTGACGGCCAACAACTCAACGCTCCTTAACAGACCGTTGAGGATCTTGGCCGTCAAAACAATAAGGGGCTACCGCACGATCTCCGGAGAGGCTGCATGTCTCCTAGCCGGGACCCCTCCATGGGACCTGGAAGCGAGAGCCTTTGCGTCATTGTTCCAATGGCGCAAGGAGGCGCTGGAGCGGGACCACAGGCCTGCGTCTCGAGAAATCGATGACCGGCGGTCCCAACTCCGACAGGATCTCATGGAGTCATGGAGGGTGCGACTTGAGCAACCCAAGTGGGGTGCCACCATCATCGCGGCGGTGAGACCGATCATGGACGATTGGCTGCAGAGGCAGCATGGTGACCTCACGTATCGTGTGACGCAGATCGTTACCGGGCATGGATGCTTCGGTAGCTATCTGTTTCGCATCCATCGTGAGGTCACACCCCGGTGTCAACACTGCGAGGTTTCCGACGACGACACCGCACTCCACACGTTGGTGGAGTGCTCAGCGTGGGCGAGTCAGCGCCGGGACCTCGTAGTGGGTCTGGGTGTGGATACCCTCTCGCTGGAGACCATGCTTCAAGCCATGGTCTCCAGCGGGAGTAGGTGGAACGCGGCCGTGTCCTTCTGCGAGCAAGTCGTGCTCGCGAAGGAGGCGGCCGAGAGGGAGAGGGAGCGTGCCCTCCCCGCCGAGTTCCGTAGTCAGCGGCGAGGCCGCCGCAGACTCATCTACGCCCAAGACCATCGACCTCCATGATCGGGGCCTGAGGACGGCGGGATCGCCACCCGTCGTCCTTACAGAAGCAGGCTAGAAGGGTTGCGTGCTGCGGGGCCTTTGCCCCATAGCACGCAACCAGATTCACTCACTGACGCAGGATAAAACCCTACCCCCAACGACGCGGGATTCTCATCCCGACCCAACCCCCGCAGAGACCACAGAGGTGGTCAAAGTCCGCCGGGCGCCACTGGAAATACGTTCTGCTTGTAACCAGAGACGCCCGGCAACGGACGTTAGAGCGGCCGCGGCCTTGGTCGCGGAACTAAAAAAAAAAAAAAAAAGTTGTGTCACGTAACCTAAAGTATAGGTTCTTGTTTTTTTATGTAAGTAGAAAGGTTTAGACTTATTCTTAATCACTGACAAAGAAAATTAACAATTTGTTGTTACTTCTGGAGTACCTCTCTGACCCTTTTTAAAGCTTTACTCTCTAGCCCTATATGTTGTATTGTTTATATTATCGTAACTCACTTTGTATAAATGTCCAAATATGAACTAACTATGCCTTGTTTATATAGGTTGACTTACTCGACCACACATTGCCCTCAAGTTGTTTAGTTTCACTGGAGAGCAAATGTTTTTGGGACTTTGGCAAACTAGAAACTTAATCTATTTAATCGGGCAGTTTAAGTATTCTCTGTGAATTTAGAGAGCTAACATTGAAGTGTTTATTACTTTGATGTAACTGTGTGTAAAGTTTATAATTGTTTCAATTTTTAGCATCCATAATGGTTGGAATGCCTAAACCCTTGACATTCATTGGCCCCGATTTCAGAGGAGGTATTCAGGCCTGGCGGTCAGCCCATATTTTTATAGTTGCGGTTAGTATTAGAAAGAGGTCTAGGACAACACAGGACGTTTTGATTATGAATGAAACATTTTTTTGGGCACAGGTTGATAGTACATAATAGGTGCCTATATAATCAAACTTTCTTAAGCTGAATCAAAGATTATTAGGTTGAAACTATCGATCTTCATTTAATATCTTTGCAGCAGGATCTGCGCATAACGTAAGGGTTCCTCAGTCAACTTAATCCATTCAATTAGTGTGGATTATTCAGTTAGCGCTTTTTTTTTTTTTTTTTTTTTTTTTTTTAGTTCCGCGACCAAGGCCGCGGCCGCTCTAACGTCCGTTGCCGGGCGTCTCTGGTTACAAGCAGAACGTATTTCCAGTGGCGCCCGGCGGACTTTGACCACCTCTGTGGTCTCTGCGGGGGTTGGGTCGGGATGAGAATCCCGCGTCGTTGGGGGTAGGGTTTTATCCCGCGTCAGTGAGTGAATCTGGTTGCGTGCTATGGGGCAAAGGCCCCGCAGCACGCAACCCTTCTAGCCTGCTTCTGTAAGGACGACAGGTGGCGATCCCGCCGTCCTCAGGCCCCGATCATGGAGGTCGATGGTCTTGGGCGTAGATGAGTCTGCGGCGGCCTCGCCGCTGACTACGGAACTCGGCGGGGAGGGCACGCTCCCTCTCCCTCTCGGCCGCCTCCTTCGCGAGCACGACTTGCTCGCAGAAGGACACGGCCGCGTTCCACCTACTCCCGCTGGAGACCATGGCTTGAAGCATGGTCTCCAGCGAGAGGGTATCCACGCCCAGACCCACTACGAGGTCCCAGCGCTGACTCGCCCACGCTGAGCACTCCACCAACGTGTGGAGTGCGGTGTCGTCGTCGGAAACCTCGCAGTGTTGACACCGGGGTGTGACCTCACGATGGATGCGAAACAGATAGCTACCGAAACATCCATGCCCGGTAACGATCTGCGTCGCACGATACGTGAGGTCACCATGCTGCCTCTGCAGCCAATCGTCCATGATCGGTCTCACCGCCGCGATGATGGTGGCACCCCACTTGGGTTGCTCAAGTCGCACCCTCCATGACTCCATGAGATCCTGTCGGAGTTGGGACCGCCGGTCATCGATTTCTCGAGACGCAGGCCTGTGGTCCCGCTCCAGCGCCTCCTTGCGCCATTGGAACAATGAATTCAGTTAGCGCTTGGTTATCTGCAACAGTTTCTGCGTAAATTTGCACACAAATCCTGACTTTATACAACTAATATTATTGTTCAATAGCATTAGATATTGTATTGTATACGCTTTCAACGAATGACAGCATTTGACGGTGGTATGTTATATTATACATACCTATTTAGTTATATGAAATTGTGTAGCATATGGTTATTCTATCTCTTGATACCTATACTGGTCGGTAACCAAACCATAGTTACATCTAAAAATATAGGGTTTGTCAAGGTAAATTTGATACTTTTTATACCATAAAGATGGCATATCTTTATGGTTTTGCTGTTTATCTGCGTGAACATATTCCTTTTCAAATTCTAGACACTTCAGCACAGCCGCCTCCTTCGTACGCTGGCGAGCACCTATTTTTGGAAGTCGAGTTGAAGCATTCCAAATTACTGCTAGGAGTCTATTATTGTCCCTCTTCAAGTATTAATTTTTTTGCTTCTTTCGAATCTCTCCTGGAAAATTCTCTCCCTCTTACAGTCAAGTCAACACGTGCTAATTAAAAAAAGACTCCTGCACCTACTTATTCCGTCACGCATCCCAGTCCCACAACCTATCCATTCTTCCTTTAAACTCCACACACCATGTTCATGGTTGCAATCCATCTCTCATTGACCTAATACTAGTGTCGTCCTCACAACACGTCGCTAGACATGGTCAATGCAGTGCAGATGCCTTTTCCCATCATGACTTACTGTTCCTATCCTATAAGCTACAGCAGCGCAGTTTTGGTGGTATGGATGCTGATAGTCTTTGGAAAGATGCCGATAGTATCCATTGGGATCCTCTTTCCGCTAATACAATTGACGAAAAGGTTGACCTCTTTTCATCTCAATTAATTGACCTCTTCGATACACATGCACCAGTTCATCCAATCAAAATGAAACATCATCCTGCTCCATGGATCACTGATGTCATTAGGGATGTCATGGCAAAGAAAGCGACAGAAAAATTTAAATACAAGTGCCGACCACACTTAAGAACATATGTTTCTATACGAAATCACTGCAATAAGGTGTGTAGAAATGCACAACGCCGACATATACATGCCTCGAGAATGGAGATCCATCTAAAGTTTGGAAGGAGTTGGTAAGTCTAGAAGAAATAATCATCCTAATTCTTTAGATCTTGAAGCACGTAATTTGCATTTCTCTTCTTCGTCCAATCTAGTAGGGACGGCTAAAACAACTACACTCAATTATCTTTCGTCACTTCCAACTCCACAGTTCCCACCTTTCGTCTTTGAACAATTCTTCGATTGTGATGTTAAGAAGAGCATTATGTCTGTAAATTCGAATGCAGTTGGAAACGACCGTGTTAGCCGTAACATGATCCTTCCTGTTCTTAATCAAATTCTCCCTATCCTAACTCACATCTTGAACTTTTCTATATCTAACAGTGACTTTCCAACCGCTTGGAAACAGAGGCTCAAGTCATTCCTCTACCTAAAATACGCAATCCTATTTCTAACTCCCATTTGCGCCCTATATCTATCTTACCTTTCCTTTCCAAAGTGTTAGAGCGCCTAGTTCACTCCCAGCTCACCAAATTCCTTAACACTAACTCTCTTTTCAATCCCTTCCAATCTGTACTGTTACGGCCCTGGTCAACGTTACAGATGACATCAGGTCAGATATGGAGGCGGGGAATCTAACGGTGTTATGCTTGTTGGATTTCAGCAACGCTTTCAATGCCGTGGATTTCGACGTCCTGCTTGGCATTCTCAGCTCTATTAACATATCTCCAACGAGAATTGATTGGTTTCGTAGTTACCTGTCTGGTCGCCGGCAGCGTACGCGTGTGGAGGAATCTTATTCTTCTTGGTGTGATGTTGCAGTTTGTGTACCGCAGGGCGGCGTTCTATCTCCTCTACTATTTTCTATCTTTATTAATTCTATCTCTAAACACTTGGTTTCGTCCTACCACCTTTATGCAGATGATTTAGAAATTTATACACAGGCTCCACTGGAACAACTGCCTAATGCAATTAATACAATAAATTTGGACTTGGAACACATTTGTGAGTGGAGTGTGAGTCACGGACTTTAGGTTAATCCATCGAAGTCCCAAGCTACTCGTATTATTCTAGGCAGTCCTTGGTTCATGTCACGTCTGGATATCACACAGTTGCCTCAAATTACATTTTATGGTACCCCTGTAGACATTAGTGATACAGTTAAAAACTTGGGTGTTCATATACTCGTAGATGGGTGGTATCTTGGGACCATCAACTTCAAGTGGTTAGACGCAAAATATTCGTATCTACGGGGTCGCTGTGCAGATTTCGGATGCTACTTCCTATTACCACTAAAACTGCGGTGGTACAATCGTTATTACACCCTATCCTTGATTACGCTGATGTCAGCTATCTTGATCTCACAGAGGAGCAACTTGATAAGCTTGAGCGACCTCAAAATGTTTGTATTAGATTCATTCTTCGCAAATATGATCATGTATCAGAATTACGGAAAATGCTCAAGTGGCTCCCAATTTGCCTTTGCTGGAATACTCATATCCTGTCTCTATTATACAGTGTTCTGTTCAATCCTTGTACTCCGCGATATCTTAAAGAACGATTCCAGTTCCTTCATGACACGCATTCGAGGTCTTTGAGGTCATCGGAAAACTTAATACTTGAGGTTCCACAAGGTTCTCAGACAAATGTTTCACTGTCCAAGCTTTTCGTCTGTGGAATGCACTGCCTCTACATATTAAACTATTACTATTAAACTGACCCCCCCCCCCCCAAACAACATAGAAGCGACGCCCCCGAAACACTAAGGGGCGTCGGACTCCTCAGGGCCTTTCGCGTGAGCGGTGGGCCCCCCGACCCACCGCCCACGGCCCAATCAGTCGGGGGCAGTCACATTTGGTCTCCCACGCGGACTGGATCATTTTCCACGTGCTCCATACTTTAAAAAGTCGTTTGAGTGGGTTTTTTTCGAGTTAGAAACCAGTGCCATACATCAAAAGTAGCGCATTCGCGAGGCGCACCCGCCTGTGTATCGTGTGTGAAAGGGACGATACCCTGTAAAAAGTTATTGCAGAAATAGTGATTTTTTCGTTTGTGTTTTTGTGTATTTTGAAAATATCTCGGTGTGTGTTGTGTGTTTCGTCCTGGGAGAAGTGCCTACGTGTGAGCCCCGGCTGCCCGCATCTGCTGACACCTCTGCGGCGATCCTCGCGTGCGTGATCTCTGAGATAAGGAGAAACTTTCTCTTTTGTCTCGAGCCACGCTCACCTGAATTTTCATCGTAGAGAGCCGCAAAAAAGCAGGATTCAAGACCTCATCACGTGCAGCGCTTCTGTCGTGGCGGAATAAATTTAGGACTTATTTAACGTGAGTTATTTTTAATTAAAGGTTCGAACTTTGACCCCCTTCTACTCAGTTTTGGTGCAATTATAGAAACTTTTGAAATTGCTATAAGTTGCGCGCTTGCCGGCTGAAGAGATCCTGCGAATTTCAACTTTTTTGGACAATTTTTTGTATGTGTAACAATTAAAAAACCACATTTTTTGTATTTTTTGAATTTTTTTGTCTTAACTGTGATATTTTTTGTGAATTTTAATATAGTTATATAGCCCCTTATTTTACACGATTTTTAACATTTTTTGTATATTTTTATCTCAAGCCAATCCTGAGATACCCATTTTTTTATCTTTTTCTTTAATTAATCGAAAACTAATAGTAAATATCAAAATATTTCTTCAAAATTGTATTTAAATAGGGTAAGTCCATAAGACGAACCCAAAATCCGGTCTCCATAGCTCTTCATTTAAAAAATATTTAATTTGGTCCCATTTCAAAATTTAGGTCCCACAATTTGTAAGTCCGGTAACTCCGGATTGGGCTGAGATATAGAACTGCGGTTTTTTGTATTCTTTAGGTCTTATTTAGTTCTATAGGGTGGGGTACTTTTGGTCCCTATTGGGACCAAATTTTATTTTAGGAAAACCGCGCCTGTGGCTAGGTGAAGGGAGTCCGGCTGGTGCAGGCAGTGAAAACCCGGCGCCTGTGCGACTTATAGTTCCGGAGTTATTAAAGTCTAAAGTTGGACTTTGACAGCTGAGCGGCCATTTTGAAAATTTTCCACAGGTCATAGCTCCGGAGCCGGCAGCCGTACGGGCAAGCCGATTTAACTTTCGGAATCGGTGGGGCCCTCTTCATCCGACTGGGCACCTTTGGGTCCAATTTGGACCCAAAAATTCTCGTCTCCTAAATTGTCCAGGGCCCCATAGTGGGAGACAAACCGATCACATTAGTGAAAGCCCGGTGTTCCTGCGACCATTGGCTCGGGAGATACAGCCAGGCAAACTTCGAGTTTGACAGTTCGGCGGCCATCTTGGTTTTTCTTTAACTCGAATAACTCCTCAACTGAACGTCGCAGGAGGGTGGGATTTTCTCTGCGAAAATTGTCAGAGGGTCTTCTACCCATTGGTAGGCAAAGGGAGGACTGATTCGATAGAATCTGGGTCCAAAATTTGGTCCCAGAATATACCGAAACACGTCCGGTAAAGCGGTAGGTCTTGCCGGGCCCTTCGCGTCGAGCCCTCTCTCGACGATCTAGGACCACTGGTTTCGGAGATACGCCACTGGGAAAATTTTGGACCTAGAGTCGATCCTACTTTTTGGGATTTTTAGGCATTTATATATCTTGGGACATATTTTAAGACTAGGGAGACCTCCCGCTTCCTACTAGGTAATAAATACGACTTAGACTAAGACTTTATATACATTTTAAATAACTGTAAGCTAGTTTTAAGACTTTACAGCCCTTATTGGCCTAGGTAAAACTTGTAGCTGTGCTACAACACTTTAGACCCAGGATAGTAAATCCCGGGAGACTCCAGGTTCCAAACAGGACTCTATATAGAGTCAACTTTTTTACTAGTTCTGATTTAATTTTTTTTTTTTTTTTTAACAAGAGTATTGTTACTACTCACCTATTAGAGGTAGAGTCGACCAAAGGGGGGGACACGAATTATTTTAGGTGCTCCCTTTGTTTTCAACCGTACAACCAGTAACTGGACCTGGAAAAGAAAAATAATTAAAATTAATACTGGGCATTTAAGCAACAGACACACACGCACGCACAAGACACATTTAAACATACACATACGCACGCACGCACACACACAGCCACTCACACACACACACACACACACACACACACACACGCTCACACAAACACACACACACACACACACGCACACACACACACACACACACACGCACACACACACACACACACACACACACACACACACACACACACATACACATATACACACGCACACTAGTCCGGGTCGAGCACACACTTCACGAACTCACACTACCCAGGGTACCCTTTACATACCCTGAGTAAACAGAATACACACACTTACTGGTACCTTTACATACCAGAAGTCGCTGCGCAAAAATGAACCCTATAAGGACACCAGTCAAGGCGAAGCAGGGTGAAGAGTCTATTACGCCTATCACGACACCTAAGACAACACCAAAAACCATCACGAAAGTGGCCGCCATTAGGAAGAGTTGGGAGAATGCTGGCAGTAATGCCAGCACTACTTTGCTTCCGCGGAGAGCCGTCCGAATGGATATCGCGGACCCGGAGGCAAAAATCCCAAAAAAGCCGGCCTTAACACGAACTCCACCAAAGACCAGAGTTAGGACGGCCAGAGCCAAAGTCGCTGCCAGTGCGACTGGTGCCACAAACACCAACACCACCACGACCTCAACCGCAACAACTGCGAATACCACCATCGCGACCTCCAGCCCCGCGACCACCACCACCGCGGTTCTTACCACATCGGCGAAAACCACCACTATCGCCGCCCCATTATCACCCCAACGCTGCCCGAGCAAGACTGAAACCGAATATATACCACCAGCAACCTCCCCAGAACCGTCCGGCCCACATAATAGGATCGCTAGGGCGAGGAACCAAATGATCCAGGGCAGAACCTGGATAATTAAATCGGGGAACATTAAAACGGAGTGCAAGTGGGGAGCCATAGGGGCACTGGAGGCCCTCTACGAAATCGTGAAAGAGGGGGGACCATACGAGGCCACCGATATGGTGATAGAGGGTGAGTTACCAAACGGCCAAACAGTAGAACTTGGAAAGCTGTCAAAACAGTTAAAAAAGATGGAGGACAGGTTAAAAGCTCAAATCGCTAACAATGAAAAAATATTAAAAGAGAATGACAGAAGAATAAAAGAAGGGAATGTAGTTATGACGGAGATCAAAGAGAGATTAGAATGTATGGATATGCGTGAAAGAGAAAAAGTGACAGAGGAGCGAAAGACTTATGCGGGAGTAGTGGCGAGCCGGAAGGACCACCAGATTCCGGAGAGGACGGCACTACACTCGGTGGTCATAACATCGAAGGATGACCAGGAGATGGGAGAGCAAGTGATGGAGAGACTGAGGAAGGCTGCGAATGAAGATGAGGGATGGGTGAGGGTAGAGAAGGTGAGAAAGGAGAAGGATAAGAGAGTCGAGAGAGAAGAGGAGAGGAAGAGGGCAGCGAAGCGACTCGGCGAGAGGGAGAAAGGCCTCTTCCTCTCCTCTTCTCTCTCGACTCTCTTATCCTTCTCCTTTCTCACCTTCTCTACCCTCACCCATCCCTCATCTTTCATCTCCGTCATAATTACATTCCCTTCTTTTATTCTTCTGTCATTCTCTTTTAATATTTTTTCATTGTTAGCGATTTGAGCTTTTAACCTGTCCTCCATCTTTTTTAACTGTTTTGACAGCTTTCCAAGTTCTACTGTTTGGCCGTTTGGTAACTCACCCTCTATCAACATATCGGTGGCCTCGTATGGCCCCCCCTCTTTCACGATTTCGTAGAGGGCCTCCAGTGCCCCTATGGCTCCCCACTTGCACTCCGTTTTAATGTTCCCCGATTTAATTATCCAGGTTCTGCCCTGGATCATTTGGTTCCTCGCCCTAGCGATCCTATTATGTGGGCCGGACGGTTCTGGGGAGGTTGCTGGTGGTATATATTCGGTTTCAATCTTGCTCGGGGAGCGTTGGGGTGATAATGGGGCGGCGATAGTGGTGGTTTTCGCCGATGTGGTAAGAACCGCGGTGGTGGTGGTCGCGGGGCTGGAGGTCGCGATGGTGGTATTCGCAGTTGTTGCGGTTGAGGTCGTGGTGGTGTTTGTGTTTGTGGCACCAGTCGCACTGGCAGCGACTTTGGCTCTGGCCGTCCTAACTCTGGTCTTTGGTGGAGTTCGTGTTAAGGCCGGCTTTTTTGGGATTTTTGCCTCCGGGTCCGCGATATCCATTCGGACGGCTCTCCGCGGAAGCAAAGTAGTGCTGGCATTGCTGCCAGCATTCTCCCAACTCTTCCTAATGGCGGCCACTTTCGTGATGGTTTTTGGTGTTGTCTTAGGTGTCGTGATAGGCGTAATAGACTCTTCACCCTGCTTCGCCTTGACTGGTGTCCTTATAGGGTTCATTTTTGCGCAGCGACTTCTGGTATGTAAAGGTACCAGTAAGTGTGTGTATTCTGTTTACTCAGGGTATGTAAAGGGTACCCTGGGTAGTGTGAGTTCGTGAAGTGTGTGCTCGACCCGGACTAGTGTGCGTGTGTATATGTGTATGTGTGTGTGTGTGTGTGTGTGTGTGTGTGTGTGTGTGTGTGTGTGTGTGTGTGTGTGTGTGCGTGTGTGTGTGTGTGTGTGTGTGTGTGTGCGTCGAAGATATAAAAAATAGAGATCCTGTTGGTGTTGTACGGGGTCCTAAAGGTCCATAACGACGACCAGTTATTAAAGGCGATCAGGACCCGGAATCGTGAGATTTTTAGGGGACTCGATCAGGACCAGGACAGGATATCGGTACAATACCGCAGTAACGCGCGCAACCCGTTGACGTGTCATGTGGTGCTTAGGGTCTCCCCGGCGGTGTGGTCCCGTGTCCTGGGCATAGGGAGATTGCACATTGACCTACAGCCCGTTAGGGTTGCGGATCAATCTCCGTTAGTGCAATGCTCCCTGTGTCTTGGATACGGGAACAGTAGGAAATATTGCAAGGGCACTGAACCCACGTGCAGCCATTGCGGTGGCCTTCATTTGAGGGCCAAGTGCCCAGAGCTGCAGGTGGGAACAGCCATCCTGCTGCAACTGCCGTAGGGAGGGGCTAATCAACACACGGCACAGCGCAATGTTCACTTCCTGCCCAGTTAGAATGAGATGGGATGAGTTAGCACGGGCAACCACCCAGTACTGCTAAGGGCGTCCCGGGCATCACCACCCCATACAGAGTCGTGCAGGCAAACCTAATGAAGAAACAGGTGGCAACCCAAGACTTTCTGCTCTTTTATCTATTAAGAGGACTACTCGCAGGTATCACACAAAAAAGGCAGACTGGGAGAAGTTCGGCACGCGGATGGTCGGTGCGCTCCATGACCAACAAATTAGTCCTACTAACATTGCGAATACGCAGGAGTTAGAGACAGTCATTGGAGCGTACAAGAACATCATAAGTGATACCTGCGAGGATAGTATTCCGCACATCAAGAATAGGGATATTGTTACCATGCCGTGGTGGTCGGAGAAGCTCGCTGAGCTACGCAGGGCCGTCAACACCAAAAGGCGTCGGATCAGGAATGCATGCCCAGTCCGAAGAGAGGGGGTAGTTCTGCGATATCTAGAGCAAAAGGAGATGTATGAAAGTGAAGTAAAAAAGGCACAGGTCGAAAGTTGGAAGGCCTTCTGCGGAAAGCAGGACAGGGAGGGAGTATGGGAGGGGATATATAGAGTGCTAGGAAGGGCCACAGTGAGGGAAGAAGATCAGCCTCTTATTCAAAATGGAAACCACCTGGATTCTTGGGGTTCAGCCAACCTCCTCTATAGTCGAGGAGGATAACGAAGGGCATCGTCAAATAAGAAACAAGGCAGCGGAGGTAGACGACGACGACGACAGCGAGGGTCATCATGGAGATGACCCACCTTTTACCATGGACGAGTTGCACGATGCCCTTCATAGGTTTAACCCCAGGAAAGCTCCGGGGGCGGATGGATTTACATCCGACATCTGCACTCACGTTGTCAGGGTCGACCCCTTGTACTTCCTCGAGCTGCTTAATCAGTGCCTCCGGCACGGCTACTTTCCTAAAATATGGAAGGAAGCCGTGGTGGTGGTGCTGAAGAAGCCCGGAAAGGACTCGTACACAGTTCCCAAGTCGTACAGACCAATCGGCCTGTTACCCGTCTTGGGAAAGGTGTACGAGAGGATGCTGGTCACCCGGCTCAAGTTCCATCTTTTACCAAGGATGAATCCTCGCCAGTACGGCTTTATGCCCCAGAAGAGCACCGAAGACGCCCTCTATGACCTCATGGGGCACATAGTGACTAAGCTCGACGCTAAGAGAATAGTCACTATGGTGTCCTTGGACATAGAGGGTGCCTTCGATAGCGCCTGGTGGCCGGCCATAAAAGTCCGACTGGCGGAGGAAGGGTGTCCTTCGAACTTGAGGCGGGTGGTCAGTAGCTACCTTAGCGAAAGGAAGGTAAGGGTAAGGTACGCGGGTGAGGAGTGCAGCCGCTCTACGGACAAAGGGTGCGTTCAAGGTTCGATCGGAGGTCCCTTACTGTGGAACTTACTTCTGAATCCGCTTTTGAATGGACTGCAGCGAAAGAAGACGTATGTTCAGGCGTTCGCGGATGATGTGGTGTTGGTGTTTGATGGCGACTCGGCACTGGAGATAAAGACGCAGGCCCATGCCTCCCTCGCGTATGTGCGGGAGTGGGGTATCGCGAATAAGTTGAAATTCGCACCACATAAAACGAGCATGGCGCTCGTTTTATGTGGTGCGAATCTCATCACTCGGCGACTAAAATACGATACCTAAAATACGATAATTCAGTTGATTTCGACATACTCTTGGGAATCTTAAAATCCCTTAATGTCTCTGACTCTGCAACTGCCTGGTTCCGGTCTTATCTACAGGGACGTTCGCAGTCTGTTCGTGCTGGGGAGACTACGTCTACTTGGTGTGACTTGGTGGCGGGTGTTCCTCAGAGTGGTGTGCTGTCTCCTCTTCTCTTCTCAGTTTTCATAAACGCCATCACTAGGGTACTGTCCTCGAATTATCATCTCTATGCGGACGACCTGCAGTTGTATCGTCATTTTAGGGTCGACGAGATAGACGATGCTGTTGCTGCCCTCAATAGTGACTTGGACAACATTAGTAGTTGGGTTAAATCCTTTGGATTGATAGTCAATCCAAGCAAATCTCAGGCACTTATTGTTGGTGGCCGGTATATGTTAGGCCTTCTGGATTTCGACTCATTGCCACAAATAATTTTCGATACCAAACCGATCGACTACTCCCAAAGTGCGCGAAGTCTAGGATTGTATATAGATCGTTACCTTTCCTGGGATGTACATATTGCAGAGATAAGTAGGAGGGTGTACTACTCATTTCAATCTCTCAAATCTCTTCAGAAACTCTTACCTTTTCAAACTAAGGTGACTCTTGCGTAATCTCTTCTTCTATCACTTTTAGACTATGCTGATGTCTGTTTCTTGGATGCATCGGAGGAACTAGTAAACAAACTTGAACGTCTGCAGAATCTGGCAATCCGCTTCATCTACGGTCTTCGGAAATACGATCATGTATCTGAGTTCCGGCGTAGATTGGGGTGGCTTCCGATTCGGCAGCGCCGTAATGCTCACATTCTGTCTTTCCTGTATACTATCCTTCACAATCTTAATTCTCCAACCTATCTGCGTGAACGCTTTGAGTATTTGGTGCCTCGAGACAGAGAATGTCGCGTCTCTTCTTCCCTTCTCCTTCGAACTCGTGCCCACTCCTCTAGTCGCTATGACGAATCCTTCACTATTCAAGCTATCAGACTATGGAACTCACTTCCACATGAAATACGTGCGAGCCTTTCGTTGGACATTTTTAAGAGACGAGTTCGGGAACACTTCCGAAATAGTAGGTAATGCCTTATTTCGTTTTTATACATATTTGGGTTTGATTTTTGTATGTAAATAACTGTTTCTTTTTTAGATTTAAGTGTGTACGTCTTTATATTTGTCTTTTTTGTAGGTATAGTAAGTATTTATTTGTATTCTCTACCCTTTCTACCCTATGCTTTGTTTTGTTTAACTTCTCTTCTCTGCTATGTATGCTATCTATCCTGTTAACTATGAGGTCTGCTGGAAGAAAAGTCATTTTTGACTTAAGCACACCTTTGTGCATGTTTTAAACTTATCAATGTGATGTTTGATTCTACGATGTACATAAAGTATAAATAAAAATAAAAAAAATACCCCACGCCTGCACATGGGCGGGGTGGACATTGGCCTATCTGAAGAAATAAAGATTCTAGGCCTCACCATTGACCACATGCTCACATTTAACACACACATCAAAAACATCTGCAGAAAAGCGAGCGGCATCTATCACAAGCTTACGCGGATGGCCCGGATCAGCTGGGGGTTACACCCCGAGGTGATCCGGACGATCTACGTAGCTGCCGTGGAGCCGACGATATTGTACGCCGCCAGTGCTTGGCACACAACGGTGAACAAGCTTGGCGTCCAAAAACAGCTGAACGTGGTGCAGCGCGGTTTCGCCCAAAAATTGTGTAAGGCCTACCGGACGGTCTCCCTGAACTCGGCACTAGTCTTGTCTGGCCTACTCCCTCTGGACCTCAGAATTCGTGAGGTGGCCTCATATAGTGAGTCGTGCGCCTGCGACCCGGACGTACACGAGACAATCATACACCTGTTGCTCGAATGCCCAGTCCATACAATTGACCGCTACAATTTTGAGAATAGCAATAATATTACATTGAACAGGGCAATCTTGTCCATAATGTTAAAAGACCATAGAGAGGAATTTGTTAAATATAGTGAAAAGATAATAAATATAGTACACAAGAGGAATGGCGATAATTGAGCAATATGTTCCGGTATTATAATAATATTAGACAACATATATGCACAAGTAGACGGTTAAGACTATGTAACAACAATAAGAAAACAAAGCAATACAAATAAAATGTAAAAACGATGGTTAAAACTGTTCAAATGGTAAAGAATAAATGTATAAAAATATAACATTGTTAATACAAATGTAGAACTGTGTAGATTAATAGAAGTAGATTAAGAACAACTAGAATAAATTAAAATAGGAGTTAAACTGTTATAGAATAAGAAAATACTATTGTCAAAATTTTAACTGTTAGATATAAAAAATTGTAAATAGATATAATAAACGTGTAGATATTATAAGAAAGGTTAAATTTTTTTGTAGTTAATAAAGAAATAAAGCGCAATACCCTAATAATCCCCCCACACAAAAGAGTGAAAGGTAGTATGAAAGTGCGAGAAGAATAAAAGAAGAAATGGAATGTTACTAGAGAATAGGAATGAAAGATGATTAATATAACTACAAAGCGCCGTATCCTCGAGTGGCACTGTGGGGCGCGCGAGGGCTATGCGCTGTCAAAACACACCATTTTTCAGCGCGTAGCTACCGCGCGCCTTATAGTGTCGCTCGAGTATACGGGTGTAAGGGTAGTTAGCGATGAAAGATCGCTGTGAGGGCTAGCGTCTAAAAGTAGGTAGACTAGTTAATTAATAAGCTGTCGAATAGGCTCTGCCATAGGTAGAGGTGGGCATTAAAAAAAAAAAAAAAACAGTCGGGGGCTTGGGCGTAGCAATACGCCGTCGCCCCCTGACTGGTGCCGTTCCCGCAGGGCCTCTCTCTTTGCCGCCATCACCTCCCGAGCGAAGGAGGCGACGGCGGCCCAACATTCTTCGCTGCCGGCCATAGAGAGAATGACAGCCAGCAGCGAACCTATACTGCCGATGATGCCCGTGAGGGCCAACCTCTGCGTGTCCCAGGCGGATAATATTTATAGTTAGGTGAGGTTAGGTTAGGTTAGGTTTATTACGCGCCTGAGAGCTAGGACTGAGTCGGGAGTGAGTCGTGGCGGAGTGGTATTGGTGGTGTCATTGGACATCGCCAATGCCTTCAATAGTCTGCCATTCAGTTGCATTGCAGAAGCCCTCCAATACCACGGGGTGCCCCGGTATCTGCAGCTGCTGGTGGCAGACTATCTAAGGGCACGTTATGTTCAGTACGAGGACCGAGACGGCATACTAAGACGGCGACTCACGTCGTGCGGTGCTCCTCAGGGTTCGGTTCTAGGGCCACTCCTGTGGAACATCGGCTACGACTGGGTCCTACGTGTCCCTTTACCCCCCGGACTGGATGTTACCTGCTATGCGGATGACACCCTAGTCGCGGCCTCAGGGGGGGACTTTGAAAAGGCAGTGCACTTAGCCACCGTGGGCGTCTCCCAGGTTGTTGAACGCATAGAAGCGCTGGGGTTGCGGGTGGCTCTCGAGAAGACTGAGGCTCTTTTATTTCACGGGCCTCGTCGCGGTCCACCCAGCGGCGCAAGTCTAGAGGTACGCTCGGTCTTCGTACCGATCCGGCCCCAGATGAAATATCTGGGGCTCTTGTTAGATGGGAGGTGGCGCTTCGACGAGCACTTCATCCAGCTTGCACCAAGGCTCGTCAGCGCTGCCCTGGGACGGCTCATGCCAAACCTGGGGGACCCAGCGTTGCTTGCCGTCAGCTGTACGCGGGGATTATCCGATCAATGGCCCTATACGGTGCACCGGTGTGGGCAGCGACCTTGACTGCCCAAAATAGGGCTCGTCTTTGGCGCCCTCAGAGGGTTATGGCGGTCAAGGTCATACGTGGGTATCGCACCGTGTCGACGGAGGTCGCGTGTGCATTGGCCGGAACCCCCCCGTGGGATTTGGAGGCTGAAGTGCTCGCCGAAGTGTACTGGCGAACCACAGAGCACCAGTCGACAAGCGGCTGTCGGCCACCGTCAGCGGTCATCCGCGGGTGGCGTGAAGCCGCTCGTCTAGAAATTTTAGAGAAGTGGTCGTCCCGGTTGGAGGCTCCACGTGCAGGCATTGCCACCGTGGAGGCGCTCCAACCGGTCCTTGTTGAGTGGATGAGGTGGCAGCACGGAACCCTTACCTTCCGGCTGACACAGGTGCTTACCGGCATGGCTGCTTCGGTAAGTACCTGTGCCAGATCCCAAGGAAGGAGGTGAGTTTCGCCTGCCACCACTGCGACTGCGTCGAGGACACGGCGCAGCACACGCTAGCGGTCTGTCCAGCTTGGGACACGCAGCGCCTTGCCCTTGTCGCGGTCATTGCATCGGATCTCTCACTGGCAGCTATCATCCGTTCCATGGTTGCCAGTGAGAGAAATTTTACCGCTGTTGCGTCCTTCTGCGAGGACGTCGTCGTCTTCTGCGAGGAGAGTGCGGAGCGGGTCAGGGAGAGCAATGCTCTTGCTCGCAATGACCCGCTTCGTACCTGACGCCCAGGACGGAATAGGCGCGCTTACGCGCGCCTCATGCCGCCCTGATCGTGGCAGCGGGTGTGAGAGTCGGGATCTGCTCTCCAGGGTGCCCCGTCACACCTGGGGCAGGCGCAGGGGGACCGCTGAAGAAATAGCAAAATTGTTCCCGGTCCTCCTGAACAGGCGCAGAGTATGGCACACCGCAGGGGTTTTAGTGTGTGCAAACCATACATAACCGCGCGGTGGCCCCGCACCGTGCGGTATTCGGCAGGAATCTCCCCTGCGTAAACAAAAAAAAAAAAAGCTTAGGTTTATTACTCACGGAACTCTTTCACGATCTACTCTCTTCGTATATTTTATCAATTTATTATATTATTAATACATTGTACACAACCCCTATCATCTCTCTCCATTTTCTTTCCATCCTAAGGTTACCTAGAAGAGATTGCTCTTTAGCAATAAGGCCGCCTATTGTACATTATTCTTAAGGCACGTGTAACATATCTGTCTCTTTTTGTGTGCAATAAAGAGTATTTATCTTTATCTTATCTTTATCAAGGAAATTAAGTAATCGCAGAATTAAAATTCTGCGATTACTTAATTTAGTAAACTGCATGCTTGGCCCGGGCGATAGCCACTTTGAACCACCGCTGCCTGCAAATGGTCTACAATCAGTCGCCAATAACGTCACAGATTCCAGAGTCAATGACCAACCATCATTCAAAGTGTCCTCGCTTCAAGTGGTCTAGGTACTTTAAAAGACAGAATACTTTCTTCCATTGCTGGGCCCAGATCGCGCTCAGACGAAGTCGATTTTGAGCTACAGCAGCGCTATTGTTTTCCGAATCACCCGACGGGCGGGTGAATGACCCAGAGAGACTGCGATTTTGAAAATGTTTTGCGACAAACGTTCCACGTTGAGTTATTGTTATTGAAGTTGAATATTTACAGCATAACAAAAATGTTGAATTATTGGAAATAAACGACTGCCTATTTGTAAAATATTCTAAGAGTAGTTTTCGTTATAAAATGATCCTAATTACTATATAAATAAATAAGAGTAGTTTGAGACACAATTTTTATGATTTTCTATTTATAATAAACAATCAAGAGCAGGTCTGGACTGACCTTTTTGTATTCTACTTACCTAAAATTCCAACTACGAGTATGTATTTATTTGTAATTTTACTACCAAAGTTTATTCTTATTTCGTAAAATTATCATTCATTAAAATTATTGCAAATTCAGTAGGAAGTACGGTCGAAATAACATCAAGCCTTTCCTCGCTAGTGTTTATATCTACGCAAGGAAATGTGCCTATTGCGTAAACTCAAATACTTTTTGTTTACGATCACCTCGCAATCTAAAAAATCTTCTAGGGTTGTACAAAAAATTGTCAATAAATGAAACACAAGTATAAAAATGGTTCATGTAATTAAAAGTAAGTAAACAATAACAAAATATGAGTCGCCATCTAAAAAGCGTGCTAGGGTTGTGCAAAAATTAGTTATAAACAAACATGAAATTTATAAATTATTCATATACTTAATTAAACGAAAGTAAACAATAACAAAATATGAGTTCAAAATTCTAATGTTTTTTTCATTTTGATGATTACTGATCAAATTCTGATTTCTACTAATTTGATGATAAAATCAATTGCTATTGCAAAACCTATCACAATGAAAATGTTACCAGCTGCCCGATTCACGTAATAAAAACCGTAGCGTAGTGATTTAAAAATGTCACTTCGCACACTTTTTAACCGACTTAAAAAAAGAAGAAGATTCTCAATTCGCTGTATTTTTTGAACCGATTTTGATGATTCTTTTTTTTATTTGAAAGCTGGTGCATCCCGTGTGGTCACATTTTAATTTCATTAGGATTGGACCTTGGGTTTACACCAGGTAACTCTTCAAAATCGTATAGGAATTGTATAGAAATTGAGCTATTGGAAGATTTATGACAATCCAAGACTAGATAAGTAAGTGCGTTAAAAACAGAAAGCCAAAAGGCGATTTCTAAGTTTCTAAGTTAAAACGACTTTTGGACTGGCGTGTTTACGTGAATCGACCGGCTGGGTAGTTAAGTTACCTCAGTCTCTTTCAAAATCATTAGGCGTTCTTCTCTTTCAAAACACGTAAAGCTCTTTCTTTCCTCTCTTTCATAGCCTCTTTGACATTGGGCGGGTCACGAATAGGCATGCTTCGTGACTGCCGAGGATCAACTAATTCTGGAAGGAGGCAATCGTAATAAAATCTAACTAATTTCATCTCCATTTTCTCCTTCCAAAATTTGTCGTCCTTTTCTATAATATAAACTTTCATAGGTACAGTAGCACCAAACCAGATGCCAAGCATGCAAACGTTTCTTTTAGTTATATGTAGCTGTCCCTGAATTTGGAAATACCAGTAATGATTTTTATTTATGACATAACCCTTGGAAGCCTTGTCCTTAACCCAAAAGGTATGTTTGGCCATTGCTTCATTAAGAGTCATGCCAGCTAAAGAATGTGGGCACTTAATTTCAATTAAACCGTTTGCATAAATGCCATCTGGTGTAGTAACAAGAAATTCATATTGATCGTCGACGAACAAACCGCAACCTTGTATACTAATATTCTCTTGAATTTCTAACTGTCTAATTGCAGTTTCTTCGTTTTCGATACCGTACCGTACAGAAGGCAAACTGGAGATATTACTACCATAAACGATTTTACAAACAAGAGCAGCACAACTTGTGCTCTCTCGTTTTTTACAAACTTCCCCGAACGATGATGAGGTTAGTAATTTTCTCCTTGTCCTCATCCACTCAGCACTACTTCTTTGCAAATGGGTCGACCTTTCAAGCTCCTCTCTTTCAGCACAAGACAACTTTAAATCAACTAAAAAAGATGACTTGGCTTTCTCATATAATTCTGGACTCAGATCAGGTTTTTCGCAGTTTGGTCCATAGTGAGCGTCTTTCGATACAGCGCTGTGGCTTTTTTTCAATCTTAATTTAGGTTTAGCAATTAAACGGTTTCTACGATTACTATTTTCCACTTTCGCGATCAAAGGATTAGGACTAGATTTAAATATGACTTCATGAGTTTTACTATGAATCGATCCCGTATTAAAAGATACAACAGCAGCTGCGCATCGGCCCGCATAAGAACCACGGGAAGAATAATTTACACGCTTAACCTCAACTAATTTGGCAATTACTCCGTTAAAACTTTCAACTATATTACTTGTGCAATTATGAATTAAACTTCTAGAATGATATGACAGTCTTTTACTTAAAATTTCTACCGCGTCCATTAATCCGCATCCAACAATTCCTGGAAGTAACCCAACAGGTTCTATTCGACGAGTGTCAGGTCTACAAAAATACTCCTTGCAATGTTGGTGATTACCAAATACGTGTTGTGGACCATTTAGGATATCTTCACTAAGATTTTTTATTTTTTCTTCGAGTGACTGATTTTGACCCACCCAATATTTAATCGCGCATTTTACACCCGTTCTTAAACGCAAATACCTTTCTTTTAGGAATTTCCGCAATTCGCAAGGATACTTAGTGTCTTTCGACAATTTCTCCAAGCTATTGCAGTAGTTTCGTAAAAGATGATTTTTGCATTCAATTTTCTCTACTATTAAATTATCGTACGGACGCGAATCTAATATTTTTTTATAAGTACTGGAATCGCCGTCTGCTACAAATTTATTATAAATTACACCGTGATCAACAAAGGAACATTTAAACCCCTCAACTATTATGGTCGATTCCATCCCGGTAGATGATCCTGAATAATTCTTGAAACAATGGTGTTCCGGGGGCTGACTGTTGTTCTTTGCGGCTCGTGCACAGACTACGCAGTATTTATTTTTAACTCCAAAAAACAATACTTTATTAGTTTTAATGCCAATTATCGCAGCTGCGCCGGATAAGGCGGAAAAATTCTTACCATAAGATCTCTTGCTCCAACAACCGTCAACAGCAACAGATATTAATGGTGTACCATTTTTATCAACACTACCTATAGACACTGCGCACTCCGCTTCTTCCTTGGCAGCTTCTGCCATGGAATGTGCTGCTGTCTTCTCCCACCAATCGCAAACCGTATTATTAATTTCATTGTATAATGAAGGTGACATGATTGGTAGGGCTACTGCGGCACTTAATGTTTTTAACTGAGAGTAGCTCCCACCAGATGATATGATACCAGACACAATTTGATGATTCACTTCCATGCTATCTTCTTTCTTTTCAACCAAACACACAGTAAATTTCATATTACACATACTACATTTTATGATGAGTTTTGAGTCCAGACCAACTTTTACTTCACCTATTATACTGAGGTAACTTAACTTACAATCCATTGGACCGTGGTCCCCTATGGCCTGAAGAGCTTTAAAAAAAAAAGAAATATCCACTACTCTACGCCCAACTTCCACTTCATCCACCTTTCCCTCTTGACGGTTGTCAATAACTAGTTCCTGTAAAGAAAGATAATGGCTTGATTTTTTTTTTTTAATAATTCAAAAGGTATGGGCCAAATTTCTTCAAACATAGCTAAGAACTCCCTTAGAATACATCTTTGAAACACATAACACTAGATCAAAATCTTGAACGTTTTTATCATTCTTCGTCAATTATGAAAATGAATAAATAAACATAATAAAAAACTGGTTGCTTGTAAAGTCGGTTTAGGACGATAATTTTACCGGATAACGTCATAATATTATTCTTTTGGGTGCAAAGGGGCCCTTCTTACATCTATCGGGCCCCAGCGACCTCACCTGCTAGTGGCGCACCTGCTGATTAACGGACGAGGTTCGTAATTACGGTACCCATGTGGTGGCTTTGGCCCCTACGTGGATACCAGGTGGTACAACAGTGTTGGTCCGGGGGGGTACCACCGTGCAGCTGTGCTAAAGCCCCCCAAGTAACCCAGCCCAGGCTGGGTTGCGTTAGGGGTTCAGCAGCTGCACTGCCGGGCCCGGGACGGTGTATGGTGCGGCAGGCAAGGGTCCAGTGGGGGCGAAGCGGAGTCTAGTGTGGGTGGTGTGGGTCGATTCGCCGGCCAGGGAGACCCTTAGCAACGGCGTTGCCGCGGCCGCCCGCAACATAGTCATGGGGCCCGCCTGGGACCAACCACCCCAGTAGGCTGCCCCACATGTTGCGCATAATCCTGTTGTGGGGTCGCCGCTCCGGGTGGTAACCGGTGTGGGGTAGCGGCGGCCTTGCATCAGGGGGGTTTGGGAGCCCTTCCGTCCGGCGGGTCGGCTCCGACCTAACCACACGGTTCTAGACGAAGCTAGCCTCTGCACTTTGTCACTTACTGCCGCACCAAATATCGCCCTGTCTTCACGCTTCCCCATATTTCACAATGACAGTGCAACAATATAATAGACGGTACACAGCGGCCCCTAGAAACCCCACAAAGTTGACTTCGTTTGAGGTGGAGTTCGCGAATATCCGCGGACTCCATGCAAACCTCGATACCGTGCACCATCACCTGGAGTCGGCACGGCCTTCTGTGATGTTCCTAACGGAGACACAGATACGCCGCCCTGACGACACGTCGTACCTCTGTTACCCGGGCTATATCATTGAGGAACAATTCCGCGATAAAGCCGGGGTGTGCGTGTTCGTTAGGGCGGATGTTTGCTGCCGCCGGTTGCGCTGTCTGGAGAACCCCTCCTACTCCGTCCTTTGGCTGCACGTGGATCATGGCTCCATGAGCCAGATCTACGTGTGCGTCTACCGCTCCCACACAGGGGACACTGGGACAACAAGGCTTTTCGAATACCTCAGCGAGATGGCTGACGATGCGCAGGTGCGGTTCCCGAACGCTGACCTGGTTTTCTTGGGGGACTTTAACGGTCATCACGTTGAGTGGCTGGGGTCCCTTAGGACCGATCATGCGGGACGAACCGCCCATGCATTCGCTCTCTCCCACGGGCTGACCCAGATGGTACGGGGGATCACCCGGATACCTGACAGGTCAGACAACACGCCCGCCTTGCTGGATCTACTGCTGACGAGTCGCCCAGCCGAGTACAGTGTGTCGGTACGCGCCCCACTGGGCACTTCCGACCACTGTGTGGTGCACGCCAGCTTCCAAGTGCCACCACCTGCTCGTGCTGAACAAATGACTCGACGACTATGGCACTACTCGTCGGCAGACTGGGACGGTCTCCGCGATTACTTTGCGTCCGTCCCGTGGAGCCAGCGCTGCTTTGTAGGGAAGGCGCCTTCGGATAGCGCTGCTGCCATTGCTGGCGAGATCAGTCTAGGGATAGAATATTATATCCCTTTCACTGATGTCGCTAGCATCCGCAAAGCTCGCCCCTGGTTCGGGCGTGAATGTGCCGAGGCTGTCCAGAAAAAACAGTCGGCATATCGCGCCTGGGTCAGGGCTCGGGCGGCACGTGACCCGAACGTGAACCGCCTCAAAGCAGCGTACAATCGGGCCACTAGGTTCAGCAAGAGGGCCTTCAAGAGAGCGGATGCCCAGCGCGTCGCGCGGCTTGGTCAAGAGCTCACATCCCATCCCACGGGCAGCCGTGGATACTGGCAACTGGCCAAAGCCGTACAGTCAAATTTTTGTCAACCCTCGCTGCCACCACTGCGTTTTCCTGACGGATCACTGGCTCACAAAGCCCAAGAGAAGGCGGACATGCTCGCAGACCTCTTTGCGGCTAATTCCCGCGTCGATGACCGTGGCCTGCAGCCCCCCGCCATCGCCAACTGTGGCCACACTATGCCTGATATTGTTATCAGGCAATGTGATGTACGGGCAGTGCTGCGGTCACTCGACACGCGGAAAGCCAGTGGCCCTGACGGCATTCCGGCGGTGGTGCTACGAAAATGTGCTGCTGAGTTGTCTCCAGTATTAACGCGTCTGTACCGCCTGTCATACTCTACAGGCCTCGTGCCGGAGGCCTGGAAGGAGGCGAACGTACAACCGATCCCCAAGAAAGGGGATCGATCCGATCCAGGCAACTATCGACCCATAGCTGTCACCTCAGTCATTTGCAAGGTGCTCGAGCTTCTTATTAATAAGCAGCTCATGAGATACCTGGAGGATCACTCGCTAATCAATGATCGGCAATATGGCTTCAGGCCAAAACGATCAACGGGTGACCTCCTGGCATTCGTCACGCATGTATGGGGTGAGGCTATGGAAAAGTTCGGCGAGTCCTTGGCTATTAGCCTGGACATCGCCAAAGCTAGGGTCTGGCATGCTTCGCTCCTTTCCAAGCTTCTCAACTGTGCAGCTGGATTGCCAGTTTTTTAAACGAGCGCCGAGTGCGGGTCCTCTGCGATGGCCAGGCTTCTCGCTTCTTGCAAGTGAATGCCGGGGTACCGCAGGGGTCCGTACTGTCACCAACTCTCTTTCTTCTGCATATCAATGATATGCTTTCCCTCGGGAACATTCATTGCTATGCAGATGACAGTACATTGCACGGGAGTTACTCGGTTCGTCCGACGGCGGGGCGATCTGTGATAGAGGAGGAGAGACGACATCTCGTGGGTGATCTCGACCGAAACTTCGATAGTATCTCCCAATGGGGTGCCGAGAACTTGGTCGAGTTCAATGCCCACAAAACACAGGCGTGTGCTTTTACAGCGAAAAAATCCCCTTTCCTTCCCCTACCCACTCTTCAGAATGCAATATTACCAATGAAGGACAATCTAGACATCCTTGGCATAGACGTTCGTCGAGAGCTCAATAACACAAAATACATTGAGAGATGTATTGGGCTAGCTTCGCGGAAACTAGGAATACTGAACAAGGTAAAGCGATTCTTTACACCGCACCAGAGGTGTCTGCTGTACAAAACGCAGATTAGACCCTGCGTTGAATACTGCTCTCACCTCTGGGACGGCTCCGCGAAGTATTTGCTGGACGCACTTGACGCTATGCAGCGACGCGCTGTTCGCATTATAGACTGTCCGGAGGTAACGGGAAGCCTTGAGGCGCTAGCCCAGCGCCGAACAGTTGCTTCCTTGGCCGCGTTCTACCGTATTTACCACGGTGAGTGTTCTGAAGAGCTCTTCAACCTGATCCCACCCTCTCCCTTCCGATCCCGAACAACGCGTGCCGGCCAGAGATGTCACCCTCATACCGTGGAAACCGTCTTCGCGAGAACCGAGCGTTTTAAACGATCGTTTCTCTGCCGAACGATGGTGGCTTGGAACGCCCTGCCTGCGCACGTGTTTCCTCCAACATATAACCCTGGGCTCTTTAAGCGAAGCGTGAAGAGGCACATCACTGGGTCGTCAAGTTGAGGGCCACTCTCTATAGTATTCCTGTGTACTGTGAGAGTCGCCCTCAATTGCCAGACGTCGCCTCAGCTTACCGTCAGGCGGGTGGCGTCAATTTGTCGACCTAAATATAAAAAAAAAAAAAAAAAAAAAAAAAAAAAAAAAGGTAAAAAGAAAAGAAGTCTACGGTCTTGAATTATGTTACTTGAGTTATGTTAAAAATAAATAAGAACACTATTGTAATAAATCGAATTCAACAATCGAGACCCATTGAAATCCTCACAGGCTCGAAGATATTCCTGACTAGCTAAATATTTCTTTAGAAATAGGCCCCGACTGCTAAATACGTTATATTACAATGGCGTTGTTATTTATTTTTATTAAATTTTTATTACATGTTTTCATTTTTTAATCTGTCGGGTTTTAAATTTTTTATAAACTATAATTATTATTATAGTTTATAAAAAAATATTTTTAAAAACGTTTTTATAAAAAATATTATTATATTATTATATACATTAGTTTATAAAAAATAATTTGTCTTCGTCAGTTATTACTGACGAAGACAAATTATAAAAGTGCAAAAGAATTCATACAATATTATGTTCGCCCATCACTAACTAGTTTGTTTATTTATGTAACAAGTCTACAAGAATTACGTATAACAATTTACCTCTATACAGCGCGTAGCAGTGTTGCTCGGAGTCTCGGCCTGAAGGTTTTCTTCATTTTCAGTACTGGAAATATTATTCATCAATATCCACTTTTTATTTATTTTGTAATTTTTGTACAACCCTACGCCAGGCGTTGGCGCGACTTACTTACCGCCGAAGTATGTCGTCAAAGCAGCGCGCGGCCGTGCAATTTCTGATTGTGTACCTATCTAATTACATGTCAAATCAATATTTACATGCTATTGTAGGTATATGTCTGAATCAGGCGATCTAAATCATTGTACCTATTAGCTTCGTAATGTACCTACCCTGTTCAAAATGCAAATAGATTATATTATTATTACTACTAAGACATGATAAGCATACACACAAATAAAAGTAATAAAACTAGGATTTTTACTTGACACTAACACAAATCTCGTAAATTTTTTCTAGGTATTTAGACAAGACGTAGTCAAGTAGGCAGATAAATAAATAAGTAGGGAGGAACTTACATTTTATTCCGAGATCTTTTGGCTTTCACGTTTTTATAATGCGTACAAAATTTTCTTTTCGGTGGCATGGCACTCAGCAAATTATCCTGCGAAAAGAGACCCTCGATTACCAATACGTTTATGATACCTATTGCCTTTATCATGTTGAAAAATCTATGTATGTCGTGCAGAGAACTAGATGATTGAAAGTTATAGTAGTATAAAGTTATAGTATACCCTGTCATACCCCGCCAGTTCATATCTCGAGAAAATAAAGTGGTCAGGGCTTTGATTGTTTCAAGCCTGAGTTGATACCTACTTTACAAGGTTCATAAAATGACCTACTCAACAAAGTAAATAATTTTGTATTTCTTACGATTTATATCTAATTCCATCATGGTTTTCTTTCAGACTTTCATTATATCGGTACTTTCTACTTCCTGAAAGTAAATTAGTTATAAAAATATTGTACTTACAGTTTTTCACAAAAAACACAAATTCACAACACGTAATTTTACTGGAGCATCCGACACGCGTGGAGTCGCTTTGAAATTCTATGCGCTCTGGCGAGAATCGTACAATCGCGACGCGAATGATTTTTCATACATTTTTCTATGGAGAATTTACGTAAAACATATCTAGATTTTAGGGCTTTAAAAGGGGAAGTCTTTGTTTGTAAAGGTACAAAAAAAAGTACAAAATTATATTTATTGGTTTTTTCAGTGTTCAAAAAGTGTTTCTTTTTATCAATTTGTGTTGATTTATTGGGTTAAATCTGAAAAATACGAAGGCACGTTTTCGCATTTTTTCTCAATTTTGTGCGTTTGTTGACGTTTATTATATAACAACTACAGGGTTTTAAGAGTTAAAATTAGCATTAACATAATTTTTGGTCTTTCATTTAACAAATTATCGTTGTTATTAATCATATGTAAATAGGTTAAATATGAAAAATTGTAACACTCTTTTCGGTGATTTTCACGATCTGGGCCCTTAATAAATCAAATTGCACTAACATTAATCGTGAGAGTTGGTATGCGAAATAAATTTTATATGATTCTCTAGTAGGTATTTTGATTAAATTGTTACATAAATCTCTCGACTGAACATTAAAAAGTTATCAAATAACCTGGTACCTACCTAAGAAATCGTATTTTTAATCGTGTCCGTGATATGAAAAAGTATTGAATACGAGATGGAATAAAATGATTACTTCATGTTTTATAACTCGTAAGTGTTTGTGATGATCAGAGGGTCCTTTGGGGTTGGTCTTACACTTTATATTTGGAAAATTTCTCAGGTAACTCTTGTATTAGATTTATCTAAAAGAAGTGGATAAGTACCAAAGTTTATATAGGTACACTTTCTCATCGATTTAATAAAAATAATACGCTTAAGTGGATAGTATTCACATAATATAATGAGCATAAAGTATGAAAATGATCACGAAAACAGAAACAAATATGTAAATCCTTAACCTTAACTTTGTAATACTCAATAGGGTTATTATTGAGCATCATACAATAACACCATTTTATTTTAAAGAAAATGTACCAATGTTAAAAAAATTATGCAGTCTTTTATGAATGGTTATGATATTCCATTAGTTAGACAATTATAGCATCCCCTCTCATACTAATACTGTGCGAGTAGGTTACCCACAAACGGTATTTCATGATAGTATCAAAGGTACGATACCGTAACTATGGTTCTCCAATCAAACCGAAACATTAGGCACCTCGGACCATCGATTCATTATTACGATTACGTGCTTTTACGTTTATTTTACATTTTACGTATATTTTGAAATCAGTTAGAGTGTAGTTATATTGCAGTTCACAAACACACAAACTTATTAGACAGGGACATTGGTCCCACGTAAAGTCTATTTTCAGTTTTGGTCTTAGTTCCGGCATTATGTACATTCTGCGATGATATAAAATGTGCAAATATCACGGACTATGTGTGTGCGAGTGCAGAGGGGCGCGACGGTGCAACCATCATCATGAGGTATCAAAATATGTGTCGCCTAAGAAAAAAACAATGCCAACTTCGTAATCACGCTAGTGAGTGTGTTTTTTTAAGTGTCTCAACGAAGTTTTCCGGGTGGCCCGGGTACGCCCTCGTAAGATAACCCTAGGGCTAGTGAGAGTGGTCAGTTTTTAAAGTTTCCTTTTTTAAATGGTATTTTATGTATCTACTTTCATTTCTGAGCAAATACTCTGATTATTCTTTGCGTGTAATATAAAATATAAGATTCCGAGATAGTCAGAGCCGACCGCGAAAGTGGCAATGAATTTTTTAAGCACTGTCAAATGGTGACAGTTGTCCCCGGTCTACCCAACTTATGAACTTCAATAACAAAGTTTTTATTTTTCATAGAATAACTGATGATCTATGCATTAGTTTATACATTACTAGCGGACGCCCGCGGCTTCACCCGCTTGACAAATTATATGGTACTCAAAAACCTTCGTTGAGGACCACAATACCCATTGGTGAAAACCACATCAAAATTCGTTGCGTAGTTTTAAAGTTCTAAGCATAGGGAATATATAATACATAGTATAGGGAACGGAAGGACTTTAAGAACATAATTATGCGTATTACTTAAGTAATTGGAATCTAGGTACCTATATGCTTTTGAAATAGTAACAAACAATATTTTCGTAAAGGAGTACTTTCTTTTGTTCGTCTTACGTAACAGGAATCAGCCTATTGTAGGACCTTTGTATAAATTAGATAGAACCTCATTTTCAACAAGTGGACTGAGTACCTTAAATATTTTAGATAGAAATGTTAAATCACAAATACTTATATCTTGACAGGACTCAAACCTACGGCCTTGTACAAGTGGCATATTATGTCAACGATAAACTACAATAACCATGCCGACGTTATTAATTTTTTTGGTTTTATATAACTTCTAGACCGTGCTATTAAGGATGGCATTCATCGATGCTATAGCTCAGTAGTCAATGCATTCCCCTTGTTAAGGAAAGGCCGTGGGTTCAAGTCTTGCTGATGACATTCATTTCTGTGATTTATAATTTCTATCTAAAATATTTAAGAATAGTAGAAGCAAACTCATTGCTTGCAAATACAGAAATATATCCTTAGGTACCTTATTTAGTAATTGGTAGGGTATAATATTGTACGACATATAACCACGTACAAAATTTGTTTAGTACTTTAAAGATTTTTACTTTGTTGTTAAAATTGACGTACTTAATTATGTTTATTATGTGTTTCAGTAATAGAGGAAATTTCAAATCAATTATGTAATATACAATATAATGATGATTTGTTAGTAACAACACCTATGCCGAATGATGTAAATGCCGAAAAGGTATAGTTTTATTCATAAAACTGACTTGTTGGGTCTTGGCATCGGTACAAAAACTTACCCATTATCTGCTTAAATTCTCAAACTAGTTCCGGTCTTTATCAAAATTGTCCCAGCCTAGATAAGTACCATCGGAGCAGTTGATTTACGGGAAACGAAACCACACAATCCGTTATCCACTAAACCTTTTCCCAAGACAGTTGGGTCGGTTTTCCAGTCTAACCGCGATGCGGCTGAACTTCAATGTTTTCTATGTAGCGACTGCCAGCTGTCATCACAATTATTTACTAATGTAAAATAAGACAGTGATACATTGTAAAACACAAACTGCCCTGAATATAAAGTCAGTGACAGTTTATTAAAGTTTAACACAGTACCTATGTATTTGTCTCAATCCGAAGTGTTTTTTGACAAATGGAACTGTAAGAGTCTAAATATTAAATAACTGCTACAGTAAGACAATATTCCGACTTGTTTGCGATACAGGTAGCGGCATTAAAAACACTCCAATTGTTCAACGATGGCCCTTTTACTGAAGACAGCCGTTATAATGGAAAAGTTGATGGTAACAAGCAGCTATGGAAAATAGCGGATCGTATTTTTGACGGATCTTCTATTGCTAAGTATTATAGAAACTTTAATAGGAAGTAAGTTCTTCTAACGTTCTCGTTCTTCAACAGAGAAAACTATCAATAGTTTTCTTTGTTGAAATTTTCACAAAAAAAAAATTACCTATACACAAATAAATATTACCAGTTATTTTCGCATTTTGCCCCCATTTCTGCCCCATTTCCCCCCCAATCGAAAATCCCTTCGACAAAAGTTGCGCCTTGCAACAAAGAACACTTGTGCCAAATTTCATGAAAATCGGCTGAAAAATGCGGCCACGCCAAATCGGCCAGTCCTCGAGTTAAAACTGAGACACTTCGCTCGCTCGGTCAATTATTTTTTTATCCAATTAATCGATGGATCAGGCTGCCCAGAAAATTGCTTTTGGAGTGACCTACCGACTATATTTCATACGCGTGGATGACTTTTAATATGCCTTTCGTGCACCTACACAAGCGTAGACTGGGTAGGTTGTGACAACTTTAGTTTCACCACCAATCCTTCTGTTACTGCCCGGCTACATGACTCGACAAATAGGGAGGGAAATAGCGTGGAACATCGTGTGGCCACTAACTCGCATCACCGCTCGCCTCGTCACTCGCCTCGCCCCTCGTAGCGCCCGGCGAGTGAAGTACTACTCGTAAGTGATGAGATAAGACTTGCGCTCGAACTCTTTTAGTCATTAATATTCGTATAAAGTTGAGCTGTTCTCGAGAATACTACATAACTACATAATAATACGAACTAAAAATAGGGCATGCAAATTCTCCAATGGAAGCTTATTAGGATTTTTTACGTTCCGATCCGTTGAGATCTCAGCGCTCAGATCTCAACTTGTCACATATTATACTAGTATCAGGCGGAAATATTAGTGCAAATATTCTCGGCACCATGAGGAGCAAAACGAGCGGACATCTTGTTGCCGCACTATAACGGTTATCACAGTTTTAGTTTGAAAACTAATTATTTTGAAAATTTACTAGATACGTCGCTTTTTTTTTTTTTTTTTAATTCCGCGGCCCAAGGCCGCGGCCGCTCTAACGTCCGTTGCCGGGCGTCTCTGGTTACTAGCAGAGGGTATGTCCAGTGGCGCCCGGCGGACTTTGACCACCTCTGTGGTCCCTGCGTGTGTTTGGTCGGGACGAGAATCCCGCGTCATTGGGGTCGGGTTTTATCCCGCGTCAGTGAGTGAATCTGGTTGCGTGCTATGGGGCATAGGCCCCGCAGCACGCAACCCTTCTAGCCTGCTTCTGTAAGGACGGTGGGTGGCGATCCCGCCGTCCTCAGGCCCCGATCATGGAGGACGATAATCTTGGGCGTAGTCGCGTAGTCTGGGGCGGCCTGGCCGCCGACTACGGAACTCGGCGGGGAGGGTTCGCTCCCTCTCCCTCCCGGCCGCCTCCTTCGCGAGCATGACTTGCTCGCAGAAGGACACGGCCGCGTTCCACCTACTCCCGCTGGATACCATGGCTTGAAGCATGGTCCCCAGCGAGAGGGTATCCACGCCCAGACCCACTACGAGGTCCCGGCGCTGACTCGCCCACGCTGAGCACTCCACCAACGTGTGGAGTGCGGTGTCGTCGTCGGAAACCTCGCAGTGTTGACACCGGGGTGTGACCTCACGATGCATGCGAAACAGATAGCTACCGAAGCATCCATGCCCGGCAACGATCTGCGTCGCACGGTACGTGAGGTCACCATGCTGCCTCTGCAGCCAATCGTCCATGATCGGTCTCACCGCCGCGATGATGGTGGCACCCCCCTTGGGTTGCTCAAATCGCACCCTCCATGACTCCATGAGATCCTGGCGGAGTTGGGACCGCTGGTCCTCGATTTCTCGAGACGCAGGCCTGTGGTCCCGCTCCAGCGCCTCCTTGCGCCATTGGAACAATGACGCAAGGGCTCTCGCTTCCAGGTCCCATGGAGGGGTCCCGGCTAGGAGACATGCAGCCTCTCCGGAGATCGTGCGGTACCCCCGTATGGTTCTGACGGCCAAGGTTCGAAGTGGTCTGTTTAACAGAGTCACGTTCCCCTTGACCGCCAACCTATCCGCCCGAACGGGAGCCCCGTATAGGGCCATACTCCACACGATCCCCAGGTACAGTCTCCTGCAGAAGGCGTTGGGTCCCTTTAGGTTGGGCATCAGTCGCGAAAGCGCGACCGATGCCTGCGTCACCTTGGGGACCAAACTTCGGAAATGTGGTCCGAAGTTCCATCGGCTATCAAGAACGATCCCTAGGTACTTCATCGAGGGCTTGATGCCGATGCTAACGCCTCCCACATTTATGCTGGAACCTTCGGGTGGACCGTTCCGAGGTCTGTGAAAACACAGAACCTCGGACTTGTGCAAGGCCACCTCCAGTCCCAGCTGCCGTATCCGACCCACGACTCGAGCAACACCCGTCGTGACCTTGAGTGCTGCCTCCTGGTACGTTGCACCCCGCGCCGTGACGAGGGTATCGTCGGCGTAGCACGTTACGCCGACGCCCCTAGGCAACGCACCCCGCAGCACCCAGTCGTAGCCGATGTTCCACAGAAGCGGCCCCAGGACCGACCCCTGCGGAACACCGCACGACACATCTCGCCGAGCTGGCCCCAGCCAGCTGGGGAAAGCTATGGCCCTCTCCGAAAGATAGGCCCCAACAATACGACGGAGGTAGAGAGGCGTTTCGTGATACACGAGCGCCTCCCTAACGCAGCTCCATGGCAAGGTGGTGAACGCGTTGGCGATGTCAAGAGACACCGCCACCACCACCTTGCCCTGCGAGACTGCTTCCTCCGTCAGGCTCTTCACGCGCATGATCACGCTCACGGTGGAGCGTCCCCGACGGAAACCGAACTGGTTATCCAGGGCCAGGACCCATGCACGGCCAGGAATGCCGTCGGGTCCGGGGGCAGTGATTTTGCGGCGTTTAAGCCGGAGTACTGCCGCACCTAGCTCCCCAACCCTGACTTCGGGTACGTCGTCCTCGCTGGTGCTATCCGCGTCGGGCAGAGACGGAGCCATGCGCGGAGGGACGTGCTCCTCCGCGCTCGTCGGAAACAGGGAGCCCATGACCCGCTCCAGCTGCTGCGGCTGGAGACTCTGGGTCAGTGGGGGCGCCCTAGGTCGGAGTTTCTCCCTGACCTGTAGGTACGGGCGCCCCCATGGGTTCTGCTGCAGGGTCTCCAGGAGCTCCTCGCGGGCCGCCGTCTTGGCCCGCTTTATCGTCTCCTGGAGATTACCTTTAGCCTCCCTTGGATGCCTGAAAAAGCTCCGCCTCTCGGGCTGCCGCGTCGTCTGGGCGGCGACGCCTCCAGCGAAACCTGGTGTACCCGCGGCGGGCGGAGATGCATGCTGCACGCAGCTCTGCAATCTCCGGCGACCACCAGTACACCTGCTTCCTGGCCGGTCTGGGTGTAACCCTAGGCATCGCCGCATCACAGATTTGCGACATGGCTCTCCTGAACCACTCCGCCTCGGCATCCACATCGGCAGGCTGGTCCGGCGCCGGAATCCAGGCCTGTACGATGGATGTCTCCAGGAGAGCCTCCCGATCCAGGTGGTGAAGTGCCCAACGCGGATCCGGGGGATTTGCCACCGGCTGTGGGAGGTCAGGTGGGGGGACGACATCAAACCGGATGTACCGATGATCCGAGTGCGTCTCCTCACCCTCCTCCACGCGCCAGCCTGTAATACGGGGGGCGAGGTCAGGGGATGCGAACGTTACGTCCACGATCGATTCCCCCCCCCCGCCGCCAAAAGGTGGCGACATTCCCCCGGTTGAGGACCTCCAGACCACGTGTTCTGGTCCAGTCCTCAAGAAGCCTCCCCTTGTCCCTGGTTTCCCGGGAGCCCCACGCCTCACTCCAGGCGTTGAAGTCTCCCAGGAGCAGGACAGGGCGAGGACGGCACGCAGCGAAGACGACGTCGAGCTCAGTGAGCCATAGCTCAAACTGAGACTCGTCAATGTTTGGCGAGATGTAGGTGGCCACGACTGCCAATCCATCATAGTCCGCCGCAACACACCCGCGGCCCCTTGCAATGATCGCAAGGCGCGAGTTGTCTGCGGCGGACCCCCCAAAGATACAACAGGCCGAGCCGTCTTCATCCACCGGGCTTCCCGGGTGGACGTAGTACGGCTCGGCGACCACGGCCAAGTTTATGGACCACTGCCGGATGCTCTGGTACAGAAGATCCTGAGCAGCACGGCAGTGATTCAAATTCACGTGCAGGATACGGATACGGGCGTCAGACGTTAATTGACGTCCATAACCGCATCCCGCCGCAAAACAACTGGCCGCGCAAGGGCGGCACCCCCACCGCTCTCAGCGGACGGACGAGGTTTTGGCCTCGAGGCGGCGCAGGTTGTGCTGCCGACCCGGTGATCCGCCGTCTTGCCCTCCACCTCGCATCTAAAGCAGCGAGGCGGGGCGTCACAGGCACTTGCCTTGTGACCGGGCCGGCTGCAGCGGAAGCACCGATCGCCCACGGTGACTTCCGCTGTACACTGCACTCCGACGTGCCCCACCACCATGCACCGGAAACATCTGGTTTCCCGGGCACGAAGGAGGTGCACCTGCGCCTTTAGGAAGCCCCCTACGAGGAGGCTTCGTCCGTCGGCCACTTTCAGTGCCGCCGCGACGGGGCACTGGACGACTGTCATCCCGTGACCAGTGGAGCCGAAGGAGATATGTCCAGCCTTCACCTGGTCACGGGGGCAGCCGCCCGCCTCCACAACGGCGGAGACAACTTCCTCCGTCGTGGCCGCGTCATCCAGACCCATGATGCGCAATGCGGCGCATTTGGTGGGTCTGGTGACGCGAACGGCTTCTCCGTCCAGCGCGTCCCTAAGCTGAGCCGCTAGGGCGTCAGCTTTAGGGCCGCTGGAGGCGCCGGAGACCTCGAGGAGGCGAGCCCCGGTGCGTGTCGTCTAGTACCGGAGCCCCCCCTGTATATCGAGGGCCGGGAGGTTGACTGAGGACTTCACAGTCCTCAGTACGTCGGCGTACCCCATCCCCTTCTCCACACCTACCGTCGTCACCGTCAGGACGACGGCGGTGGAGCGAGGAGGGCGGGGCCTCTTCGGCGCCTTCGCCGCGGCGACTTTGGCCGCTTTCTTTGCGGCCTTCGTCTTCCTCTTCTTGGCTCCCACTACTTCCCATCCCTCCCGTCTGGAGGGATGTAAGGAAGCAGCGGGAGCGACGATTGAGGAAGAGGAGGCTGCAGGGGTGCCACTCTTCTTGCCGCGCCCCTTGGCCTTCCGCGCCTGGGCCGCGGTATCGGCCGGCGTCCGGCTAACCGAAGCGGACGGGGGCGGAGCGGGGCGGCGGACAGCAGGTGTGCTGCTTGGACTGGGAGCGGGAGTACCGCCAACAGCCGCCGCGTATGAAAACGCGGGACGCGGTAGCGGAGGGCGGTACGCCCGGTCCTCCAGGACCGCGAGGCGCCTCTCGATCGCCGTCAGGACCTGCACCGTAGTCGGCACAGGCTGTGGCGGCGAGCCGGGCGCCGTGGTGGGCGCGGTCCTAGGCGCTGTCTTCAGCGCTGGTCCAGCCGTCAGAGGAGGAGGAGGCGGCATGGGACCTGGAGGCACCTTGACCACCTTGATCAACTCAGCAACCTCCCGACGCAGGTCTTCCATCTGATTTCGGGAGGCAGTGAGCTCCACCTCCAGACTCGCAACCTGCTTGCGGAGCTTCGCCTCCTCCTTAGTTACGCTCCGCGCGAGGAGCTTGTCAAGGGAGGATTGAGCTTCATCCACCAGTGAAGCCACAATCTTATTCCTCCCCGACATATTCTTACTACCTCGCATGGCCGCGTTCATGCGGGAGAGAATGCTCATGATCTCCCGCGCGGGCGGCACACCAATATCCCTGCGACTACGCAGGGACGGTGCAGAGGACGGCGGTGGAGTTGGCGGGCGCATTCTGTAGGCGCCGAGACGCGTGCGCACCGTCTTCACCGGCACCTCCTCCTCCGAATCGCTGGAAAGGAGGGACTCCCACCCAGAGCAACTAGTGCTCCTGTCGCGCGGCGGTCCCCCCTTCTCGAGGGTCCTCTTCTGCGAAGAAGAACGGCCCTTACTCTTCACTTTACTGGGAGCTGACCCATCGTCAGTCCCAGCAGCAACATTTCCTTGGGGCGTCGACGTCGCGCTGCAACTAGGCGGCGCGACGCGAGCCCCCAAATCAATAGGCATCGAAGTCCGTTGTTCAAGCATTTTGTCGTCGGTTGACACTGTCCGGGAAAGGGCAGTGTCAGTACCGGGGGTCTCGTCAGGCATATCCATGATAGCACAATTAATCGCAATGTTGGCCACACAAGTCTCGATATCGACGTTCGGTCACCCAACTTGTCACTGCGTTACCGTGGTCAAGTTGGGGTCCAGGGCGGACGGCTAGGACGTAGTCGAATCTCTTGGGGCCCCGCCCCTAGTTACGTCTCTTGTAATTTTATGACGACTGTCGCTACCGTACCCTGACGCAACTGTACCCAGTCTACCCTTATCTTGTGACACTCGTTATGACAATTTTTTATTATTGTTCTGATTGTCCCAGTGATTGGCTCAATACTGATCAAAAATAATGTGGGAGAGTAGTTTTATTTTTTTCTACTTAGAATTTTAACCCTAAGTATATCCTTGATCTGTGTGAAACTTTGTTACCACTATAAGTACTTACCTAATCAGTGAATCAATTTCGATTCTGGCTAGCTGATTAGCGGCTCAAGGCTTCCCGTTACCTCCGGACAATCTATAATGCGAACAGCGCGTCGCTGCATAGCGTCGAGTGCGTCCAGCAAATACTTCGCGGAGCCGTCCCAGAGGTGAGAGCAGTATTCGACGCAGGGTCTAATCTGCGTTTTGTACAGCAGACACCTCTGGTGCGGTGTAAAGAATCGCTTTACCTTGGTCAGTATTCCTAGTTTCCGCGAAGCTAGCCCACTACAGCTCTCAATGTATTTAGTGTTATTGAGCTCTCGACGTACGTCTATGCCAAGGATGTCTAGATTATCCTTCATTGGTAATGTTGCATTCTGAAGAGTGGGTAGGGGAAGGAAAGGGGATTTTTTCGCTGTAAATGCACACGCCTGTGTTTTGCGGGCATTGAACTCGACCAAGTTCTCGGCACCCCATTGGGAGATACTGTCGAGGTTACGGTCGAGATCAGCCACGAGTCGTCGTCTCTCCTCCTCAATCTCAGATCGCCCCGCCGTCGGACGAACCGAGTAACTCCCGTGCAGTGTGCTGTCATCTGCATAGCAATGAATGTTCCCGAGGGATAGCATATCATTGATATGCAGAAGAAAGAGAGTTGGTGATAGTACGGACCCCTGCGGTACCCCGGCATTCATTTGCAAGAAGCGAGAAGCCTGCCCATCGCAGAGGACCCGCACTCGGCGCTCGTTTAAAAAGCTGGCAATCCAGCTGCACAGTTGAGGAGGTAGACCATATGCCGGAAGCTTGGAAAGGAGCGAAGCATGCCATACCCTATCGAAAGCTTTGGCGATGTCCAGGCTAATAGCCAAGGACTCGCCGTACTTTTCCATAGCCCCACCCCATACATGCGTGACGAATGCCAGGAGGTCACCCGTTGATCGTTTTGGCCTGAAGCCATATTGCCGATCATTGATTAGCGAGTGATCCTCCAGGTATCGCATGAGCTGCTTATTGATAAGGAGCTCAAGCACCTTGCAAATGACTGAGGCGACAGCTATGGGTCGATAGTTGCCTGGATCGGAGCGATCCCCTTTCTTGGGGATCGGTTGTACGTTCGCCTCTTTCCAGACCTCCGGCACGAGCCCTGTAGAGTATGACAGGCGGTACAGACGCGTTAGTACTGGAGACAACTCAGCGGCACATTTTCGTAACACCACCGCCGGAATGCCGTCAGGGCCACTGCACTTTCCGCGTGTCGAGCGACCGCAGCACTGCCCGTACATCACATTGCCTGATAACAATATCAGGCATAGTGTGGCCACAGTTGGCGATGGCGGGGGGCTGCAGGCCACGGTCATCGACGCGGGAATTAGCCGCAAAGAGGTCTTTGAGCATGTCCGCCTTCTCTTGGGCTTTGTGAGCCAGTGCTCCATCAGGAAAACGCAGTGGTGGCAGCGAGGGTTGGCAAAAATTTGACTGTACGGCTTTGGCCAGTTGCCAGTATCCACGGCTGCCCGTGGGGTGGGATGTGAGCTCCTGACCAAGCCGCGCGACGAGCTGGGCATCCGCTCTCTTGAAGGCCCTCTTGCTGAACCTAGTGGCCCTATTGTACGCTACTTTGAGGCGGTTCACATTCGGGTCACGTACCGCCCGAGCCCTGACCCAGGCGCGATACGCTGACTGTTTTTTCTGGACAGCCTCGGCACATTCACGCCCGAACCAGGGGCGAGCTTTGCGGATGCTGGCGACATCAGTGAAAGGGATATAATATTCTATCCTTAGACTGATCTCGCCAGCAACGGCAGCAGCACTATCCGAAGGCGCCTTCCCTACAAAGCAGCGTTGGCTCCACGGGACGGACGCAAAGTAATCGCGGAGACCGTCCCAGTCTGCCGACGAGTAGTGCCATAGTCGTCGAGTCATTTCAGCACGAGCAGGCGGTGGCACTTGGAAGCTGGCGTGCACCACACAGTGGTCGGAAGTGCCCAGTGGGGCGCGTACCGACACACTGTACTCGGCTGGGCGACTCGTCAGCAGTAGATCCAGCAAGGCGGGCGTGTGGTCTGACCTGTCAGGTATCCGAGTGATCCCCTGTACCATCTGGGTCAGCCCGTGGGAGAGAGCGAATGCATGGGCGGATCGTCCCGCATGATCGGTCCTAAGGGACCCCAGCCACTCAACGTGATGACCGTTAAAGTCCCCCAGGAAAACCAGGTCAGCGTTCGGGAACCGCACCTGCGCATCGTCAGCCATTTCGCTGAGGTATTCGAAAAGCCTTGTTGTCCAGTATCCCCTGTGTGGGAGCGGTAGACGCACACGTAGATCTGGCTCATAGAGCCATGATCCACGTGCAGCCAAAGGACGGAGTAGGAGGGGTTCTCTAGACAGCGCAACCGGCGGCAGCAGACATCCGCCCTAACGAACACGCACACTCCGGCTTTGTCGCGGAATTGTTCCTCAATGACATAACCCGGGTAACTGAGGTAAGACGTGTCGTCAGGGCGGCGTATCTGTGTCTCCGTAAGGAACATCACAGAAGGCCGTGCCGTCTCTAGGTGATGGTGGACGGTATCGAGGTTCGCATGGAGTCCGCGGATATTCGCGAACTCCACCTCAAAAGGAATCGACTTTGTGGGGTTTCTAGAGGCCGCTGTGTACCGTTTATAACTATGTTGCACTGTCATGATGAGATATAGGGAAGCGTGAAGACAGGGCGTCATTTGGTGCGGCAGTAAGTGACAAAGTGCAGAGGCTAGCTTCGTCTAGAACCGTGTGGCTAGGTCGGAGCCGACCCGCCGGACGGAAGGGCTCCCAAACCCCCCTGATGCAAGGCCGCCGCTACCCCACACCGGTTACCACCCGGAGCGGCGACCCCACATCAGGATTATGCGCAACATGTGGGGCAGCCTCCTGGGGTGGTTGGTCCCAGGCGGGCCCCATGACTATGTTGCGGGCGGCCGCGGCAACGCCGTTGCTAAGGGTCTCCCTGGCCGGCGAATCGACCCACACCACCCACACTAGACTCCGCTTCGCCCCCACTCGACCCCTGCCTGCCGCACCATACATCGCCCTGGGCCCGGCAGTGCAGCTGCTGAACCTCTAACGCAACCCAGCCTGGGCTGGGTTACTTGTGGGGCTTTAGCACAGCTGCACGGTGGTACCCCCCCGGACCAACACTGTTGTACCACCTGGTATCCACGTAGGGGCCGAAGCCACCACATGGGTACCGTAATATACGAACCTCGTCCGTTAATCAGCAGGTGCGCCACTAGCAGGTGAGGTCGCTGGGGCCCGATAGATGTAAGAAGGGCCCCTTTGCACCCAAAGACATAAGCTAGTTATTCTATTTTCTAATAGCTGAGTAGCTATGCTGTCGTGATGAAACAGTTTATGCACTTGTAGCAAGTTCATATTGTACTAAATGGAAACTTGAACGAAAGAAGCACTTCATCGTCTGAATATGAGTCTGGGAGTTAAGAAGTTATAACGACTGGAAACTTAAGAGTCCGTGAAGTTCTGTATCGTAACGAAAAACCAAGTTTGCAAAGGCTTTTTTTTTTATTCCGCGGCCCAAGTCCGCGGCCGCTCTAACGTCCGTTACCGAGCGTCTCTGGTTACAAGCAGAACGTATTTCCAGTGGCGTCCGGCGGAGAAAATTTGTACTGTAAGAAAGTGAAATACTCCTAGTAAGTGAATTCATAACTCAAAATTGTTCGATATTAAGTTCTGAGGGACCATAATTAATACATAACTTGGTTACTTAATTACCTTAGAAACGCTTCAAGTAATTTAAATTTGTTACCCGAAGCTTAACCTTACCTGAAATATTTCAAATAATGTAGAAGTAACTCACAAAAATCTTCATGGAAGGCTGGCTATTTTCTGGCCCAAAGAATAAGTATCGCCATTCAACGTGGCAACACAGCCAGCATTCTGGGAACCTTCCCAGTCAGCAATGACGCGGAGGATTTTTTAAACGACATTTTGTTGTGTAAATATTTTTTTTTCATAACTTTTTTTTTTTATAATTTAGGTCGACAAATTGACGCCACCCGCCTGATGGTAAGCTGAGGCGACGTCTGGCAATTGTGAGCGAGACTCACGTACGGAATAACACTTATGTAAATTGTTATTCTTTTCGATAATGTATATAAGTTCAGATAGTACAGACCAGACAGATCATCATATCACTTACAAAGAAATAGGGCTGTACCGCAAACTTATTTTACGGCTATTTTCCTTGCTACAATTATTTACGTAAAATTCCCAATGTAGGGATATAGGAACTTATATTATGTAGAGTAGATTTGCTGTATTGGACGCGGACGCTCGCGACTTCGCCCGCTAGAAAAATTAAGTATAAAGGTACACAAAAACATTCCTCGAGAACCACTCTATCCATTGGTGAAAACCGCATCAAAACCCGTTGCGTAGTTTTAAAGATCTAAGCATACATACGGAACGGACGACTTTGTTTTATTATACTCGTATGTAGTGATATTCTGTTTTTTTAGTATTTGTTGTTAAAATGGCAACAGAAATACATCTTCTGTGAAAATTTTAACTTATTAACTATAGTAGTATTGTAGTAATACTCAGGTTCCCGTTTCACCCTTTGGGTACGCAACCCTAATAGTACTGACAGCGTCTATGTAAATACTTTGGGGTACCTACTTAATAGGGTTAATTATTTGGAAGCCACGATCATTTATTATTGTTCCATTTTTAATGATCCCGATGAATTCCCAGAGGTACAAGTTAAAACAAGTCACATTAATTATCTATCTAACTTTGTTAATTTTAAACTTAGGTAGGTACCACATTGAAATGTTCTACGCGTAAGTCAATTAAATTATTACTCATTGGAGTAAACTATGGTGCTATTTGTTGGCAACATTAAATTATGCCATATTTCAGTTAAATAATATGGAATATTTTAAGGCGACTAATACCAAAAACACTTACCTACCTCCTAGTATTTTGACTGAAAGAGCACATTCACAATACACCCCTATTAAAATATTCATAATTATATTGAGCTTGGTGTACAGGAAATATCAAATTGAGCGCTTTATTAGACCCTATTCAAGCCTACCGTTGACTTTCACGAGTATTCTGTTTATATATTCATACGTACGAGTTTGGACATTCATTTTGTCGTGTACAAAATAACTTTATTACAGTGTGTGAGCGCAAACATACTGTCCTGTATGTTTGGCTCGGATATCAATGAAATATTACCTTTCAAGTAAAGTTTTAAAAACTCCTGTAGGTTTAAACTGTGAGAATTCGGGTCTGACTAAAGCCCTAAATGCTTGGATGACTGATCCGAGTCGAAGTTTACCTCCCACACTTAGTTGTGGGACAAACAGAGGGCCAGGGACTCCATAGTTTCTTCATTATCTTTTAATTTTCTAATACAAAATACATCTTAATTAGACCGAGCCAGACTTCTAGCTGTAGCCAGACCAGAGCCCGGACATACGTTTCCTTCTGGCTACATTCGTTTCCTTCTCCCAATACTAGCACCTTCATTGACCCTTTCACTCTTCACATAGCTGTCGGCCACCGGTTAGGCGCCTAGGTGTCTGTTGACATCCTGCAAGAGACTGTACCTGGGGATCGTGCGGAGCATGGCCGTGTACGGGGCTCCCGTATGGGCGGCGAGACTGACGGCCAACAACGCTTCTATACTACACATGCAGATCGTTGAGGACCTTGACCGTCAGGACAATAAAAGGGTACCGCACGATCTCCCTAGAGGCTGCATGTCTTCTAGCCGCGACCTCCATGGGATCTAGAAGCGAGGCTTTGCGTCATTGTTCGAATGGCAAAAGGAGGCGCTGGAGCGGGACCACAGGCCTGTGTCTCGAGAAATTGAGGCTCAGCGGTCCCCACTCCGCCAGGATCTCATGGAGACATGGAAGGTGCGACTTGAGCAACCAAAGTGGGGAACCACCACCATTGCGGCGGTGAGACCGATCATGGAGGAGTGGCTGCAGAGGCAGCACGGTGACCTCACGTATCGTAAGACACAGATCATTACCGGGCACGGAAACAGATCATTACCAAGCACGGAAAATTTGGTGAGTATATGTTTCCCATGCTTCGTGAGGTCACACCCGCGTGTCAACACTGCGAGGCTTCCGGCGAAGACACGGCATTCCACACGTTGGTGGAATGCTCAGCGTGGGCGAGGCAGTGCCGGGACCTCGTTGTGGGCCTGGGATATATAGATACCCTCTCGCTGGAGACCATGCTACGGGCCATGGTCTCTAGCGGGAGCCAGTGGAACGCGGGCGTTTCCTTCTGCGAGCAGATTATACACGTGAAGGAGGCGGCCGGTAGGCTGAGGGAGCCCATTGTACATTAATTTAAAAGCATGTTTTATTTTTACTATTTGTTGATCGTACAATGTACAATAAAGAGTATTTACTTACTTACTTTACCTTCCTCAAGTTTTAGTTAACATGGCTAAGGCTTCTTGTGTGGTTTTAGTTTTCATGTCCCTACGGGACTAATTAAAACGACTCAAACTATTTCATTATCAATTATTATTCTGTTATTATTATTATTTTATCTATTTATACTACTATACTATTTATACTACTATACTTTATCTGTACTACTATTATAAAGAGGAAAGATTTGTATTTTTGTATGTTTGTAATGAATAAATCAAAATCTGCTGTGCCGATTTCAAAAAATCTTTCACCATTGGAAAGCTACATTCGCCCTGAGTAACATAGGCTACTTTTTATCCCGGTAATGTGTTCCCGAACCGAGAACGAGTAAACTAAATCACGCGGGCGGAGCTGCGGCGATCAGCTGTACACCATAATAATAGAACACGAAGAAAATGGTTTTGAACTCGGATGTTTTAGTTATATTTTATTTGTTGTTGTCTGAAATTTTAACGTACAATAATAACTAAAACCTTAAACCAAATAGAATAACAATAAAACACACGTACGTAGTAGGTACTTCACGAACTACACAGTATATTCCTAAACTTAATTGGAATTGTCTAACTACTAGTTAGAGTATAAGTTTTCTCCGATTAAATTTTCCAAGTGAAGTGTGAAACAAAATTAAAAAGAGTGCTGCTGTGAAAGTACTTTACTTCGTGACGTAGAAAGTGCTATGTCAATAAAATTGGATATTGGAAATAGAATTAAATTACAGTCTTTTTATCTGCAACTGTGACCGGATGCATTGTGAAGAATGATTTTTATTTTATCTCCATTCAGCTTTTAGCAAACGGCTTTATATATAGGGAGATTTAAATAACCTAATAAACTAACAAATCAATAGTAGTAATAGTAACTGCTTCGGTGGCGTGGTCGGTAGTGCATCGGCTTTTGACTCCGGAGTCTCGGGTTCGATTCCCGGGTCGAATCAGATATTTGTGTGATCCACAAATGTTAGTTTTGGAGTTTCGGTGTCTAGATCCCATAGCACAAGCTTATAGCTTAGTTTGAGCTAAATGACGTTGTGTGAGAATGTCCAAAAATATTTTTTATTTGGGTCAAAATCAGAATCTGTATATTTTTGACAATTTTGGTGGCAATTTTTTTCCTTCAGTTTTCAGGAAAAATAAGTGCGTAACATAAAAATGGAAAGTCTAATATATATTTTACTGTTAGAGGGCCGTCTATATCTCAAAAACTTTTCGAGATATTTCAGTTTTAAGTCTACTGTGACCACCAAAATTGAAAATGACACACCAAAATTTAAATGCCCACCTGATTTTAAAAATGAGTCACACCAAAATTGAATTTAAAGGATTATAGGTTCGCTATTTATTTAAAAAAACACCACGGGGTTGTAAATAATCAAAATATTTATTGTTTCTAACCAACATAATTTTTTTTTTTTTTTTTTTAAGATTTTTTTGATGGTCTTTAATGGACTTGTTTTTTATAAGAACAGTTATCTCTTTGTAATTCTGTTACTCTACGTTGCAATATGTCTATCTCCTTAGGCCTCTTATCTCATTGCCAGGTTCTTTTTCTCGGTTCTACTTATTGCTTTGCGAATCTGGCAGTATATGTAAATATAGAAGCAATGATATTTTTTATTTTAAGTACTTACTGACGTTTGTAAGAACCATTTAGTAACCTATACAAATAAATAAATCATTTCATTTCATTTCATTAGCTCCACTCTTATGATATCTTCTAAATTTGTTCTTAAATTCACACACACACACATTTAAAATCAACTGAAGTAATTTGATGATCCGTCTGAATTTGGACTTTCTGGGCACCTCATAGTTAAAACACTTATGATACTGCTGACACATGGCGTAGGGCGTGATGGTTCCAGAATTTCAACGGGAGTGCTCGTACGAAAATGTATATTTGAAACATTTGTAATTGGTCGTAATTTTCTACCACGCCAATTTCTAGTTACAACAGGAGCATGCTGATCTCCCACACTATCACATTGGACAGACCTTGTTACAAAACTACTGCTCGGAAGCGGTTCATTGCTAGCTTGAACGTTATCTGAGATATCTTGTTGTGGTCTGCAGTTATTATGTACGTGCTGGGGTGCATTCAATTCTCCTTTAAACATTTTTTTCAGTGCCTTTCTTCTTTGGTAGTAATCTTTTTAGTATATTTTATTTTTTCTTTGTAAATTACGACGATCTCGTTGTGACATTAGTTGACGTGAAACTAGTTTACCTTCTTGCTATTTTTGATGATGTCTTTCCCTTTCTAGAGCTTCTGCTGCTTTGGGATTACTTTTTATTCTTACTTTCCTCTTGCTTTCTGCCATTCTCTTTTTTAACAGTTTTTCTTCGATGTTCTGTTTCGGCATACTAAAACACAAAAAAAAAAGTGTAGACCAGTGCTTCATTGCAAGATCTTAACCTATAAAAAACTGCCTTACAACGTTACTTTTTTGTCTTAAGTGACTACTTTTATTTGAACTAAGAGATATAAATAGGTAAGTACTTAAACTGACTCAATTTTGGTGGCCTAATTTCAATTTTGGTGGTATGAAAGTGCCACCAAAGCCACCAAAATTGAACCACCAATATTGAAACCAGACATAAAAATAATCATAAACAATAGGGGTTTTCGGTTACTATTATTTAAGTGCAATTATTTTATACATAAGCTCAATTTCTATCTATAGAATAAGGTATTTATGAATAATGCAACAAATTAACTTAGAAATCGGCCCACCAAAACTTTAAAAATTCTTGTCCCCCATACCACCAAAGACGATACTTACGTTTTTAGCGGGAAACCACAACACTTTTACACACAACAGTTATGCGCAAGCGCGAGCACACGACTGAGTGATGCGACACAATGAAACGCTGTTCGGATGTGTCACACCACATTCGAGGTAGGGTCAGTTGAAAAAATGCCACCAAAACTCTAATTTTTTTCGAGACAAACTTTGATTGAGTATTTCGTCTATTTAAAAAAGACTTATTAGTACAAATGAATTGTTTTAAAATACTAATTCTATGTAAATACTAGTATAAATGCGTATTTCGTAAAATAACATAAATTGTAACTGTGGTGAATGAAATTGTGCAAAAATTTGGAGCTGGGACAAGCCACCAAACTAGAAATTCTTAGATAAATTATTAAAAAAAAAATTAACTATGTAAGTTTCGCTAAATTTGAGTATTGCCCCAAATAGATTTAGTTGCGTAGTTGTCTAGAAAAAAAAGAACAGCACTTTACTATTATTTTACACCTCGATTCTCAACGTGGACACCTCAAATTTTCCTATTTTATTTTCACCCATTTATTTATTTAGTAGGTAGGTACTTAGCACAAACTGCTAATGAAATTAATAAATCTCATTAAATTATGTAGATACCTACTGGTTGTTTTACCAGTTTTACTTTAAATTAGCCTGAGTTTGTGTATGAGGATGTTTTGTGGCCAGATAAAGACATTTTGCATTATTTTCAAGTTTGTTAAAGGCTATCGGCTACAACCACAAAACGCCGCCACCGGTTTATTAACCGACTGCGTCAGCGAGGGTTTTGTGTTTCGCGCGTATGTATGTTTCTTTGTTCCCTCTACAGGCTTAACGGCTGGATGGATTTCAACGAATGGGATCTCAAATGAACGGTATTTGAGTGTTACTGGGAAAATAGTATTTATCCTGGCATTATGGCACAAAAAGGTTTTTTTTTCTTTTTTTTTTTTTAATCCCGCGGCCTGAGGCCGCAGCCACTCTAACGTCCGTTGCAGGGCGTTTCTGGTTACAAGCAGGTATTTCCAATGGCGCCCGGCGGTGGTGCAAAAAGGTAGGTTGTCCAAAAAAAATCTTGGTCAACTTATCGAGTGGGATATCAAAATAATTTGGTATAAGAAATAATCGTATTACAAAAGTACCAGTCTCTGAAGCTTAAAAGCTGCAAATAGAAATAAATAATTAAACAATAAAAAACCTCACTGCACATATCCAGATATATAACTACATGGGGCACACTAAAAGTTTTGCACTTCTAGCTAATCGGAACTATGTAAATTTCAAATGTTATATTTTTTTAAACATTGCAACCTTCTAAGTAATAAAATAAACATATTAACATATACATAGCATCACGCCTTTTTCCCCGAAGGGGTAGGCAGAGGTGTGCAAACACACCCACATCTCGCCAGCTATGTTAGGTCCCATGTAATAGGGGGCGAGCCTATTGCCATTTACCGGGCACAAGTTCCAGACTCTGGGATAATTATCTGGGTAAAATTCTAAAGAGAAATATACATTATCCACCAGACCCGGGAATCGAACCCGAGACCTCGAGCATGGCAGTCCGTTCATAGTACCATTGTGCCACCGAGGTAGTCTAAAGGGCGGCCTTCAACTGCCGTCAACGAAAATAATGTGGCTACTGTTAAGCGGTTAATTGAAGAAAACCCGCGGATTACCTATGAGACAATTCGAGGACTATTGGGAATTGGTATGAGTCAAATCCAGAAAATTCTACACGAAGAATTGAAAGTTCGGAAACTTTGTTGTCGTTGGATCCCTCATGAACTGACAGCGGACCAGAAGCGGGCTCGCGTGGAATGGTGCTCACAGATGCTACTGAAGTACGACCACGGACATTCTAATGCTGTTTATGACATTGTCACAGGAGACGAAACGTGGATTTATTGTTTTGAACCCGAAAAAAACAGCAATCTTGTGAATGGGTGTTTGAAAATGAGAACAAGCCAACAAAAGTGAGGCAGGCGAGAAACGTTGGTAAAAAAATGATCGCGTTTTATTCCTCAGCTACGGGTCCCATCTGTACAATTTGTTTACCCAGGGTGTTAGAAAAAGTTCGCGAAAGACGACCCAAAAGCCGCGTTCTCCTACATCATAACAACGCTTCTTCACACACGGCCAACAAAACAAAGTCATTTTTAGCTTCCGAAAAAGTACAACTCGTCACCCATCCTGCGCATAGCCCCGACCTAGCACCCTGTGATTTCTGTATTTTCCCCAAAATCAAAGATTTGATGAGAGGTTTCACTTTTACCAACTCCGAAGACGCAGTGATAGCGTTCATCAGCACGTAGAAAACATGCCCTCAGATCTGTGGTCCTCCTGTTTTAAAAAATGGTTTGAACGCATGAAAAACTGTTTAATATGTAAAAGAGAGTATTTTGAAAAGCAATAAATATATTATTTTGGCTATAACATGTTGTTTTTTTAAGTTACGCAAAACTTATAGTGTGACCTATACATATAAGCAGGCGGGACTCCAATAATATCAGTTTAAGCCTAGATACAAATGTTAGTCCCGCCTGCTTATAGTTAAATACTTATCTGGATAGTGCAGTACTTATATGTGCAGTCGGGTTTTTTTTATTGTTTAATTATTTATTTTTATTTATGTACAGGTTTATAGTTTTTCTGTAGTTAGTCCAAACGGTTGATGCTAGAAAGATGAAACTTTGCATGGATAATATGTGCATTTATTACATCCACAAAGTGATATATCAAATCCTGAAAAATGTTTTTTTTAAGGTGAACTAACACGTACCTAATAAAGGAAATATTTTTTTTTTGCGTCATACTCATAGTGTGGGGTATCATTGGATAGGTCTTTTGAAAACATTGTGAGGTTTCCAAGACAATATTTTTATTTTACTTATAGCCCATTTTTTTAATTAAAACTGAGCCCCCCCCCCCCCTCTCTAAAAGATAATCGGCTAGATAAATCAAGATAGTCCATGTACTGAACTTTGAAGGAAAACTATAACAGGTTATTTAACTTTGTTGGTTCAGGAGTTATAGAGGCTGATAGAGGTGACTATGGAACCCTATTCTATGCGTGGCCCGACACTTGACCGGTTTTTTATATTATGGACTTGCCACACGCCATTATTATTAGTATAGTATTCTTACATTTGTGGCTGGGGTAACTTAAATGGTTGTTACATTAAAATTGGAGGCTGGAAAAAACTTTACCGTTATTATGTACCTACTCGTACATTTATTGTCAGTTATTGCATGTACGAGGACCCGAAATTATCGCTTGCGGGTATTAGTGGGTAAGTAACAATAACTACAGAATTTCACAACATTGTTAGTTGAATTCTAGGCTACAGTTTTGGTTATTTTGCTCTAACAACCGGAAGGTTTCATTTACCACTGGTCTTCACTAATTAACAAGTTTGGTCAAAACAAATTGCATAACGTCGTTTGTACTCGCTAGGAATCAATGTAAAATGATAGTTGTTGCGACAGTTTGGACTAGGAATTGTTTAGGATAGTTAGTTGATGACCAAAGACAATAAATACCCAGTTATAAATTAAGTTTAGTAACCGTTTTGTTTTCCCTTTTATGTCTTCGACAAGTTTATGGTAGTTTATCGCAGTTAATCCCACTGAAAAGCTACGCCGGATAATAACTCAAAGATTAGAATTCATGCTTTATTTAGATGTCAAAAAACTGCTAAAAACGATGCCAGTTAGATTTATGTATTTAATCTAAAATATTAATATCTGGAAGTAGGAAGCTTTAAAGTGTAGCGTAAAATATTATAAACGTAGCAGACTGTGAAATTAAAATGATATTAAACTCACGAAATTTCAAACGGAATGTTATTTCCAATTTTTAGGTATACTTACCTATATTATTCGTAGCTGACGACAGAACCACAATCTGGATGTTTAGATTTCTCGTTCCTCTTTCCCGCAGAAATCTATTTCCGGGGTGAAATTTAGCAGGCATCGGTTAGAAGTTTTTTTCACTTTACCCACCTACCTACCAAGCCGAAAACGATGTTTTTCAGTTTGTCATTTTCACCTTACTAGCTGACGTCCGCAGCTCCACTCTTGTGAATTAACTTATAATCATAATCGTCATAGTCCTGTCGATAACTTTTTATCTTCCATCCAAGTTTTATGAAACAAAGTGTTAGCCTGAGCTGTAAAAAGTGCAGAAAGTCTATTCAGTATCTTTAGAGATTAGTGTGTACGTACAGACAGACACGATTGGATAATACTTTTTTTTTGTTTAATTAATCTTTTTACATCCTACACAGATTGTTGTTACTTCTATTAAATGACAACACACGATTTAAGTATACTATTTTATTGACTTCACAATCTACACTTAACCAGAACAAGTAGAATATTAGATACAGAATATTACATTTACAGATAGTTCGTTATGTAGAGTACAATTTTCAAAAAGATTGTCAGTGAAGCCCAACCACAATGTTGTTATAACAACACTTCCGTACGGAAATTGCCACTCTCCCTTGTACCGTACATGATTTCCAGGTAAACTTTAATAACATTTTCAGCTTATCAGTTTATTAATAATTGTTAATTATAAATTTAAAGACCAATATACGTACACAGAATACTAAGACTAGTATATTATGTAATCATTTTAGTATGTAGGTATATTAATTAACTAGTGGTCGCCCGCGACTTCGTCCGCGTGGTAATTTGGATTTTTTCCCGTTCCCATCGCGCCGCGTCATATTTTGGACAATTCACACAATATCTTTATAAATTGTAGCCTATGTGTTATTCTGATGTATAAGCTATATTATTGTAAAGTTTCATTAAAATCCATCCCATTCATAAAATCGTCCCATTTCTGTACTACATTTAGTAAAATTTTTGAAAAAATTATGCTTAATCAAATGCAAAATCACTTTAACGTTAATAAACTTTTACATACAAAACAATTCGGTTTCACTCGTGGTCGGTCCACCACTGATGGAATTAAATTATTAGAGTGTATATACAGGGCCTGGGATGAGTCATATGATGCTTATGGTGTATTCTGTGACTTATCTAAGGCCTTCGATTGCGTTCAACACCAGACTTTAATTAAGAAACTTGATCATTACGGAATCCGGGGGACGGCCTTGAATTTCGTCAATTCTTACTTAAGTGATAGGGTCCAGAAATTAGTGATCAATGGTAAACAGTCACCTGGTTCTCCTGTAGCAATGGGGGTACCGCAGGGTTCAATTTTGGGACCTTTTCTTTTTCTAGTATATATTAATGATCTCCCTCACCTCATAAGAGACGACCACGAGGTAGTTTTGTTTGCTGATGACACTTCTTTAATATTTAAAGTTAAACGTGGACAGCGCGAACTTGACGAATTGACTGTACAAAGGTCGATTCGCAACAAACTTAGGGACGGGGATGTGGTTCTGAGTAAGGCTGATAAGGGTAACACCGTGGTTTTGATCCCGAGGGAGGATTACATAGCAAGAGTCAATGACATCATTTCATCTGATGATTTTCAACGCTTAACCTTCAATCCTACAGCTAAGTTCCAGGCAGAACTAAAGCTTGCTTTGAAATCCACGTCTTATTTATTCCCTGAGAACTCTTCGTTGCATAAAACTTTGATAAACATGAATCCCAGTTGTCCGTTGTTTTATGGCCTTCCTAAAATACACAAGGAAGGGTGCCCAATTAGACCTGTTGTCGCATACAGGGGCGCCCCAGCATACAATTTGTCAAGGTTTTTGAACACAATCATTAAAGAAGCAATAGATTTTAACCCAAAATTTTCTATAAAAAATAGTACTGACCTCATAAACAAGATTAAAAATATTAAGTTACCGTCCAATGCTCAACTTGTGTCTTTGGACGTGAAAAGTTTGTTCACTAACGTACCGTATAATGAAGTATTAGATATTTTAAAATACAAATTAACAATAAAAAGGATCAATTTCAATAAAATAGAAGAAAAGTATAACCTAACAAGATTGTGTATGACTCAGAATTACTTTCAGTTCAACAACAGATTTTTCTACAGAGGAATGGTTTGGCTATGGGATCGCCACTCAGTCCTTTAATAGCTGAAATATTTATGGATGCATTCGAGACTAACCACATAGTTGGGAACGTTCATGTCTTGTACTATTTTAGATATGTGGATGATATTATTATATGTTGGACAGGAACAAAACGTCAGCTCGGCGTCCTTGTCTCCAAGTTGAACTCAGTACACCCTAGAATTGATTTTTCACTAGAGTTGGAGACAGATTCCACTCTCAATTTCTTGGACCTTTCAATTACTAGAAGGAACGGTATTCATGAGTTCCGTATCTATAGGAAACCAACAGTTACAGACACAGTTATTCCTTACTCATCCAATCACCCATGGCAACATAAAATGGCAGCTTTCCACAGCTTACTGAGCAGGTTACTGGCGGTACCGTTGAGCCCACAGGCATTTGGTGAGGAATTGTCCATCATTTGCTACATAGCACAAATGGCTATGACGTAGGAATGGTCCACTCATTATTAAATAAAAAACGCAGAAAGGCTAGTTTTCATTTATTATATCCGATTCAAGATCCACCTAGGAAGTATACGGCCTGTTTGCCGTTCGTGGGCCCCGTCTCGTTGAGTATAGCTAAGATCATGAGGGAAAGTAGTATATTTGTTGCTTTTAGAACGCAGAACACCTTGAGGGAGCTATGTAATGGCAAGGATTCGGTGTCGGTCTCACGCAGATCAGGTGTTTATTTGTTGAGTTGTGATGAATGTGGTTTGAAGTATGTGGGACAGACTGGCAGGTCCTTCGATATTAGATATAAGGAACATAGAGCGGCGTCCCGCAATGCTTGTCCTGATAAGTCTCTCTTCGCGAAGCATCTTCTTGACACTGGTCATTCCTTGAACAATAGTAACACTTTTAAAGTTTTACGTTTATGTGAGAAAGGGTTCAAGTTAAGTGTTTGGGAAAGGCTAGAAATAATTAGAAGAGATGCGGACACCTTACTCAACGAACAAGTAGATTTTCACACATCTCCCTTACTTAATCTATTTACGAACAGACAGACACATTAATTGTTGTTGGTTTGTGTGTGTCATTTGGGTTTCTACGCAACTTATCAAAAGATAGTAATTAAATCAAACAGATAAGGTCAAGTATTGGTGAATACCTATTTTTGGAACTTAGTTAGCATGATCTGAGGTTTCTACCCACATTAGTTATTGTAAAGAATCCTACATCGCGATAGTGAAATTTGCACGCGTTTACTTATAAGCAAAAACGTTCCAACCACGAATTTTGCTGTTCTCTCTGAGACAGTCTTGATAATGCCTCGTTTAGAGGCGAAACAATTGTCGACGTTTTGTTGTCCTTTTAATTCTGCGAAAAATTAATGCTATTATATAAATTTAAAAGGTTTTTTCTTAAAAACATTTTACTTACCATTGTTTTGCTTATTATAGTATTAATGATTTCTTAGATGACAAGGCTGCCTGGTTGTAACACGAATTGCTCCTTTCTAAATAACTCTGTATTAGATTTAAGATGAAATATTTTGGAAAAAAGCCGAACTGAGTTTCTTGAGGGCTCTTCTCAGTCTCGTTGCATTTTGGAACCGTCGGGAGAGTCACACCAACTTTTGACGAATCTAAATAATTTTCTAAAAATTTCAAAGATAATAAACGTTATTTTATTTTATTTTATTTATTTCCATTCAGTAGTTTTTACGTGAAAGAGTAACAAACATCCATCCACTCATACATACATACATACATACATACATACATACATACATACATACTCACAAACTTTCGCGTTTTTATATTAGTAGGATTAGGCCGATACCTCACCGAGACGCCATGGCGACGTCGCCAGTCGGTCGCCAACTAGTTCTCATTGAGATATATGACGGCTAAGAATTATTAATGTTAATTACGTAAGTACTTAACACAAATTAATAGCTTAGGTAGTTTAAAATGTAAATGTTTAGTATAAAATGCTGATATCCGTGCATTAGGCCGATACCTCACCGAGACGCCATGGCGACGTGGCCAGCGACGTCGCCAACTAGTTCTCATTGAGATATATGACACTTGGCGACCGACTGGCGACGTTGCCAGTCGGTCGCCAAGTGAGTTAGCCGTCATATATCTCAATGAGAACTAGTTGGCGACCGACTGGCGACGTCGCCATGGCGTCTCGGTGAGGTATCGGCCTTATCATAACATAGTACAAAACAAAGTCACCCGTTCCGTATGTATGCTTAGATCTTTAAAACTACGCAACGGATTTTGATACGGTTTTTACCAATAGTCATTCGAAGCCGTGGACGTCCGCTAGTAGGATAATAAAATGCTTTAAGTAGGCAATTTAACCGTTTACAAGAATCCGTTCATAAGAATCTGATGAAAGCGGTCTGTTTTTCATAAAAAATAATAGTAAATGTTAGGTAACTACTCGTATATAAACTTCAAAAGATGGAGCTGGAGTAACAATGTAACTTATTGGTACCTATGTTAACTATTGTACATTTTATAAAAGGCATGTCAGCCAATAATTTTAAAAGCTAGTCCACACGTAAAAGCTTTCACAAATAGGTACGTGATCGCAGATATTATTCTACGTTGGTGAATGCACTACACTACAGCACTCGGTGTCATGCTTTTCAACTAGGCCACGCTACTGAAAGGAAAATTTTAGTTGACTTCCAGCGAACAAGAACAAATACAATATATATCTTTTCAAAACCTTCTTACTACTAATATTATTAACGCGAAAGTGTGTTTGGTTATACGTAGGTCACACTATAAGTTTTGCGTAACTTAAAAAAACAACACGTTAAAACCAAAATATTATGTTTATTGCTTTTCAAAATATTCTTCTTTACATTTTAAACATTTTTTCATGCGATCGAACCATTTTTTAAAACAGGAGGACCACAGATCTGAAGGCATGTTTTCTACGTGCTGATTGAACGCTATCACTGCCTCTTCGGAGTTGGTAAAAGTGAAACCTCTCACCAAATCTTTGATTTTGGGGAAAATACAGAAATCACAGGGTGCTAGGTCGGGGCTATGCGCAGGATGGGTGACGAGTTGTACTTTTTCGGAAGCTAAAAATTACTTTGTTTTGTTGGCCGTGTGTGAAGAAGCGTTGTCATGATGTAGGAGAACGCGGCTTTTGGGTCGTCTTTCGCGAACTTTTAATAACACCCTGGGTAAACAAATGGTAGAATACCACTCGGCATTAACACCCTTTTGATCTTCAAGTGGAATTGTACAGATGGGACCCGTAGCTGAGAAAAAAAACGCGATGATTTTTTTACCAACGTTTCTCGCCTGCCTTACTTTTGTTGGCTTGTTCTCATTTTCAAACACCCATTCACAAGATTGCTGTTTTTTTTCGGGTTCAAAACAATAAATCCACGTTTCGTCTCCTGTGACAATGTCATAAACAGCATTAGAATGTCCGTGGTTGTACTTCAGTAGCATCTGTGAGCACCATTCCACGCGAGCTCGCTTCTGCTCCGCTGTCAAATCATGAGGGATCCAACGACAACAAAGTTTCCGAACTTTCAATTCTTCGTGTAAAATTTTCTGGATTTGACTCATACCAATCCCCAATAGTCCTCGAATTGTCTCCTAGGTAATCCGCGGGTTTTCTTCAATTAACCGCTTCACAGTAGCCACATTATTTTCGTTGACGGCAGTTGAAGGCCGCCCTTCACGAAATTCGTCATGTAAAGAAACTCGACCTCTCTAAAATTCAGCAAACCATCGCCGCACGGTGCTCAAACAAGGTGCTTCTCTCCCAAAAGCATTTTGAAGACGAGCGGCACAGTCTTGCGGAGAGAGAGAACTTTTAAAATCATAAAAATGCATCTCTCTAAAATCATTTCGACTTAATTCCATTTTCGTTGCATACGTAGAACTTTGATGTGTGATAAAAAACAATTGACAAATGATTTCCCGCAAATTGTTTTTTTTTATTAATAAGTAGGTTGCGACGTTTAAAAAAATATAACATTCGAAATTCAAATAGTTCCGATTAGCTAGAAGTGCAAAACTTTTAGTGTGCCCCATGTATTACTTTTACGCGAAAACTACTGAGTGGATTTTATTGACACTTTACAATAATAAGTATAGCTCAGAATAACACACAGGCAACTTTTTATCCCTGTAATGTGCTTCCGTAGAAATTGAGAACAAGAAAACTAATACAAGCGGGTACCTCGGGAACGGCGTGAGATTCTCAACCCGACCAAACCCCCGAAGAGGCTACACAGATGGTCAAAGTCCGCCGGGCGCCACTGAAAATACCTTCTGCGTGCCTACCAGAGACGCCCGGCAACGGACGCGAGAGCGGAATAAAAAAAAAATACAAGCGGGTGGAGTCGTGGGTATCAGCTCGTACTAGATATAAGTACCTACATTTGAGCACACGTTACATAAGAAAATTTAATACAATTGTATACTTTTTAACTCTACAATTTCGCGGAAAACTATGCAAGTTTTGGTAACGGTTTTAAAATAGTTTACTGACTACTGACACAAATACTTATGTGGATAAGTTTTATGAAAGTAGTAATTGTTATTAAAACTATCATAGTCGTCTACATTACTATTGGAATTATCGGAATATTGCTGTTAAGTATCGGAATCGCTGAAGAACTTCGCGATCATTGCGCTTGCAACATCGACGAAATATAGGAAACTCAAACAAACGTTACATAGTAAATATGCCGATAAGTAATTCCAATAGTAAAAAGTATTAATTGTGTCAGTTAGTCAGTAGTTTTGGTAATAGACTACTGTTATCCTTACGAGGGTGGAACGCCCGGCAATGAACGATAAGGCGATCATTTAAAAAAACATGGTCCGTCTAAGTCCATGGAAAAATCTAGAATTCAGTTCTGTACTAAGCTTTCTTTTCATACTTAGAGGTAAGGTATGAAAAGAAAGCTTCAATACGGAACGAAGTTAATTAAAAGGTTTTGTTTTTATAACCTTTGTTTTGTGCTAAGGTAGAGATAATGCGATGCCTATAGTATCTCCAAATTTGGACTTGACTTTCCTATCCTACTCTTAGTAACTATATGTGTGACCGAAATAGTTTTAAAGAAAAGGGCGTGAGTGTCTTTATTAATCAAACCGTCTTGCTGCATTACTACGACTTACCTAAGTTTGCGTTATTTAACTAGAAGACGACCGCGGCTCCTCCTGCATATTTCAGTTTTCCCGATCCTGACTCCTACAGGACACCATTTCTTAGTATAATTGGATCAAACCTCTGCAGGCTCTCTGTCTTTCCACCCCACCTCGACAATTGCCACATACTCAGTCAAAGACCACCACCGGCACGCTGAAGTTATACTTTCGAGAGCGTACCTGGGTCGTCCGGTAATAGACCTTATTAAAAAAAACGCCACACATGCTACATTTTTATTGAAATCGTAGTAGGTACCTATGTATTCCTCTTCAATTATTTTTTATCCCTTGAATTTATTGATATTTTAATAGCAGTTCTGCTATTCGTGGCAAAATTCAATAAATCAGATATCATTAAAGTCGGTTCTAACTTTTTAGGTACCTATTTATGTTCGTTTATTTGTTTTATTAATTTGCTGTCCTTTTATTGAATAAAAATCGCAGTGTATTCCCAACTCAACATATAATAACGTCGTAGACATACTTGTCCGCAGCTACGACAATAATAACCTTACTCATGACATGACATATAACAAAAATAATAATCACAACGAGTTCACCCGAGAGCGAAATGGACGAACATCAGTATTGAAGATTAACTCTGATAGCGTCCAGACTGGGCAATCAGTCTGCGGTGGTAAATGAAAGCGGCCCAAACAAGAGCTCTTTTAAATGTATTGGAGCTTGGAGTAATTAAATGATCGGTCGAAGAACACTAAAGAGTTTTCATGCGTTATTGATTCCCTAGACAGTGGCACTAATGGAATCGATAAACTGAAGTCGTTGATACTAAAATGTTGGTGGAAATTATCAATTGACGCAAATCACGAGGTAGATATTCAATATTGGACTATTGTTACTTTTTTACGTTTGACGCATAACTTTTTACAGAATAGGCCTAGGCTGAATTTAATATTTTTTTAGTAGATCACGGATAAAGTAGGTATACTAGTATACCTCAAAGTTACTCTCATTTAAATCTTCATTTAGGTATGTGGTAGTTACAATTTATTAGAAAGCTTTGTAGTATTTTTGAAAACAGTTTCATTATTTTTAAACAACTAATAATTGTATTGAATGAGCCCCTATCATTTCGGAAGTTGTCTCTCATCCATCAATATTAATATGATTAATATTATACAGATTATATTAAGTAGGTAAATTCTATGAACGGTCCATGTGATTCGTGCAGTCCATGTGGCTCTATATAACTGCCTAAAGCTCACATTGTAAAAGTGTTACCGACTATGTAGGTACTGTGTTTGGTGAATACATTTCAAAGGGACGCAGGTGCGAGTATACAAAAATACAACCATCTACTGCAAAAACCGTACCTAAACGTTGTATAAGGGTTTTATACAAAAGAAAAGCAATGAATGTGTATTCCAGTGGACAAGATAGAAAGAAAATTCGATGAATGATTGCTCGCGATAATTGGTTTCGTTATTACGTGAGCGGTTTCCCACAATTTTTTATTTATTTGTCGTTCAATGGATCCACTTTGACGGTATTTTGGTTCATCGTTTTGTAATTGAAAGCAGACTCGGTTTTCAATATACATAGTCACAGGGAAAATCGTTCTATTTTCATTTCCTATACTGACGCAATTTCAAACAAATTTTTGTCACTGTTTTTGCCAGTATCGATATTACAGTGTTGTATATAATTATAATAATATTTATTATAATATAATATTGTAATAACTTGTTAAATAATTATAATTGTTAAATAGTTATGTAAACTATCACGCTTGCCGGGCGCCACTGGAAATACGAGTACCTTCTGCGTGCGTACCAGATACGCCCGGCAACGAACGTGAGAGCAGCTGTATCCTTGGGTCGCGGAATTAAAAAGAACTATCACGTTCAATCAATTCAATTCTTTGTTATGGCCTCTGCTTGCACTTGCAGCAACTTGCCAATGACCAGTGAGTAAAGCTAATAACGTAGGAGATTTTAACTCTGGGTCGAAATATGATCGGTGGCCGAGTAATTCCATAACTCAGTCAGAGTCTAAACAAAAACAAAAACAAAATAAACCCATACAAGAATACAATTAAAACTACCGTAGATAAAGAATATTCTATCTACAGTAACTACTAACTACACAATACATTAAGATATAAATAGATAAGAAACCACAAAAAAGGGGGGATAAGGTTACCTAATTTAAGTAGGTACCTATATACTTCTTTAAACTTTTACGTTTTGTACACATTATAAACTTAAACTGTGAAACTGTGGAAGCGATATGTGGATGATGTCTTCTGTATTATGAGAGGGGGCCCAATAGAAGTAGAACAATTTTTAAGCCACTTGAACTCCACACACCGGAACATCCAGTTTACTCATGAAATGGAGTTGCACAGATCATTGGCTTTTCTCGATGTCAAAGTAACAGTGAGAGAGAGTGGTTCTCTCGGACACACTGTGTACCGCAAACCCACACACACGTACAAGTACCTGAATGCCGGTTCAGATCATCATCCGCGACACTTGAGATCCGTTGCGGTGTCGCTGGTAAGTGGAGCCTATGATCTTTGCGACCCTGAACACTTACAGAAAGAGCTCGCTCATGTTCAGGAAGTGTTGAAGCAGAACGGGTATCAGGGACATACACAACACCGTGAAAGAAACAAGGTACAAACAACCCTTGGGAGTAAGCAGAGCACCAGCATTTATGCCGTACGTGAAAGGAGTGACGGACAAAATTGGAACAGTACTACAAAGATACTCCATTAAGACTGTATATAGGCCACACTCCAAAGTCGTAAACCACCTGCGAACTCCTAAAGATACCATTCCTCTACAGACACCGGGTGTTTATAAGGTAGACTGTAGCTGTGGTAGTTCATACATCGGACAGACCAAACGTATTATCGCTGAGAGGGTCAAAGAACACATCATAGCTGTAAAAAACCGCCAAATAAACAAGTCTGCGATTGCCGAGCATTTGTTGGAATCGGGTCCCAACCACTGGATTGAACTCCACAAGCCACAAGTCCTATCCACTGACGGACACTATTACTCCAAATAAAAAAGTATCCCAACTTTAACCGGGAAGATGGATATCGACTATCAACGTCGTGGAATCCGGTGATCAGCAAATGTACTCGCCACCTCACCGAACGCCCGCTTGCTGATAGTATCAGTGTGGTATGCCGTAGTAGCTCTCCGAACACAATAGTTAGTGACGACGAAGTGAGGGTAGTTGAACAAACCCGCACTTCACGAAGACGACGATAAGCTGAAGCCAGTCCACCCGTGACCACGGCTCTTGTAACAGGGCCGAAACGTCGGGTAATAAAGAGGTATGTATATATCTCAATAATCGCGTAAAAGACCCGTTAGTCTAAAGTTTATAATAGGTACCTATAGTTTTAATTTATTATATTCAATATATTTACAAAGGGTCTTGATAAAAGGGGTATGGATGGACCAGGGCTAGAAGAGTTTTCAAAGATGTAGGCAGAGGGATATTAGAGGAAAGCACATCGTAAAGAGAAATTCGTTGATTTGGACAGTAGAAGAAGATGTGATCCGCGTCACCTTCATCCAAACCGCATTCACAAAGAGAATGATCCCTAACCTTAATCTTTGCCAAGTGAACTGGCGTACAGGCATGACCTAAGCGTAGACGAGAAACTACCGATGACGAGTGTTTTCCAAAGCCCCGATTCTTAAAGAACCATGGTTTTTTGGGCACGAGTGGTTGGATGTCACCATAGTATTTGCCCTTCTTTTTTTGAGACAGACGCCATACCTCGTTCCATGCACGAGATAAGCTAAGTTAAGAAATGTCTCTTGGATCTTGTAACAGATCTTGTGTCGATATTTCAGTATACTCCAAAGAGCCTAGTCTAGCTGCTTGTTTTGCGCATGAGTCAGCTGTTTCATTACCCGGAATGTTCGAGTGACCGGGGATCCAAGCGAGACAGATTGCAAGACTTTTCAGATGACACCTAAAGAGCGCGTCTCTAATTTTAAAAATGATAGGGGACCTGGACTTATTGCGGAAGGGGTGTGAATGAACAGCTTGGAGACAGCTTTTGGAATCGGATAGTATTATAGAATTGTTTAGGTTATAATAAATAATAATAAAAAAAAAAACTTTATTTCTTTCACAAAAAATTATCAACAATACTGTGATTGGTCTCTCCTGGTAAGCACGTAATGCCTGTAGTAGGAGAGACCGCTCCTCTATAACAGCATTAGTTACAGTAAGTAGTTACAGTTGTGTTTAGTACTAAAAATTTAATGTTTTAGTTAACTAATAGTATGTAGGATTTAAATCAAATTATTGATTTTTATTAATACAATTCAAATATCTTTTAATTTCTAAACGTGTGTATGTGTGTGTGAGTGTATGTGTGTCGTGTGTGTATGTGTGTGTATATATATGTGGTGTGTGTGTGTGTGTGTGTGTGTGTGTGTGTGTATTTGTAGTGAGTGTGTGAGTGTGTGTGTGTATGTGAACGTGATTGTAGACTTTATAATTATCTAGACTATACTGAGTGTTCCAGAAGTGTTTCTGTATCCTCATAAGTGAGTTGTTTTATCCATTCCGTCACAGACTTCTTGCAGTCGTAATATTGTAAGAAGTCTGGTTATGAGATAAAACATACAGAATAGCTTCAAGGATAGCTATAGACTGTCCCGTAAAAACTGAAGTCATAGAGGGACATTTAAAGCTAAAGATAATGTGGAACTTTGGAATCCATACAGCCGCTCCTACAGAACCGCAATAGTCTGACTTGGAAGCATCCGTGTAGATTTTAATCCACCCATCGAAATTATTGGATATCGAATTACTGAAGGCAAAGTTAGCACAAATATCATGTTTTTGGACCCCCATGTCAAGTATTATTGGAGGAGAATAAATGATAGCTTCATAAGGAAGAGAATACAGAGGATTTAGTTGGGACCGAATGACAGGATTTGGAAGACGGGTGAATTTTATGAAGCTATTTAAGATGCAAAGGAAGGTTATCAGGGCACGAGATTAAACCAGATAATTATCCCAGAGTCTGGAACTTGTGCCCGTTAAATGGCAATAGGCTCGCCCCCTATTACATGGGACCTAACATAGCTGGCGAGATGTGGGTGTGTTTGCTGCACACCTCTACCTACCCCTTCGGGGAAAAAGGCGTGATGCTATGTTTATGTTTGAGATTAAACCTATTACTGAATAGATCACCAAGAAGACTGAGTTTATCCAAGAGGACATGCTGAGAGTTTTGTACCAGTTTGAAAAGAAATTTGTCCGATAAGTACTGTCTACGGAGGAAAGGAGGAGGATCGACTGCTTCTAGTTGCATTGCATTGATTGGGGAAGATTTCATTGCTCCAAGGATGATAATACGCAAACATTTTGACTGAATTTTGTCTAGCTTTGCAAGAGAGGATTTATTGCAGGGATCTCATAAAAATAAAGCGTAATCTATATGGCTGCGAACAATTGCATTATATAATAATTTTTGATTGAATAGGTGAGAACCCCACCATGCACCAGAAAGTGACCGTAGGATATTAATATTGTTCATGCATTTACTCCTAATATAATCAAGTGTGTTGTCCCAGTCATTCTTGAGTCAAGCCACATGCCAAGAAATATAGCATTAGAATATTGAGGGATTGTCAAACCTTCAATCTGCAAGTCAACTGATGGAATATTTCTTTTCCTAGTAACACAACTACCTTGCATTTAGAAGGAGATAAAGATAGATCATGATTTAGAAGCCAATGATTTAAGTGGATTACGGCATTGTTTAGGTTTATTGAAAGTTCTTCACAAGAGGATGACGAAGCGTACAGAGCTAAGTCATCTGCATATTGAAGAATCTGGCAAAATGGTTGGACTACTTGCTCGACAACATAAGTATACAAACTATAAAGGAGGGGAGTTAGAACCGAGCCCTGGGACCTTTCCAGATGGTTCTAAGGGGAAGAAGGCAGTTCTGGTTCTTGATAATTATCGATCTTTCCATTAAAAGATTTGCACAGAAATGGACTAGCTTGTCCGGAACATTCAGTTGAAGAAGTTTATTTCTGAGTACCGGAAGAAGAACATTGTCATATGGTGGAGGTGCGGTGCGGGGTGCCCCAGGGCTCAGGATGTGGGCCGGTGAGCTACCTTATGCACGTCAACAGCCTGACCAATGTGGTGCAGCACTGCTCGCCGCATATGTTCGCGGACGACCTGTGTGTACTGCGCGCCGGCACCGACATCTACGACACTTGCCGTCTAGTACAACAAGACATCTACAGAGTAGTCAAGTGGTCCCACGATAACGGGATTGTGCTAAACTCAGATAAAACTAAATTGCTTGTAATACACTCCCCTTACCTGAGACCGGCAGTAGAACCCATATTGTTCACTCACTCATTCGATTGTATTCATAACAATCTACTTAACTGTAATTGTAAGGCCATAGAAAGGGTTAACTGTGTAACCTATCTGGGAATGCAAATAGACGAACATTTTTCATGGTATCAGCACATAGAATACATATCTGGTAAACTTAGAATCTTATTAGGAAAATTCTATCATTTAAGTTTTAAAGTCCCTATAGGTACATTGCGACTGCTGTATAAGTCACTTGTAGATCCTATCTTTAGTTATGCTCTTGACTGCTACGGACTTACCTTTGCAACATATTTAGAGAACTTAGAAGCACTTCAAACAAGATTTATCAAGTTATTGGTATATAAAAAGGTGAAAGAAGACTTTAAAAATAACTATAAACAATTATTTAAACTATGCAAAATTCTACCAATTACCTTGAAACATAAATACCTACTAGCGGTAAACAACCATGGCAGTCAAGAGCATCATCTAAAGAAGGTAAATAATATTTATAACACCCGATCTATGGACACAGGTACCTTAGTTGTACCACAAATACATAACTATTATGATGAGAGGTCATTAAAAAAACGCTTGCCATATCTATTGAATGGCTTGCCACAGGAAATCAGGGACGAAACAAATCCACTTAAATATAAGCGTAAGGTATTTATTTTTTATATAAACCAATTGTAATAGTTGCCGGCGAGTTATTGTAACACTGTAACATAAGTAAGCACCTACCTACTATACCCACCTACTGCTAATGTCTAGTATATAATTGTATTGTCTACATTTTTATTTAGATTAGGTATATCATGTGTAATGTACGGAGGCTTGATCCCACAGTCAAACCGATAACACGGTTTTGTGGGACTTTGGTTTAGTTATAAGCCAAAAATGTATGTGTATGTAAAATAATAATAAATAAAATATTAAAAAAATATGCTGCTTGAATGTCTAAAAACAGTGCCATATATTTCTTTTGAAGGAGGGATATACGAATCTCGGAATTTAGAATGCTAAGACTATCCAGAGTGCCCATATTCCTCCTGAAGCCAAACTGGGACTTAGCCAAAATTTCTCGACTCTCCGAAAACCATTCCAAACGGTGTTTTATGAGGTGCTCTGTTATCTTACACAACACTGAGGACAGTGCTATCGGGCGCCTACTGCTAGGGGAGGATGGGTCAACACCAGGTTTAAGGACTGGGACGATAATTTGAGTTTTCCAATCAGGAGGAATACTCCCACTGTTAAAAAATATGACATTAATTATGTCCAGAAAGTGAATTTGGACAGCGACTGGAGCCTTGACAATAAAAGAATATGGGATTTGATCAAACCCTGGAGCTGAGTCTTTTAATCCCTCGATTGCTAGCTGGAATTCTTGAGCTGTGAAGTTATTACTCAACATTCCCTCATGTTGAGTAGGAGCAGAAGGGCGGACAGCGGATGGAATAGAGTCATAAGTAGGAACCCATGGTGGGGCTAATCTATCAGCAAAGGCGTCAACCCACGATGTCAAATCGTTGTCAGTAGCGTTGCCTATATTACAGGATCCTCTGAATCTTTTTATTTGTTTCCAAACAATTGAAGATGGGGATCTGGGAGATAGGTTCTCACAGAACCGGGTCCAACCTTCCTTTTTCTTTGTGGACAGGGTTCTTCGAGTCAGTGCTGCTTGACGTTGATAGATAAGTAGATTTTCAATTATCATAGATCTGCTTTAATTCGATTCAGCCTCGCGTCTGGATATAACAGAGTCAGTACACTCTGCATCCCACCATGGGGGTCGATAGAATGGACTTAGAAGGGACTTTAATGGGAATATGGGCATTCGCACAGGAGATAACGGAGTCACTGAATAGGTTGTAGGACTGAATAATATTGCTGCCAGTGGGAACCAACAGAGATGATATTTTGGTCTCCAAAGATGTACCATAGGCAGGCCAATCTGCTCCAGACAACCTGTATCTAAAGGAGTGGACGAGATATAGTCATAGAAAATTTTATTATAATAGGGAAATGATCACTTCCGTGAGAATAGTCAAGAACTGTTCAAGAGGACATAAGAGAAAGAGAGGGAGAGCAGATAGTAAGGTCAACATCACTAAGGTTTTGAGAAGGAAGAACTCGGCGGGTAGGGGATCCAGAATTTAAAATGCACAAATTAAGTTCATCCAGAACTTCTATTAAGGCATAAGCAAATGCATCACAACAATGACGGTTTTATAATTACATTTAGACACGGGATGCACGTATATTGTGGCTTTTAAATACGGCGAGACAATACTACTGTCATTAGTTGCGCTGTGATTCTGCGCAACTGACATATTGGTTTTGAGGCATGTGGGGGAGAAAAGGATACATGAATTTCACGTAGTTATATCTAGTAGTTAAAATTATATTGCTTTAAGACATACGTGAAATATAAGTAATAACAAAACTAACATAATTATTATCATCTTTATTCAAGTTAAGAATATATTAGAAGAAATATAATTTTAACAATACATATTAACAAAATAATCACTAAATAAAATATAATAAAAAATATCATTTAATCCTCTCCATTTTCCCGAAAATTTCATCCGCATTTCGTCAGTAACTTTAACAGTTCCATGTAACGGGTAGCGAGCCAAATGCTGGAAAATGCTGGTTAGCCAAAAACTCAACTTAAATTTTAAAATATAAAATAACAAAATCACATTTTATCATTTAAAAATATAAATTGATTATATTTATTCATGATAAATTCCTTCAAACATACTTAGTTTGTTTCTTTTTTGTCTTCTCTTGTTTCTAAGCTTTTGTGTGCACAATATATCCTAAAGTTGATGAATTTTTCAATAATACGGATAAGATTAAATCTGTTGTCAAATGTGGGATGTTGTTTAATACAATAATTAATAAAGAATACATGTACAATTTGCCGATGTTTATATTAAATTAATACCATCACTAGAAAAACATAGGTAGGTACCATAATGCCTAACCTCCCCTAACATCATGTGACAAACATCGTTTGCCAGCCACATAAAAATCAAATAAAATACATTTCTGTTAAAATTTACTCATAAAATAAGACATTTTTATTTTTAACGGATGCGGTGTAATTTACACGACGTCTGAAAACGCATGAAGGTATTTTCCACAGCATTTATCGTGAGTAAATAATTAAATTGTAAATGATTCTAAAGCGAAATTTTGAAGCGACCTGTCACCACTTTGCCTGCCGAGGCAACTAAACATAAATGAAGGTAATAACCTTCATTTTCATGTGCCATGCCTAGGCACGAACAACTCATCTATACATAAAATATCATTGCATCACAACGACTGGACCCCCAGGAAGTATGGTGAACTGGTGAACTATCACGTTATAATAACATCTATGTCGATACGCTATGGTTGTCGTTTTGACTGGTTTTGACACAACGTGAAGTGTCAATTTATTATAGACAAAATGCAATGCAGAAGCAGTTTGCTACTATAAATTCGAAAGACATAAACGCTGACTTTTGTTTGCTCTCAGTCACTATTGCCAATAAGATTATTAAATGTGCTTCTTCAAACTATTCATCCACTGAGACTTTTCCCAACTCATTTGGGGTAGGTTTTCCAATCTAACTGCGATGCGGCTGAACTTCGATATTTTCAGTGGAGCGACAGCCATCTGGCCTCCACAGCCCATGGGAGATATCAAAGCTCTGTAGTTAGACTAGTCGGTTTTGTTTTAGGGCCCCAAATACCCGTAACGACTGCACAATCTTCGCATTACAACCGGGAACCGGGACCGACGGCTTAAAGTGCTCTCCGAGGCACGGAGGGATCTCAATGTTTTAAGAAATGGTCACCCATCCTAAGACCAGCCTGGCTAGATGTTGCAACCTACTCGGTAACCACTGGACCACGAGCCCCCTTCTTCAAACTATTATATCACATAATTGAGCGGAGTTTACGAAGCGCTTTCTTAGACGACTCGTGTATTTCGTTCGTGTTTGAACTCCTCCTAAACGACTGGACCGATCTTTTTGAAATTTGGCACGGTCATAGTGACCATAACCCTGAGTGCATATATCGGAATTCATAAAAATCGGTCCAGTCGTTTAGGAGTTCGACCTGGATCGACAAACTCAGCTCAATTATTGCAACAGTATAATGCATTGCATCCTAGTTTAAATATATAAAACTTCATGATCGGACAACCCTCGAAATGGCAATCCCGGTTGCCACGAGTATTACCAAACGAGTACCGTCTACCGACCTATATAATTATATATATAATTTATAGTAAACATCTCCATTGGGGCTGACTTTTTCGACCTCTCATTTCCTTCACGTTCGTATACTTCCACCGGAAAGCAAGTGACAAAATGTTTTCCCGAGTTTGTCGAGTCGGAATCTTCATGTATTCAAACGGACAGTCGCGTCACGTTGGGTCAATTCAATGTGAATTTGCCGAGTTGGCGTAATCAAGTCTCTTTCAAAATCAACTGTACTGTAAAAGAATTCCGTGACGTTATTTGGCCAAGTATTAGCCAACTTTTTTGGAAGGTGACAACAAGAAATAAAATTAGAACATAATATCACAGTAACAAGTTTGTGATTTACCTTTATGTATGTAGGCACTTATCTGTAGTTATGAACAATAATGACATTAAATCAATATCACACTTGCAGGTGCACTTACGAGTACTTACAGAAGGACGAGCTTGCTACAGAGCAGTTCAAAATTCACATGACTAGACCCCTATTACGTGGAACCAATAGTGACTGGCGATCTCAGTGGTCGTATCTCGGGATTAATACGTGTTTTTGTGTTATGTAGGTGCTGTAGGTATGAACAACAATGTTATAAAACTAAATAAATGAGTAAAACGATATTTTCAAAAAGTAGTGCCCTGCCCGCGCTTCGCTACGACTCTACAGAATAAAACTTGAAAATAATATGAAAACAATGAAATAATGGTAGCAAATAAATCTAATTATTGGCACTATGTTTTATGATACTTAATTATACAATAGAGAAGGCTGATTTCTTCAAATCAAGAAGAAAACTAATTTATCATCCATCGAGCCTTTTCCCAATGTAGTTGGGGTTGACTTTCCAGTCTTAACTGCGATGAGGTTGAACTTCGATATTTTCCGCGAGATTACATGGCACCTATAATTATATATCTATTTATAGGTAAGTACTTACTTGAAAGAGTCTTAATTAGAGACGAGAGAGGGTAATTATTGTATGCTCCAGATAGAAGAAATAAGTAGGTACCTAGCTGAGTGAATTATTTTTACTCAAACATGCATTATTTAAAAAAAAGAACACGGGCAGTATCGAATTTATGGACACCTTTGTTTTTTGAATTTTGAACATAACAAATGACTAACAATGTGGTATGAAAAATCATTGCAGGCGTGATTTTTTAATTTGGCACACTACAATTAGTGTCCAGCAATGTTATATGGAAATTCATTCTAGGCGTGCTGGGAACATAAAGGCCGATTCACACATATCAGTGAAGCCTCAGCGCAGCATCACTGAAGTTTCACTGATATGTGTGAATCGACATTAAACACTCTTTGATTGGATCTCTTTTTTAAGTCTCTTTGCTTAGTATTGCGTTCACGTGGCTGTAGGTTTATGCGTTTAAATTGTTTTTGGACATAAATGATTAATAGAAAATTAGCGGCAAAGCTGAAAATTCATCTTGATTTAATGATTAAAATGAGTGCCAACAGTTTAGGTAGATTGTGAAATGGAGATTGATTGTACTTCACCAGTTTAAGGATCAGAAGTTAAACTGACTACGCAAAACCTGCTTCCAGCGGAGTCAAAAGAAAAATACTTACGTGAATGTATAAAAAAAATATGTTTTATTTCCCTGCATTATTTAGAGAAAAGCACTATGTCTGTTTCGTATTAGTGAAGAAACTTAGTACATTTTGAGGTAATTATTTGCTGCGCAATCAGTATTTATGCTAACGAAAGGGATGTTTTTTAGTACAAAACGAAGGTTTTTGATTACCAGTTAAATACTACCCTTACATAATCCATGGTCCATTGTTTCACAAATTCTTTTACTATTAGAATGTACAGTCGGCCCCAAAAGTCGCTGAACACATTCAAACTTCCAAAACATCTGAACACTAAAAATGTCATAAGTCAGTGACGCAACAAGAGAACAAAATAAACTCAACATACAAAAGGTCCATAAAAAGCTGAGCACTTGTATTCCAAAAGTAGCTGAACACTAGTATTCCAAAAGTAGCTGAACATCATTAACATCATAAGTAGATTAACAAATCATATTTTCAATGTTGTTGCCTGTTAATCTAATTTTGGTTTTCTTGATGTAACACGAATTTTGGTCTTTTGACGTGTAGCATAATTTGAGAAAAGTTTTAAAGCTAAAATTATTCTCCATTGGTGCAGTGCTCCCTATGCCTAGGTTATGGGTATAGCAGGAAGTACTGCAAGAGTACCGAGCCCACGTGCAGCCACTGCGGCAGCCTTCATATGAAGGCTAAGTGCCTGGAGCTGCAGGTGGGAACACAGACTTCCTGTTTTAACTGCCGTCGGGACACACTGGGGCACACACGGGCTGAGCGACACACGGCACAGCGCGATGTATGACACATGCTCAGTAAGAATGAGTTGGGACGAAATAGCACGGACAACCACTCAGTACTACTAAGGGCATCTCGGGCATTGCTACCCCATAGAGAATCGTGCAGGCAAACCTAATGAAGAAACAGGTGGCAACCCAAGACTTCCTACTCGAGGCCTCCAGGCGTAAGGCATCCATAGCACTCATACAGGAGCCTTACGTGGGCAATGGGAAGAGGATGCGGGGATAACAGGGCGTCAGAGTCTTCCAGAACGCTGGACCCTTGTCCAGCGTTCTGGAAGACTCACCTAAGAAAGAAACTCACCTAAGTTTCCGTGCCTGGTGATGATCTGTGTCGCACGATACGTGAGGCCACCGTGCTGCCTCTGCAGCCACTCCTCCATGATTCCTCACCGCCGCGATGGTGGTGGTTCCTCACTTTGGTTGCTAAAGTCGCACCTTCCATGTCTCCATGAGATCCTGGCGGAGTTGGGACCGCTGAGCCTCGATTTCTCGAGACGCAGGCCCCGTTCCCGTGGTCCCATTCCAGCACCTCCTTGTGCCATTGGAACAATGACGCAAGGGCTCTCGCTTCCAGGTGCCATGGAGGGGTCGCGGCTAGGAGACATGCAGCCTCTAGGGAGATCGTGCAGTACCCTCTTATAGTTCTGACGGCCAAGGTCCTCAACGATCTGTGTAAAACAGCAGCGTTGTTGCCCGTTAGTCTCGGCGCTCGTACGGGAGCCCCGTACACGGCCATACTCCACACGATCCCCAGGTACAGTCTCCTGCAGGAAGCGTTGGGTCCCTTTAAGTTGGGCATCAGTCGCGAAAGCGCGGCTGTCGCCCCCGTTACTTTGGGGACCAAACTTCGGAAGTGTGGTCCGAAGTTCCACCGGCTATCGAGTACGAGCCCCAGATACTTCATTGTGGGCTCGATGCCGATGCTATCGTTCCCTACATTTACGCTGGATCCTGGAGGTGGCCCGTGCCGAGGTCCGTGAAAACACAGAGCCTCGGAGTTATTCAGTGCCACGTCCAGTCCCAGCCGTATCCGACCCACGACTTCAGCAACCCCAGTCGTGACCTTGAGTGTTGCCTCTTGGTGCGTTGCTCCCCGTGCCGTGACGAGGGTATCGTCGGCGTAGCAAGTTACGCTGACGCCCTCTGGCAATAAACTGCAACATAGCAGCGTGTGAGGGGGAGGGGGGGGGGGGGGGGGGGGAATGATTGATGTTGTATTACCAGGATATAGCCCCCAGACCAACTCATAGAACCTAGATGTGTAGGGGAACATAGAAACGAATAGAACATTTTTGGGAAGTGGGATGGGAATTGGTTTTTTTTTTATGGGAAGAAATGGAGTTTTATTTAATTTATGCTTTCGATTGTCGGCACTTGGTGGAACTTATAGTAATACATTTTTGAAAAAAACTCACTTGTACACCATTCCACAAATATTTTATTTTCTGACCGGTTTCGCCTTATGGCATCATCAGAGGTGTTCACTCCTACTTAATCCACACACATAGTTCACTTTTATAACACATTTTCTACTAATATTATTTGTTTTTACTTTCAGAAACTATTTCGTTAATATTATGACATTAAACTGAGTACCTACTATACATTTTAAAATTATAAACGTGGGTGTACCTAAATAAAGTTAAGGAGGCCGTATTACAAATTTACCCCAAAAAATGGGAAATTTTTGTCTTCTAGTAATTATTCTGCATTATTATAATAGTGTCAAATTTCGTTTCTAAATACAAAATGTCGTTTCAAATATTACAAAATAAACAAAATTTATAATTATAATATTAAAATAATATTAAATAATTTTTAAACAACCAAATCTATCAATTAAATAACTAAATCTGTCTAATAAATGTCAAATATCATCAAATAAATGTCAAATCTCATCAAATATAAATCATGTCAAAAATCGTAAACTACAAATTAAATAACTAAATATGTCAAAATAAATGTCAAATGTCATTAAGTAATACATGTCCAGGTCAGAATCAAAGCATTAAATTAAAATTACAAACAATCTAAACATTAACAAATTAACTGTGTTCTAGTCTCGGTCAAACTTGTGGACGATATTACTTAAATTTTAAAGTATTTTAATAGGGGGGAATTATTAATGTCCAGCTGTTGGTTCAGTAGAGCGTCAGGGTTGCTTAACAGTAATTTATTTATTTCCAAAGCCACCAAAGCGTTCAACTTTCTACCTTTATCACATACATGTAAAGCTCTGAAGTTGGATTCTGGGTCAAACGTGTGATTCTCCATAATAAGGTGTTCCGCGAAATTCGATTCCGTCTTTTTTAACTTCCATCCATTATTATGTTCGGACACTCTTGTATGGAAAGACCTACCAGTCTGTCCGATGTATTTCTTGTTACACTGTGCACATGTAATTTCATATACTCCGCTCTTTTGTCGCACACGAGTTCTATTCGAGTTATTACTTATTAAGCGCCCCAAACAATGACTCGTATAGAAAGCTGGTTTGACCTTACCTAGAGATCTAGAGCATTTGTATGATATGTGGCCTATGTAAGGGATGCGAGCCCACCGTTTGTTCTCTGAAATTGGTCCCTCCGCTTGGTATGCCAAATTCTCTGGAGTTTTATTACTTGGCGGTGTTCAAGGGGGGTCCGAAAATGAAGTCAAAATTGACCTAGGATGCTTAGTTTCCGAGATATCGGGTACTGGGAATCTTGGGTATTTTTGTGGGATGGGAATTCCCAAGATTTTTTTTTGCAGGCAAATAGAATACGTCTCTGCTGGGGTGCAGGGGAACAATAATTTGCTCAGAATTGAGCTGGGAAGCTCCGTTACCGGGATATAGGGGCTTCAAGTTTTGTGGAATGAGGGATGATAATTGGGAAGAAAATTGTTTGCAGGATGATGGCGTTCAAATATTTACATGGGCCGGAAAAATGAAAATTTATCTGGGATGCTTAGTTTCCGAGATTTGGGGTACTGGGAATCTTGAGAATTTTTGCGGGATGAGAATTCCTGGGACTTTTTTTGCAGGCGAATGGAACTTGTGATGGGAGGTGTTGCAGGGGGAACAAAAATTTGCCCAGAATTTAGGTGGGAAGCTCAGGTACCGGGATATAGAGGCTGGGAAGTTGGTAATATCGGGAGTAACTAAATCCAATTTAACCTAATGATGATTATACTCTTCAGTCATTCGGTTTGATGCCTTTCAGCGCCATCCTGGCGCGTTGCTTGTGAGTTTAGCAGGCTACCAATTTTTTTACCAATTGCAGTTGCAACGTAGTAGTATAGCATTAGCATGGCTTTTTACGTTCATTACGCGACTTAGGCCCCAGGAAGTCTGTGTTCCCACCTGCAGCTCGGGGCACTTGGCCTTCACATGAAGGCTGCCGCAGTGGCTGCACGTGGGCTCGGTACTCTTGCAGTACTTCTTGCTGTGCCCATAACCTAGGCATAGGGAGCACTGCACCAATGGAGATTAGTATTAGCTTTAAAACTTTTCTCAAATTATCCTACATGTCAAAAGACCAAAATACGTGTTACATCAAGAACACCAAAATTAGATTAACGGGCAACAACATTGAAAATATGATTTGTTAATCTACTTATGATGTAAATGATGTTCAGCTACTTTTGGAATACTAGTGTTCAGCTACTTTTGGAATACTAGTGCTCAGCTTTTTATGGACCTTTTGTATGTTGAGTTTATTTTGTTCTCTTGTTGCGTCACTGACTTATGACATTTTTAGTGTTCAGATGTTTTGGAAGTTTGAATGTGTTCAGCGACTTTTGGGGCCGACTGTACCTTTTATACCTACATTTATTTACAAGAAAAAACGATCGGTGTACGAGGCGAGGAAAAAAAAGCTAAAGCGGTCAAACAGTCAGTAAAGCTATTCACATATTTCACTAGGATTTATGGACGAAATATTTCGTTTAAAAATGAAAGTATTCATCTCGCGGTAAAAAGTGTAGGTACTAAGATCGTCTGGTCAAAATGTACGACCGAAATGTTTGAACTTTTACATCCAAGTTTCTGACAAAAGTAGTAAAACACATTTTTCCATTTTATATCACAACATAAATACTTAAGTCTTGGTTCTGAATTCAAAACAAAGGACCCAACTGCAGACGTAGACTACAACTCCTGTAAACGTTTTACGTTGCTTGCGGCCAAACAGGAAAACTTTCTGTAAATAATAGAATCGACAAGCCACAGAAGTTTTTTAATCTTAAACTTTTTATGGCTTTCCAAATATGAGCTATGCGTTAGGTTTTAGAATGAGATTTACACGGTCGTCGTACACGGTCGTCGTATACGACGGGAGAAGTATAGTGCATTTACCCGATAAATAAAAGTCTGCCATGTTTGGTGCGGGGGGGTCATCGACACGCACACATTCTCAGACGCTCAAGCCCAATCGGGTGCCACTACGAAACTCACACATGACAATAAGAATACCACATTAACATTTTCACAAACATACATATACATTTTGTATCATAATACTATAATGACAAGACAAAAAGTTACCGCCCACTTTTGATATAACAGTGTCGATACACGTTATCGATAAATTTGATAAATCGACTAGGAAAATCAGGTTTCAAAAATGTCACAAAGGTGGATGTCGTTTATGAAAACAATGTTTTTTTACTATTTATAAATAATAAGTAATAAGTATTATTTAGTAAAATTACAATATTTACAAAGTTCGTGGAACAATTCATTGACGTCATCCTGACTGAATACATGGGGCACACTAAAAGTTTTGCACTTCTAATCGGAACTATTTGAATTTCAAATGTTATATTTTTTTAAACGTTGCAACCTTCTTAGTAATAAAAAAATCAATTGGCGGGAAATCATTTGTCAATTGTTTTTTATCACACATCAAAGTTCTACGAATGCAACGAAAATGGAATTAAGTCGAAATGATTTTAGAGCGATGATGATGATGATACGACGAGGATGATACGAAATATGATTTTAAAAGTTCTCTCTCTCTCCGCAAGACTGTGCCGCTCGTCTTCAAAATGCTTTTGGGAGATCAAAAGATCAAAAGAGTGTTAATGCCGAGTAGTATTCTACCATTTGTTTACCCAGGATGTTAGAAAAAGTTCGCGAAAGACGACCAAAAAGCCGCGTTCTCCTACATCATGACAACGCTTCTTCACACACGGCCAACAAAACAAAGTCATTTTTAGCTTCCGAAAAAGTACAACTCGTCACCCATCCTGCGCATAGTCTCGACCTAGCACCCTGTGATTTCTGTATTTTCCCCAAAATCAAAGATTTGATGAGAGGTTTCACTTTTACCAACTCCGAAGAGGCAGTGATAGCGTTCAATCAGCACGTAGAAAACATGCCTTCAGATCTGTGGTCCTCCTGTTTTAAAAAATGGTTCGATCGCATGAAAAAATGTTTAAAATGTAAAGGAGAGTATTTTGAAAAGCAATAAACATAATATTTTGGTTTGAACATGTTGTTTTTTTAAGTTACGCAAAACTTACAGTGTGACCTACGTACTTCCCAAAATGCTGGCAGCAATGACCACCCTGTTCCTTACGCCTACTGCAGAACTTTCTGCAACCAACAGTACAATTAATAACCTTGGTTGTCTCCAAAACTTTTGTAGGATCATTTTGGTTTGTGCAAATATTATAAGTCCGAATATCGCATTCGCTATTCAGTGGGACACTTCCCTGGATATCTCTAGCTTAAACAATGACTAAAATTGTATTTTGGTATGGGTTGACCAGTTTGAACATTTTGTACGATATAATATAAAAATATGTGACTGTGATTGAAGGAGAAAAAGTGGACCAAGTGAAAGAGTTCGTGCACTTAGGGTCCAAGTTTACAAGGGATAAAGAGTTTGACGATGATATCAAACGAAGAGTTTGTAACACTGAAGTCAACCTCAGCCACCAGCGGGATCGTCGGAGAGGCTTATGAGACACGTATACTTATCCCATGGCGCCAGTTCATAAATGAACGGTGTGTGTGATGATAGGAGACTTCAATAAGGCAACAACAAGAGAGGTTTTACAGAGATAATATTGTTATATCCTTAAAATATTTGTTTTTTATTAATAAACAATATGTATTGAATTTAGTTATTAAGTATACACAAAAAAGATAGGTAGGTAGCTTCTAGCCTACTTCTTAAATTACAAATGAAGGATACAGAAATTATTTTAGTCTTGAATTTTGATTGTTCCGATGGTTCTTGGAAGTATTTGAGACAGATTTATTAATAAAGATCAGGTGATTAGGGATTGAGCAAGTACTTAACTTAATGAAGGCCCGCGGAGTCAGCTGACGGTGGCTGTTTGACCTTCCAAACCACACCTTTGTCAGCCCAAGGTCAAATGTTCGTCCAATATCCACTCTATTTCATCAATTGCACGACGTAGCTTTGTCACTTTGACTTTGTACTGCTCCAGAGACTTCGACAACCTCAGAATTCCGGTATCATGATTTTTAGGGATATACCAAGACAGAGACACGCCCTTAGTTGCCTAAAACAAAAGAAAAAAAACTGCCGGCCTCCTCGCTGTCCAAATTTGATAGGAGTGGACGTTTACAGGTTCTTGAACTTCCAACCAGTAACCGATCATGGTTTTTTTTTTATTATTATGAGATACTCGTATTTAACGGTTACTCATAACAATTACAATCTAGCCCTTTAAGGCTAATAAGTAATTTAAATTTGACTTAATTTGCTAAAAACTTACAATGTTAAGAATCCATTGGCACTTTTCTTATTGTCTCTATTATAATTCAAAGACTTTGTTCTTGTGTTCTTGAAGGAATAGCACTCACTGCACTATGTAACACTAATTACACTAAACCAACTCAAAGGGCTTAGTTCTATTTAGTCTTCTAATTAGGTCCGTGGTGTCAAGAAGTTGGATGGCCTCGACGTTCACATGTTGAAGAAGCCTTCTTTCATGTGCTTCAGCGTGTTTTTTTTTAACTTCAAAAACAAAGTCCACTCCTAGGTCTCGGTGGATGTCATCATTTCTAACGTACCAGGGAGCATTTACTATGTTCCGAAGTACCTTATTTTGGAATCTTTGAATTATTTCAACGTTGGTTCGTTTTGTACAGCCCCAAAGTTGAATGCCGTATGTCCATACTGGCATGAGTATCTGTTTGTATAAAAGTAGTTTGTTGTTCACTGACTAAGTAGAATTTCTGCCAAGTAGCCAATACATATTTTTATAGCGTAGATCTAATGCTTGGCGTTTCTTTTTTACATGCGCCTTCCAGCGAAGTTTTGCGTCAAGCGTCATACCCAAGTATTTCGCCGTATTTCCATATGGTACTACACGATTGTTGATGTATACCAGTGTATCTTCAGATCTTTGGTTCGTGAAATCAACATGAATCGATTTTGTCTCATTTAATTTGATTCGCCATTTTTTCGTCCAATCAGTGATGGCATTGACGGCAAGTTGTACCTTCTGCACTGCCTCTTTGTGAGTGACACCTGTGGCCATGATAGCCGTGTCATCTGCAAATGTAGCAATGGTGCTATTTTTTATATCAGGGATATCACATGTGTACAATAGGTACAGGGTAGGTCCAAGGACACTTCCTTGTGGTACACCAGCGTCTATTTGTTTGATATCTGAATAAGCATTGTCATGTCTCACTCTGAATGTCCTTTGTGTAATGTAAGATTCTAAAATGCCCACAAATTGTTTTGGGAGCATTTTACCTAATTTGCATATGAGGCCTTTATTCCACACTTTATCAAATGCCTGTGCTACATCTAGAAATACTGTTGAGCAAACCCTTTTTTTTTCTAATGTTTTTTCAATGACATTGGTAATTCTGTGTATTTGGTCAATTGTTGAATGTTTTTCTCTAAAACCGAATTGGTAGTTAGGAATCAATTCTCTATCTTCTATAATTGGTTTTAAACACCTAAGTAGAAGTTTTTCGAAAACTTTTGCTATTATTGGTAAGAGTGATATGGGTCTGTATGATGTTACTTCATCAGGTGGTTGTCCTGGTTTAGGGATCATGATGACTTCCGCCACTTTCCACATACTAGGCACATGTTTTAGTCGAAAGGCGGCATTGATGAGGGTTGTCAGTTTTACCAAGGCTTTACGTGGGAGATTTTGTAGAAGTTCACCGGTGACAAGGTCATATCCCGGAGTTTTCTTTGTGGCCAAATTATTAATCATGTTATTAACTTCTTTTGGGGTGGCGAGTTTTATTTCTAAGTTGTCGTGGTAAGTAACGTCCAATGATATGTTTTCAGAGGTTTCCTCAATGTTTGTTTGAAAAATTTGCTCTAGATGTTCAGCAAATAGAAGTGCTTTTTCTTCACTACTAGCCCATTCGCCATCTATTTTTTGAATAGGCGACACGTGAATAATGGGCTTTTTTAAACTTTTAGTGGCTTTCCATAGTGAGTAATTAGATGTACCATTACTTGATAATTTGCTAAGGTAATCATTAGTAGCATTATTATGAAATGCCTGAATTGTTCTACTTAACCTTTTTGTGAGATTATTTAGTAGTGTTTTATCAGCTGGATATCTAAACTGTTGCCATTTTTTCCTCTGGGTTCGTTTTATAGCTATAAGTTTTCTTATTTCTACTGGATATATGTGAGTCGCAGCTCTGCTTTTTATGACAGGTGTATTTCGCCAGGCGCAGCGTTGGATGTCGGTAACAAATTTTGCTACTTCTTCATCTACTTGCTCTATATTTTTAAGTGGTACTCTAAGATCTATATTATAATCTAAGTCAAATTGAAAGCTCTCCCAGTCAGTGTGTTTGTTAACTAGACTTGGATTGCTTTCTTTTTTGTATTATTGTCTCGCTCAAAGTTAATATAATAGGCGAATGATCAGAATGCATATCTTTATATTTTTATCTATAGATTTTTGTATATGAAGAAGTCAATCAGGTCTGGCTTTCTTCGTATATCCGTGGGCCAGTAAGTGGGTTTCCCTGTAGAAATTACATTGCACTTAATTTCTCTAATAGCACATAACAATTCTTTGCCCTTGGTATTTGTTAGTCTGGACCCCCAATGTGTGTTCTTTGCATTAAAATCACCTCCCATTTGAATGTGTTACCAAGAACCTCCAGTAGATTCCTGTACTGTTCTCTTTTCAGCGCATACTTAGGTGGAATGTATATAGCTGCGATGGTAATATCATGAAGTTTGGTTCTGACCACAACGGCTATAGTTTGTACAAATTGTTCTTCACTTTTGTGTTCTAAGTAATGATAGATGTTCTCTTTAATGATGATGGTACTTCCCCCACTCGCAGAGTTGTTGGGATGTAGTGCATGATATGTTTTATAGCCTTTTATGTGAATAAAAGATTCTGTTGTAAAATGAGATTCTGATATGAGGCACACATCAATTTGCTCTGTTGTTAAGACTGCCTGCAACTCGTTTAGGTGCTTTAGGAGTCCATTAGCGTTCCACGTCATAATTTTTAGTGTGTTTCTCATTTTGATTTTGAATGAGTAGGAAGTTGTGTACTTTCTATGTTCCTCAACCTTTGGTCGAAGGAGGTTAGCATATTAAGTATTTTGCTGATATTTTCATCTGTAGTAGTATTTCCAGAGTGGGGGGGCATCGACAGCTGTGACTGTAGCTGCGGCGCTTTTGTCATTTGTGCATAGGACACATTACTTGTTACCTTTCGGTTAGTAGTACGTAACGGTTGTTGTCGCTCAACCCCAGTGACCAGGGTGTTAGTTACAGTTGCTTTTTTTCTTGGAAGCTTTATTTTTTAAGAGGTGTAGTTCCTTAGCTACTAAACATCCTCTATAATTAGCCGGGTGGGGTTCGCCACAGTGAACACATTTAGGCTTTGTTTCAATTGACTTTATGCAGTCCTTGGTGAGGTGTTTACCTGTACACTTCACACACCTAGGTTGCTTTGAACAATATTTTTGGGTATGCCCATATGCTTGACATCTCTTGCACTGAGGAATTAATTTAGATGCTTTTAAAGGTTGCACATCTACCTTACAACCGAGAATGGTCTTGATGCTATAGATATGGTTTATATCTTCATCTTTTTGGAATGACAACATAAACATGTTAAGAGGTTCCTTAGTCCTCCAACTTAGTTTGTTTACTGCCTCCTGGATCTTGTATCCTTTAACATTCAGGTCTTCGACTATTCGGTTCGGCAAACATGACGAATGCAAATTTTTGACCATTACTCTTATAGGTCTGTCCCGCTTATTCTCATACGAGTGCCAGAGACAGTTATTTTGCAATAATAATTTGGTTATCACTCTATACGAGTCCTCGTCCGTGGCGTTTATTTTAACGGTGTCCCCGTTCATCATTTTAACCATGAATGAATCTCTATTTAAAGTAGTTAACAGAAGGTCGTAGAACTGCTGATAGTTCTTAATGTTTTCGACTATGATTGGTGGAGGTTGTGGTACCCTTTTTTCTTTTGGTTTCTCGGGCTTTGTACTGGCCCGAGATTCATTTAAGCTGATTCCCTGAGAACGAGGAGACAGTGAGGTGTTATTCAACTTCCTTTTTTTCCTACTTTTTTGTCGGACCCATACTGTTTCTTTGGCAAGGTCCTCTTCGTCAGTATCATCTGTCCCATCTGAGTTTTATTACTCGAGGAATGTTCCGTCTCTGAACAATCATTATTTTGACCCTGAATAATTTTTAGCTGCTGTTGTAGCGCTTCTATCTGACCACTGAGGTCTTTTACGAGCTGCTGCAATTCTAAGCGCTCATTCTGTTCCTCTTTGTACCGGGTGTACAACTGATGCTCTAGTTCAGTTTTGAGGAATACTTTGTTTGGTGAAGCCATAATGGAGTACAAGTTATAATTTTAAATACTATAACTTACCATTTAATTGCTCATTAAAACATGATTCACTCACGGTGGAATGTAGGTCATCGCGACGACCGTGTCGTCAAGTCGCGTCGGAATAGGCTGCTGCGTCAACACTTTTACACGAGCGCGGACTTGTGCAAGAGCGTGTATGACGCGACCGTTCGCCCTAGAAGTCTATTTCACACCGATCACGGTAAAGAGAACTTTTTATCCGTGTAGACGACTGCTTCGTATAATTTAATACTGTATGCCACAAGTACAATAACTCCGTTTTAGACTGGTATTTTTAGGTTATGTGTGAAACATAGAAATCGTAAAGAGATGTCAGACAATAAAGAGCTATCAGTGGTAAAAGAGGCCGGCGATTCTGCGCCTTCCCTTTTTATTAATTCGCGAGCCTATCTAGAACTTTCTGTTCACAAAAAACCAGTTCTAAACTAGATTTTACAAGGAACTGACTTTGTCACTAAGCGGAAATCAGCGACAGACCAACAAATTCTTTACCAAAGAGGATCACCTTTTTTTAATGAAAAATGCTTGATATGGCAAGCGAGTATTTTAGCCAAGCTCTAACCAAATCCGATAGAGGACGCAATACAACCTGTATACTTCCATGTACGAACCCTTCACTTGTCTGAAATTGACAGAACTGACAAACGATCCGTCAACACCAATGTGATTGGGTCCAATGTAATTCTGGGAGTGTGGCGAAAATATCATGTTACAAGTTATGGCAGGGAATCAAGTGATTGAGTCACTGCATACCTTTATGAACAGTCAGGTTCGGTCAGAAGGTCCGGTCAAAAAGCCCGGCTGGTTGTGCGTAGAGGAGTGCTTGTCCCTACACTTTTGTACGGTAGTGAATATTGGGTGTGGCAGAAAAAGCATGAAAGTAAAATAAATGCAGTGTGGAGTGAAGCTCGACGAGGTGTGTAAGCTCTTTGAGCGAATTATCGCGGAACGCCTCGTCGAGCATCTCACGAGTGTGGGGCCAGGCCTGGCGGATAACCAGTTCGGTTTCCGTCGGGGACGCTCCACCGTGAGCGCGATCATGCGCGTGAAGAGCCTGACGGAGGAAGCAGTCTCGCAGGGCAAGGTGGTGGTGGCGGTGTCTCTTGACATCGCCAACGCGTTTAACACCTTGCCATGGAGCTGCGTTAGGGAGGCGCTCGTATATCACTAAACGCCTCTCTACCTCCGTCGTATTGTCGGGGCCTATCTCTCGGAGAGGGCCATAGCTTTTCCCAGCTGGCTCGGGCCAGCTCGGCGAGATGTGTCGTGCGGTGTTCCGCAGGGGTTGGTCCTGGAGCCGCTTCTGTGGAACATCGGCTACGACTGGGTGCTGCAGGGTGCGTTGCCTAGGGGCGTCGGCGTAACGTGCTACGCCGACGATACCCTCGTCACGGCGCGGGGTGCAACGTACCAGGAGGCAGCACTCAAGGTCACGACGGGTGTTGCTCGAGTCCTGGGTCGGATACGGCAGCTGGGACTGGAGGTGGCCTTGCACAAGTCCGAGGTTCTGTGTTTTCACAGACCTCGGAACAGTCCACCCGAAGGTTCCAGCATAAATGTGGGAGGCGTTAGCATCGGCATCAAGCCCTCGATGAAGTACCTAGGGATCGTACTTGATAGCCGATGGAACTTCGGACCACATTTCCGAAGTTTGGTCCCCAAGGTGACGCAGGCATCGGTCGCGCTTTCGCGACTGATGCCCAACCTAAAGGCACCCAACGCCTCCTGCAGGAGACTGTACCTGGGGATCGTGCGGAGTATGGCCCTATACGGGGCTCCCGTATGGGTGGATAGGTTGGCGGTCAAGGGGAACGTGACTCTGTTAAACAGACCACTTCGAACCTTGGCCGTCAGAACCATACGGGGGTACCGCACGATCTCCGGAGAGGCTGCATGTCTCCTAGCCGGGACCCCTCCATGGGACCTGGAAGCGAGAGCCCTTGCGTCATTGTTCCAATGGCGCTGGAGCGGGACCACAGGCCTGCGTCTCGAGAAATCGAGGACCAGCGGTCCCAACTCCACCAGGATCTCATGGAGTCATGGAGGGTGCGACTTGAGCAACCCAAGGGGGGTGCCACCATCATCGCGGCGGTGAGACCGATCATGGACGATTGGCTGCAGAGGCAGCATGGTGACCTCACGTACCGTGCGACGCAGATCGTTGCCGGGCATGGATGCTTCGGTAGCTATCTGTTTCGCATGCATCGTGAGGTCACACCCCGGTGTCAACACTGCGAGGTTTCCGACGACGACACCGCACTCCACACGTTGGTGGAGTGCTCAGCGTGGGCGAGTCAGCGCCGGGACCTCGTCGTGGGTCTGGGCGTGGATACCCTCTCACTGGGGACCATGCTTCAAGCCATGGTATCCAGCGGGAGTAGGTGGAACGCGGCCGTATCCTTCTACGAGCAAGTCATGCTCGCGAAGGAGGCGAGGAGAGGGAGCGTACCCTCCCCGCCGAGTTCCGTAGTCGGCGGCCAGGCCGCCCCAGACTACGCGACTACGCCCAAGACTATCGTCCTCCATGATCGGGGCCTGAGGACGGCGGGATCGCCACCCACCGTCCTTACAGAAGCAGGCTAGAAGGGTTGCGTGCTGCGGGGCCTTTGCCCCATATCACGCAACCAGATTCACTCACTGACGCGGGTAAAACCCGACCTCAATGACGCGGGATTCTCGTCCCGACCAAACACCCGCAGAGACCACAGAGGTGGTCAAAGTCCGCACTGGACATACCCCCTGCTAGTAACCAGAGACGCCCGGCAACGGACGTTAGAGCGGCCGCGACCCAAGGCCGCGGAATAAAAAAAAAAAAAAATGTGGAGTGAAACTGAGAAGTTTGAAAAGTATGGCTAAGGTGAGGAACATCCGCGTGATACGGGAACTATGCGGTGTGTAGTGATCTAGATAAAGGGATGCTTAGATGGTTGGGCACGTAGAAAAGATGGATGAAAGGAGGTTGATGAAACAGGTCAGTACATATGGCGAGTGTTGATGGACAGGTTGGTAAGTAGAATACCATAGTCCAATGGAAAAGAAACCCAACTGTATGTTAGAAATATAAAAATAGCGGGCTTAGTTTATGAGGCCTAGGTCCGTATTGCTAATGTGTATTAACAAAATGTTCACATCGGCAAAGTCGCGCTAGATAAAAAAGACACAATTATTAATAGGTATTAAACTTAATGAAATAAAGACAATATTATGGGTATTTACGTTATTCTCAGATCAGTAAAAATATCTAGCTATATAGGTAGGTAGGTACTAATAACCTTTCTTGAGAACCACTCTATCCTTTGGTGAAAACCGCATAAAAATCCGTTGCGTAGCTTTAAAGATATATGCATAGACATAGGTACATACGGCAAGAAGCGACTTGTTTTATACTATGTTAAGATTACAATAATGATTATATTGAACCTCTTTGCATTTGCAATTTTTTATCGATATCTAACTTGACACATAACTATTGGGCATTTTTTTTTTTTTTTTTTTTTTTTTTAATCCTAAACTTAATGAAATAAAGACAATATTATGGGTATTTACGTTATTCTCAGATCAGTAAAAATATCTAGCTATATAGGTAGGTAGGTACTAATAACCTTTCTTGAGAACCACTCTATCCTTTGGTGAAAACCGCATAAAAATCCGTTGCGTAGCTTTAAAGATATATGCATAGACATAGGTACATACGGCAAGAAGCGACTTGTTTTATACTATGTTAAGATTACAATAATGATTATATTGAACCTCTTTGCATTTGCAATTTTTTATCGATATCTAACTTGACACATAACTATTGGGCATTTTTTTTATTTTTATTTTTTTTTTTTTTTAATCCGCGACCTCGGGCGTGGCCGCACCTACGTCCATTGCCGAGCGCCTCCGGTAGAGACTAAGAGAATTCCCGGTGGCGCCCGGCGGAACTATTGGGCATGCAATCGACAAATTGCGTTAGGCACATGCCTATAAAGATGATGAACATATAATATACCTCAAAAAAATATTTTCAATAAATAAATGTTTATTATTTCACTTCATTAACATCTTTATTGCACCAATCGCTTGCACCCATTTTTTACAATCACAATCGTTGTCAGATCACTTAACGATAGTCATTGGTTTTGTAGACGTTCATTTGTTTTACACGATCATCTTATCCCGTGGTCCAACCAGTTGGACATAATTCCACCGTTGTAACACGGGTCATAATCATAATATGAGTACGTACCAAAAAAAAGAGTTGAACCATGGGTAACTTTACTTCTCCGTAGTACAACCAGTTGAACATCACAGTTGTACCACGGGTCGGGCGAGATGTAGAGATAGGTAATTACACTTAGGCCGATACCTCACCGAGACGCCATGGCGACGTGGCCAGCGACGTCGTAACATAGGTAGTGCGGCTGTGGGAATTTAAAGAATTATTAATGTTAATTACGTAAGTACTTAACACAAATTAATAGCTTAGGTAGTTTAAAATGTAAATGTTTAGTATAAAATGCTGATATCCGTGCATTAGGCCGATACCTCACCGAGACGCCATGGCGACGTGGCCAGCGACGTCGCCAACTAGTTCTCATTGAGATATATGACGGCTAACTCACTTGGCGACCGACTGGCGACGTTGCCAGTCGGTCGCCAAGTGAGTTAGCCGTCATATATACGCCATGGCGACGTCGCTGGCCACGTCGCCATGGCGTCTCGGTGAGGTATCGGCCTTAATATTAGGCCGATACCTCACCGAGACGCCATGGCGACGTGGCCAGCGACGTCGTAACATAGGTAGTGCGGCTGTGGGAATTTAAAGAATTATTAATGTTAATTACGTAAGTACTTAACACAAATTAATAGCTTAGGTAGTTTAAAATGTAAATGTTTAGTATAAAATGCTGATATCCGTGCATTAGGCCGATACCTCACCGAGACGCCATGGCGACGTGGCCAGCGACGTCGCCAACTAGTTCTAACTCACTTGGCGACCGACTGGCGACGTTGCCAGTCGGTCGCCAAGTGAGTTAGCCGTCATATATCTCAATGAGAACTAGTTGGCGACGTCGCTGGCCACGTCGCCATGGCGTCTCGGTGAGGTATCGGCCTTACACTGATTGGTTTAAACAACCAGAAATTCATATCTACGATGCCTCCGAAGCGGCAGGGTCATAAAGTGTGGCGTGTTAGCGTGTAATGATGTTAGCGCATCAGACGGTGAAATTAAACCTGTTATATTTGGATGAAAATTTAAGTAACGTATATTATTCGCTATTTAAACAGTGCTATGTAGGGTTAGGTAGAGGTCACACACATATAACACGCCTTTATTTGACCAGTTACTTAGCTGGTGTCAAGTAACAAGGGGTGTTTACAATACAACCTCACAAACTCATATATATATTAATGTATGGAAAAGCCGGTTCCCATACATTTGCCTGCGGTGACTATTATTAATTAATGGTAATAGGAATTAATGGTAATTATTAACTAGGTACTTACCAGGGTGCTTTCCGTCGTCCGTTAGTAACGCCTCCCTGTATGTGTAATGTATCCTAGCTAAATGAATTGTAATATACCAATAAACCATACAAATTAATACTTGGTGAGTGTTCCCGTACTCCTGCCTGCCTTTCTCGTCCCAGGTCACTTGTTGGCGGAATCCGACTCAACGCCCCGTAGACCGACCAGAAAGCACTCTGTACCGCCGAAGGTGCTTTGCAAACCGTTATATTTCCGTAATATGCCCGGTACAAATGAATTGACAATACTTTTTCACCATAACCGATAAAAAGTAGACCGCCCGTTCGCGCCGAGAAAGTTTTTTGAACTGTCAAAGTGAAAAAAAGTACTGCCAACTTAACAGTCAATACACTTCGTTCGGAAACCGTCTTTACTAAACATACCCCCGCTCTGGACAGAGGGATCTCTGTTCGCTAAGAATCAGGTAAACGAGAGATAGATAGATTGATATCCTTGGCATAGACGTTCGTCGAGAGCTCAATAATAAAAACTACATCGAAAGATGTATAGGGCTAGCTTCGCGGAAACTAGGAATACTGAATAAGGTAAAGAGATTCTTTACACCGGACCAGAGGTGTCTGCTGTACAAGACGCAGATTAGACCCTACGTCGAATACTGCTCTCACCTCTGGGACGGCTCCGCGAAGTATCTGCTGGACGCTCTCGACGCTATGCAGCGACGGGCTATCCGTATTATAGATTGTCCGGAGGTAACGGGAAGCCTTGAGCCGCTAGTTTAGCGCCGAACAATAGCTTCCTTGGCCGCATTCTACCGTATTTACCACGGCGAGTGTTCTGAAGAGCTCTTCAATCTGATCCCACCCTCTTCCTTCCGATCCCGAACGACTCGTGCCGGGCAGAGATGCCACCCCCACACAGTGGATAGCATGTTCGCGAGAACCGAACGTTTTAAACGTTCGTTTCTCTGCCGAACGATAGTGGCCTGGAACGCCCTGCCTGTGCACGTGTTTCCTCCCACATATAATCCTGGGTTTTTTAAGCGGAGCGTGAAGAGGCACATCAGTAGGTCGTCAAGTTGAGGGCCACTCTCAATAGTAATGTGTGCTGTGAGAGTGGCCCACAATCGCTAGACGTCGTCACGACTACCACCAGGCGGGCGGCGTCAATTTGGCGAACCAAATATAAAAAAAAAAACAAAAAAAAGAGAAGCTACCGCGCGACGCAGAATGGAATCTCCGACAGAAACCTCTGCAAACCGTGGAGTACCGTCCGAACCCGGATAGAGCCGAAGAATGCGTGCCCGACGCCACTTGAGAGAAGGCTGATTAGTGTCCTTAATGAGGACCAATCTCCCACCCGTGCAGGATCCGTTTTATCAGTCCATTTGATCCGCTGCTGTAGAATGTTCAAATACTCCAACGAAAACCGATGACCGAAATTCTAAGACATTTGTTGGAGCATCTGAAATCTTGACAACCTACCTTGAGGAGTGCTAAGATAAGAGTATTCCGGTAAAGCCGTTAGGGGTTGACCTATGAGGAAATGACCCGGCGTCAAGACCTCCAGATCATTAGGGTCCGTAGAGAGCGGACACAATGGCCGAGAGTTCAGAGTTGCTTCAACTCTGCAGAGGACCGTGGCAAGTTCCTCAAATGTTAGGATAGTGTCGCCTATAACACGTCGCACATGTGTCTTGGCGGATTTGACGGTAGCTTCAAAAATCCCGCCCCAGTGAGGACACGCGGGGGGGTCAAACTTTCAGGAGATCCCACGCTTGGCTAACATTTGTCCGAATTCAGTTTTCCCGTCCGTCAAGAACTGATGCACCTCCCGCAGATAACGATCCGCTCCCTGATGAAGCGTTCAAGCGCCGCGATAAACGCTTCAGTACTGAGAGAAGACACTAACTCCAAGTGAACTGCCTTGGTAGATAGGCAAACGAATACGCACAAGTACGCTTTATAGGTCTTCGCCTTCCGTAAGTGCGACAGTGAAAGGGCCCGCAAAGTCTGTGCCCACGCCCTCAAATGGCCGAGTGACCGTCACACGATCTGCCGGTAAATCACCCATCATAGGCTGCATTGTAGTCGATTTTAACCGATAACACGACATGCACTTGAAAATTATTGAGCACACACACCGACGTGCGGACAAAATCCAGAACTCGCGCTGTAAAATAGCCAGAAGTGCGTTACAACCCGCGTGCGAGTTATTAATATGCCGATCCGTAACCAAAAGTTGGACAAAGTCACCATCCTTAGGTAGAAGGAGTGGATGACGCGCACCGTAAGGCAGCTGAGAATTTCTGAGTCGACCGCCGACTCGAAGTAAACCTGATTGGTCGAGAAAGGGATTCAGCCTTGCAATCGCTCCCTTAAGTCGACCCGAGGATCCAACAATCCGTAATTCCTCAACGAACCGAACCGCTTGAACGCGTCGGACCCAGAACATCAGTGCGGCCCGGCGTTCGTCTACCGATAGATAAGGTGAGGAGGTGTTCCGTGCGGGTGCATATACCTTCCGAGAGTTCCGAATAAACCTATGTATCCGTGACTGCCAAAAGTTTGCCAAGGGAACCACACCTCGCTAGGAGAGGATCCTCATCTATTACCGTTGTTTCAGCTGCCGCCACTCGAATGCCAGGCAGGGCATTCATGGAATCCAAAACCGTGGGAGGCCAGGTGGATACTGAATCCGCCAGCCACCTTGGACCCCACCAGAGGGGATGATCAACCAAAGTGGGGGCATCACAATCCCGAGATGCGACATCGGCAGGATTGAGTTCACACGGCACGTGTCTCCAGATCAGCTTCGGTTCCGAAGCTGATCTGGAGACACCCGATTGGATCTGAGACACCCGATTGGCCACAAAAACTTCCAACCTGTGAGGGGAGGCCTGTAGCCATGCCAAGACGATCTGGCTATCCGACCAGGCATAAATTTCCGAGAACTCCACCGATTTACCCAGGGTGGAGTTAATATGATTCAATAACTTAGTAAGTAAGACGGCCCCTGACAGTTCCAACTTTGGAATGGTCAATCTAGTCCGTAAGGGGGCTACCTTACTCTTAGCCATTACTAGGTGAACTGCTGTTGTACCATCCCGACTTACAGTACGCAAGTACACTACCGCGGCATATCCCGATGCCGAAGCATCGCAAAAACCCGTGAAGCGATGCTTTGTATGTCCCCGATGGAAGAAAATGACGAGGCAAGGAGACCAATGTGATTGCCTGTAATCGATTTAAGAAGTTCATCCAGTCGGAGAGGAAATCGCCTGTGAGAGGCTCGTCCCAGGAGAGCTCAGCGACCCACAGCCGCTGTAGGAAGTACTTGGCCCAGAAGATAACCGCAGCGATCCAACCGTTCGGATCGAATATTCTGGCCACCGTAGAGAGTACCAACCACTTAGTCCAAACCTTAGCCGTCACCTCCACGTACCGAAAAGAGAAGGTATCCTGAATAGGTTGATACTGTACTCCCAAGACCGATGTAGAGTGAGGACTATCTGGATCCTCAAAAAGAAGTGGATCTTGCCTGTGATCCTTTGGAAGGTCAGCCAGCAATCTTGGGGAGTTGGAGATCCATTTTCGCAACTCATAGCCACCCCTGGCCATAATTCCAATCAATTTATCCCGAAGTAGCAGTGCCTCACGTTCAGATGATGCCCCGGTGCATATGTCGTCTACATATACATCCGATTCCAAGATGGCTGCCGCTTTGGGAAACCCTGCTCGCTCCCGGTGAGCTAATTCGAGCAGGCCCCTAATTGCCATCCATGGACTGGGCTTAAGGCCGTATGTGTTTGTATTTAATTCGTAGACCATGAGTGGCTGCGAAGGATCCTCCCTCCAGAGGATCAATTGAAACCGCCTGTCATCCGGATGTATGACCATTTGCCGGAACATCATACGTTTATCCGTCGCAAAGACCACCAGATGTCTACGGAAATCTCCTTATGTAGTTTAGCTCCTGAATGTAAGCACTGATTAAGGGAGACACCACTAGACGAGGGTGCTGACCCATCAAAGACAACGCGAATCTTCCCACCATCTGCCTTAAAGACAGCATGGTGAGGAATAAAGAAATGTTCAACCGAAGAATAATCCGTACACGAGGGCGACATGTGACCGAGCTCCTCGTATTCGAGCATGAACTGCACGTATTTTTCACGAAATACCGAATCTCGTTTCATGCGTCGTTCCATGGACAACATACGTTTCTCAGCCAGGCCAAACGATTGACCAAGTTGTGGCCGCGAGGAAAGGAATGGCAACCGTGCCATAAGCCGTCCCGACTGTAAATGTACCGAAGTCTGTCTAAAATGACTTTCACATTCCTCGTGCATTGGTTCTACACGTGGAACCGAGGGCACCTCCTCCAGTGCCCAAAATCTCTGTACTACATCTGTCAGAGAGATACTTGTAAACGTCGTTTCATCGGCGCTACGACCGACGGGAAATGCTGGGCCCAAGATTAGATAACCGTAAACTGAAGGTAAGGCAACCAACCCATCCCCATGTAAAGTAACTACCGAGCCTGAGCACAACACCTGACCCGCGACATCCGAACCGAGCAGCAGGTCTACCGGACTGGGTATCCAAAATTCAGGATCCGCAAGTCGCAAGTCCGAAGCTGAATGATAAACAATGGGCGGAAGAGAAACCAAAGGATGGCTGCCGATAACCTCGTCCATGACCAAAGCCGTAACCAAAATACTGGGGTGAGAACCCGATACCCCAGTGACCGTAAATCTAACCTGACCGTATATTGCTGTGACCCGATCACCTCCTATGCCCCTTATGGTATTGAAGTCCCGTGACATTGTTAGGCCTAACTTCCTCACCAGACCGATAGTTATGATGCAGCCCTGCGCCCCGGTATCCAAAAAGGCCCGTGCCTTGACGGTGGCGCCATTAGTGCCCTTAATCCGAAGTGACACCGTAGGAAGGAGAACCGTTTTCGAAAAGGCTGCATCTGGTGAGGAGGCCGCGAATACCTATAAGGTGCAAGCGAGGTCAGGTCGTGCCGAACCTGAGAGGAGAGCGGGCCACTCCCAAGAGGGGAGCTGATGAGCGAACCCACGACTCATCACCGGTGCCCGATAATGTCCGTACCGAGGGGTGGGTACCTGTACCGGCCTCTGTGATATTAGCGAAGGAGGAGAAGCCTCCTGCGCAGCTGCCCGAGCAGTGTAAGTTGCAGCTGAAATGTGGGCTTCCACGTCCACATGTCGCCGATCCTGGTCTCGGCTCGCATAGTTCTGAGAAGGGGGGCCCCCGCCCCTGCGAGCATCCCGTTGGGGAGTAGGGGCGTACTCTGTGTCCCGATGACCAGAGGCATCCCCACTCCTGAAAACATCCCGATGTTCCGTTTGGGCATTCCCAAATCCCCCTTGGGCATGACCGGATACCCTTTGGGCATGACCGGATACCCCTTGGGCATGTCCGGATACCCTTTGGGCGTGTCCGGATACACTTTGGGCATGTCCGGATACTCTTTGGGCATGCCCAAATACCGTACGTGGTGGGGCGCCCCCGCCCCTGGGGGCGTCCCAGTCTGCATAGCCCCTATTCGGGGAGTGACGCTGCTCCGAGGTACGCCTACCTGTACAGCTTCCTCCAGAGCTTCCACCAAACCCACTTCCATACCTACAAAGCATGGGGTGGTGGGGGCCACCACAGCTGGAGCACGTCCTCGGTGACCCACAGTCCCTGGCCATGTGTTTTTCCATACACATCCAGCAGTAACCAGATCCGTAAACAAACCTGAGCCGAGAACCGATATCGGCGTGTCTGAACTTCCCGCAGTTCAGGAGGGGGTGAGCCGGTCCATGACAAAAGTGACAGCAAGGTTCCGAATGGCCCGCTGCCATAACCCTGGGTGGAGCCCGAGCTCGTCCCGGTGTTTGACCCCCTCTCCCCACTTGGGGGGGTAATCTTCTTGTTTGCCAGACTTACCCGTAGGAGAACTTCCCGGTTCTTCCACATTGTCTAACATTCTACATTCCTCTTCCAAAAAGTGAAGGAGCTCCGTGAATAAAGGGACATCCGTAGCAGACTTCCCTCCGAATTGATGCTCAAACCTGAGCTTTAGCTCAGCTTGCAGCTTGCCTAGGGTCACGTGCAATAAAATAAACGACCATTCCTTTATAGGAAAACCGAGCTTCCCTAGAGCATTATATGCCACTGCCAATGGGTTCAGTAGCTGTGACCGAAGCTGGGTGACCCTAGTCACCTTGGGCAACCCTAACAACCGACTAAGGTGAGCGTCTCCTAAACGACGCATATTTTGGTATCTTTCCGCTAGGAGCATACGAGCCGTCTCATAGCTATCGTTAGTGACATCCAGGTGAGCCACCAAATCCTGAGCCTCACCAGACAAGGCTGACCTAAGATACTGTTACGATGTGCATACATCGACAAGGCACAATTTGCGTTTGGTCACATCACTACATTCGAATATTCTAGAATGTAGGAAGACCGGTTTACGAAGCAAGAAATTCCTTAGTCCATTGTTTTGTGTGCCGGCTGAGATCGCACAGATAAGGATCAGGCGTTTAACCAATGACGGGGCGCATCGATACGTGGAGCGTCGCATCACTAGACACCAATGGGTGGAGCCGATATGAATTATTGTCGAACTGAGGTAATATAAGCCCGCGCAAAGCGGTCGGAGACACGAAAGATTAGTATCATAGAAATCTAAACTACGCACAACGGTCGTAACCACCGTTAACGAAATATTAAATTATAACATTTAAAATAATAGTTAATTAATCAAGTAATTCCGAAAAATATCGTTAATTGGAGTGGTGCAGTTAATTGTGATTCCCGGATACGGGTTAAGTGCTGTGAACTATAATTCGCGTGATCTATAATTAGAATATTACCAAATAACTATTTCATAGATTAACTTCATAGATTATTAGTAACCTAAAGCCACCTATAATTGTTTAGATTAGAGCCACGGTCATTGTAGTTCCAATCACGTTTAAAGTAATCAAATATTTTATAAACTGGTAGGGGATGCTGGAATATAGTAACAGAGCCCTGTCAAGGATAATGATAAATTGATAACAATATTTCTACATAAAAATTCTCTTAAGGGCTATTCACCTACGGCCTTAATCAGTAATTTATATTATTATAATTATAATTAGTGAATATCACGAAGGAGAATCCGGGTTGAGAAAATACATCTACCCGACATATTTTACTGTGAAGCCGTACCATTTGGGGCGCGGCCTTAAGCGGGAAACCGTTAATTTTCTAAATTTTTGTTATTGGATAACTTAAAAACCTGGATCATATTCCACCTATCTGGAATATTCCCTATTATTTAGTATTGTATTGTCGAGACGGCCATAGTGGGACCGTCATTTTGGGGTTCCCTATATTGGTGAACCATTAGGAGATACTATTCAGTAATATTTTATTATCTAGACTGCCATTTAGGGACCGTCATTTTAGGGTTCCCTAATCTAGTGAACCATAGTAAAGTTTCAATTGTTTAATGGGAATTACGCATAACGCAGACTCTGTAGGAACGTCGTCTCCGACACGTAATAGGTAGAAAAGTAGTCTTTTGAAATGTACCCACATTTGTGTTGGGCTTATAGCTAAATTTTATTATTTTATTATTAGTTAAATATTGCATTGAGACTTTCTGCCGCCGGTCGGAGACCGATATATAGGAAGGGGCCAACCACATGTCTGTGTTTTCCTTGTTCCCATGTTTGTGTTATCCTGTGTTATGTGTAACCTTGCCGTGTACCCTCACGTAAATAATTGTGCAGCGCGTCCGACAACTAGGGAACCTGTACGGCGATTTGCGTGTGGGGCCTACGGCAAGCGGTGCCGAGCCGGTATCTAATCCGCTGCTTGTGTCTATTCCAGAACTACCTTGGGGCTTAGAAAAGCCTATTTGTGAAGACTCTTATTGCTGAGCAGCCTGAAGCTGCGCCGTCACTCCGTGGCCTTCGACCCTGAGCATCTCGGCCTGTTAAGAACACAATTAATTGGAGGACACCAGCGGACCCTGCCGGCCGACCGCCGTCGCCTGTAGACCCAAAGTTAAGTGCACCGGGCAGTTCCGTAAACAGTATATGTGATCCTATTCGACCGACACACTTTTAGCTACTAGTATTATATAAACCCTAGGTTCCCTGCTAATAAAGTCACGTTAATTGTTTTATGTCGTTTTAATTGTACTTCCTAGCAGGGGCCGTATCAATACCCCATTTTTTGGGCAGCATTTATATCCGAACGTGCATGCACAAGACTATCGAATAAATTTATAAATCCCATCCAATGCTCATATCCACCGGAAAAGTGAGGCAGATTTAAAGATGGGAGCCGTGTCACCAATCCCGGTTGCACACATAGTCCCTCAGACTGGGATGTGCTAGGTGACTAAGTTAATTAAAGAGCAAGTATACCAGCGGCTTCCATAGCCTGATCATAATCTAGGTGATACCTTGCCAACCCTGACTTGGTCGTTTCGTCCACCATGTCGACCTCCGCCTCCTGAATATCCTGGTATGCCTTATCTAAGTCCTTTAGATAAGTATCTAACTTAGTATAGCGAAATTTCAATTCTCCGACCCTATCCGGACGTCCGATCAAACTAGTGGCTGTCTGTAGCCATCGTAGGACACGGCTCACGGTTGGTTTGGCTGTAGTCAGAGCCATTTTAAAGATGGGCCGATAATACCGGCGTACTATAATGGTTAATAGAAATATAAATGCAAATTCAAGTAGGTAATAAAAATTCTGTCCGTAGCGGAACCCCAATTTAATTATATGGAACCCTGAACCATATCAGGACCACAAATTTTCAAACCCGTACTAATTACCTTTTCCTATCCAGTATAAAAAATATACTATAACCCACAGAATAAAGAAATTGTATTATTTCGACCGCACGAAAAAAATATCAACTGTATGTAGGTAGGTTGAGAACTTGAAGAAAAAGTTAACCCTCCGATTAATAAATGTGAATGATTTAGGTACTTAGAACAAAAAACAAACCTTACGTTCGTAAATACCTAAATCTGACCACGAACCGTAATAAAACCATGCTCTGCTACCAAAACTATCTAACCACGAACCGTAATAAAACCACGCTCTGCTACCAAAAACTATGTATGGAAAAGCCGGTTCCCATACATTTGCCTGCGGTGACGCAGGGCTAAAATATATTACTTAATTATTAACTAGGTACTTACCAGGGTGCTTTCCGTCGTCCGTTAGTAAGGCCTCCCTGTATGTGTAATGTATCCTAGCTAAATGAATTGTAATATACCAATAAACCATACAAATTAATACTTGGTGAGTGTTCCCGTACTCCTGCCTGCCTTTCTCGTCCCAGGTCACTTGTTGGCGGATTCCGACTCAACGCCCCGTAGACCGACCAGAAAGCACTCTGTACCGCCGAAGGTGCTTTGCAAACCGTTATATTTCCGTAATATGCCCGGTACAAATTAATTGACAAGACTGTAACCGATAAAAAGTAGACGTTCGCGTCGAGAAAGTTTTTTGAACTGTCAAAGTGAAAAAAAGTACTGCCAACTTAACAGTCAATACACTTTGTTCGGAAACCGTCTTTACTAAACAATTAACCTCTCTTTACACATCTTTACATAGTATAAAACAAAGTCGCTTTACCTGTCTGTCTGTCCCTATGTATGCTTAGATCTTTAAAACTACGCAACGGATTTTGATGCGGTTTTTTAATAGATAGAGTGATTCAACAGGAAGGTTTATATGTATAATACATGTATAATATACTAGAGTAATACCGATTATTTTAGAGGTTTCTAATGTAATGTCGTAAATAAACACATTTTTTTGCGCTTTCATTGCAAACGCTGACGAAACCCTATGAGACAGATCAAAATAATGTACTACATGTATTACAAAATCCAAATCGGATCATCCTTTCGGGAGCTACGATGCCACAGACACACAAACATAAACACAGACATGTCAAATTTCCGTCGTTTTTGCGTCGGGGGTTAAAAAATTGTTTTCTAGGTCAAAAGTCAAGCGAAAATTGGACTGATATTGGGCACTATTTCAAGCACAATTTTTTAAGCCGTAAATTGTACCTAAAGCTCGTTCGGTATTCGCGTAGTGAAGTGAGTATGCTGGGCGTAAAATCTACGCCCAGCATACTCACTGAATAAAGCCTATAACTCCGGAGTTATTAGAGCACCGTTTCTTCTTTTTGGGCACGATTTGGCACTATTTGGGCACAATTTTTTGAAGTATAAGGTTAAGTTTGAAGCGTACACAGATTCCACAAACGGAGGTGAGTATGCAGGCTGGGCGAAACCTTCGTCTAGCATACTCATCGAACTATGGCTGTAATTTCTTAAGTATAAGAGCACTATTTTTTTCCTTTAGGCATTAATTAGCACTATTTCAGCACAATTTTTTGGCATTCATGAAAAATCAGGATTCCATGGTGAGTATGCTGGACGAAGGGACATTTGCCAAGCTATTTTTAACAATGTAGTATTAAATATTGGATGGAAACAGGCGTTACTTGGCGAAAATCCATGACAAAGCAATGGTAAGTAAAATGTTTTAAGAAAACTTTTTAAATTTATAATAGCATTAATCCGACTCAAGAAATCCGACTCAAGATCCACCTAGGAAGTACACGGCCTGTTTGCCGTTCGTGGGTCCCGTCTCGTTGAGTATAGCTAAGATCATGAGGGAAAGTAGGATATTTGTTGCTTTTAGAACTCAGAACACCTTGAGGGAGCTATGTAATGGCAAGGATTCGGTGTCGGTCTCACGCAGATCAGGTGTTTATTTGTTGAGTTGTGATGAATGTGGTTTGAAGTATGTGGGACAGACTGGCAGGTCCTTCGAGATTAGATATAAGGAACATAGAGCGGCGTCCCGCAATGGTTGTCCTGAGAAATCCCTCTTCGCGAAGCATCTTCTTGACACTGGTCATTCCTTGAACAATAGTAACACTTTTAAAGTTTTACGTTTATGTGAGAAAGGGTTCAAGTTAAGTGTTTGGGAAAGGCTAGAAATAGTTAGAAGAGACGCGGACACCTTACTCAACGAACAAATAGATTTTCACACATCTCCCTTACTTAATCTGTTTACGAACAGACAGACACATTAATTGTTGTTGGTTTGTGTGTGTAATTTGGCTTTTCTACGCAACTTATCAAAAGACAGGAATTAAATCAAACAGATAAGGTCAATTATTGGTGAATACCTATTTTTGGAACTTAGTTAGCATGATCTGAGGTTTCTACCCACATTAGTTATTGTAAAGAATCCTACATCGCGATAATGAAATTTGCACACGTTTACTTTTAAGCAAACACGTTCCAACCACGAATTTTGCTGTTCTCTCTGAGACAGTCTTGATAATGCCTCGTTTAGAGGCGAAACAATTGTCGACGTTTTGTTGTCTTTTTAATTCTGCGAAAAATTAATGCTATTACAAATTTAAAAAGTTTTTCTTAAAACATTTTACTTACCATTGCAATGTAGTATTATTCCATATCTAATTGAATACTTTACATACGTTGTGCATTTAATTTAGACCAAAATTGCCATTCAAACGATATAATTTGGACGAATGACTTAAGAGATATCTCGTGATGAAAAAAAATAACAGCGCGGCGACGGGCGGTGGTGGCCAATGACGGCAGTGAACACAAAGCGATTTTAAACAATCTATACTTTTTTTTTTTTTTTTTTTTTTTAATTCCGCGGCCCAAGGCCGCGGCCGCTCTAACGTCCGTTGCCGGGCGTCCCTGGTTACTAGCAGAGGGTATGTCCAGTGGCGCCCGGCGGAACAATCTATACTTGTAATAAATCTGTAGCAGTGTACTTATAATAAATCTGTAGAAGTGAAAATTCTGTACATTGAAAATATCAAAAAAATAAATGGCAGGGGGTGTTACTAGACAGACTCCGAACCCAAAAATGTGTTTAAAAATTTTTTTGTCTGTCTGTCTGTCTGTTTGCTCAGGCACCACGCCAAAACTACCGGTTTGATTACGATGAAACTTGGTTTAATTATTCTTTAATATCCTGGGCTCCACACTGGGTACTTTTTATCCCGGATATAAACTTAATAATACAATAAAAAAACAACCTTAATTTTGCGGTGCGATCCCTAGACCCGATTACTATATCAACCGCAAATAATAAGTTTGTCTTAGGTTTTTTTTATATTGGGTTATTAGAGTTTTCGAAACGAAAATCTCTTATACGTAGGTCACACTATAAGTTTTGCGTAACTTAAAAAAACAACATGTTAAAACCAAAATATTATGTTTATTGCTTTTCAAAATACTCTCCTTTACATTTTAAAAATGTTTTCATGCGATCGAACCATTTTTTAAAACAGGATGACCACAGATCTAAAGGTATGTTGTCTACGTGCTGATTGAACGCTATCACTGCCTCTTCGGAGTTGGTAAAAGTGAAACCTCTTATCAAATCTTTGATTTTGGGGAAAATACAGAAATCACAGGGTGCTAGGTCGGGGCTGTGCGCAGGATGGGTGACGAGTTGTACAGTAAGCTTCAGAGAAAAGGAACCCCCCTTGATAATGACATGAAAGCATTAAAGTTTTTTGAATCATTGTGTATATGGCATGTTGGTCTAGTGGTTATGACCGATGCTTTGTGGACACGGCAACCGGGGTTCAAATCCTCGGACACAAGTTCTTTTTTTATTCATATAATAATTTTTTTATTTTCTTAAGCACTTTTTGTTAATTAATATTTAAGGAATCAAATTTTATAGTAGGTATGAGGTTTGTAAGAAAAGATAGGCTTATTGCATAAACAATATTAATTTATTTCTAGAATTACATTTCTAGGTTTTTTTCTTTCCTCTTTCCATTCCTGGTTGAGTATACAGTTTTTCTGAGTTAAATTGGGGTTACTTATTTTTAAATTTTACCTGACCTAAATTTATTGACAAAATACAATACCCTAAGTGAAGTATAAAATGTTTACTTAATATTAGATAATTCTAGAAACATAACTACAATATTTATTTACTTATTTATTTAAAGTTGCAAACATAAATTTTTACACTCTGTATAATCTTTGAATATAAAAGAATGGTTGAAAAATGAAATGTTATTTGTTCCTGTGAATCACAAAGAAAGAACCAACATGCTAAACTATAACAGTATAGCAATATACATCTTCCTCTTTGATCACATTTTCTGATAAGTAGGTAACCCTTTTAACACAACATTAGAAAAATATGTGAGGTCAGATGGTGCATCGTTAGCACATTAGAAGATTACTAAACTTGTAAACAAAAACTTGTAATGGGATTAGGTATAAATAATATAATATTATTATTATGAATGTTAGGACACTTTTTACACAACGACATCTAGCCTAAAATAAGCACCTTAATGTGATATGGATACTAGACAACGGATATAATACTTATTTTTAATATTTTTTTTAGATTAATTACACCCAGACACATAACAAATAATCATGTTCAGCACACAAAGATTTGTCCTGGGTAAGAATCGATAAACTGCAATAATAACGGAGAGGATGGCCCTCACTGTCTATCACTTCTTGAAGACGACTTTTCATCCCCGACACCATATTGAAACATGCGGCACTATTTCGCATTAGTTCCCAAGTTCTGTTTACCTCTTCATCCAATTTTTTTTTTTTGACTTTATTTCACTTGAGTCCCAGTTTAAAACCATCTGACCCCATAAGTTTTCTATAGGGTTAAGATCCGGGCTTTTAGCCGGCCACTCAAACACCGTTATATCTTCTTGTGCATTTAGCCAGTCTTGCACAATTCGGGACCGATGCACTGAAGAGTTATCCTGAACCAGGTAAATTTGTCCTTCTGGACATGCGACCCGCACTGAAGGCAGCATTACGTCATTCAACACTTCAAGGTATCGCTCACTGTTCATGCGGCCACCTATTTCCACTAGCTCACCTGGGCCCATTGAAGACATCCATCCCCAGTAACCTAAAATAATAAACCTTTTCAAATCTGTTGCAATATGTAAATCAATGTCAGCAGCAATAATAATTAGAAATATATAATATATATATATAAATATTGATATATGTATGTATTAGTTTTATGTTATTATTAATTTATTTTATGTTAAAGAATATAATCATTTACTTACCTAATGTTAACCGCCCGCTTGTTCTCAAGTCTAATACGTTTTTAGGGTTGAACCGTTGGCCACTGCTTCTCCATAAAATTTTTCGGCCATCCCTATCTGACTTGAAGCATTTTTCGTCGGTAAATATAACAATTTCATTTTCCCAGTCGTAATTTAAATAACGAGCAGCAAAATTTACTCGGTTGGTGCGATGATCGTCAGTAAGTTGTGTAATCTTTCTGGCTGGCTTATAATTATGGATATTTGCAGCGTGTAGATGTCGTCGAACAGTACTCAGCGATACTCCAAAAGTTTCAGCACTTGAGCGCGTAGTTTTGAAGGGTGCCACTGAGTGAACTTCCACAATATCACGGTGCCGCTCTGATTCATGAGTGTAAGCAACTGGGCGAGGTCCTTGGCGTTTACATTTTATATCACCCGTCGCTTGATACCTTCGAATCCATCTACGCACTGTATTTCTCTGTAATGAAAATGATAATAAATAAAAGAAATTCCAAAAAATTAACTTTTAAATGTAAATGTAACATGATTAAGCAATAAATAGGTATATAATATATTTTTATCGTAACTCTTACCGTTATGCCCATATCTCGTGCTATTTTCTTTATGCTTTGTTCTTCAGAGAACAGTAATTATAGGTTTCAAAAATGTTGTTAATCGAACCATACTTTCAATTTACTCAAAAAACTGATCAAAAACTTAATAAATTGAATAATATTACGAGGAGGATTAACACCAATGCAAATTACCACGAATTATAAAGTTACCTTCAATCACAGTTTAGTAAATAAGGCAAAGAAGTATTCTAATTGCAACCTTAGCGCGCTGTCACAGATATTATAATACTATAGCCGCAGCTCATACAGCAGATAAGTTTTTGAAGTAAAGCATGACGGTAGTGCAACAAGCTGTATCAAGCGTAATCTATTGAACTAAACGAGAAATCTATACTAATTTCAACCTTATCTTTTAGTCTATTGAGCAGTTATTAGTATCACATATGGTGGAAGTTGAAATTTAAACCTTAAGGTCTAGAAAATTACACCGTAACCAACTTTGTTCGATAAAAGGAGTAATGCTATTCATATTTTCGCCATTATTATCAAGTGAACCGATAGCCTAGTGGTATAAGGCACGGCCTAGGTGATCGGCTGGCGCTGGAGATGCGAGTTCGTATCCTCAAACAGCACATAAATTAATGTGGTATTTTATTGTAAGTAAATTGTATCTTGGTATACAATTGAGCCGAAAGACGAAAAATATCAGAAAATTACAAATTAATATGAACATGCAAAAAAAAGGCAGATGAAGCTGCTCGCTCGTTCGCAGCTCAGCGAACGATCGCATCACGTGATGTCACGTGATTCGTGAGTAATGTGACGCGGCGATATTCAGTATATTAAGTAAACATTTTATACTTCACTTAGGGTATAGTATTTTGTCAATAAATTTAGGCCAGGTAAAATTTAAAAATAAGTAACCCCAATTTAACTCAGATAGAAAAACTGGTTACTCAACCAGGAATGGAAAGAGGAAAGAAAAAAACTAATAGAAGAAAAATAGACAGATAAATTAATATTGTTTATGCATTTATCTTTTCTTACAAACCTCATACCTACTATAAAATTTGATTCCTTAAATATTAATTAACAAAAAGTGCTTAAGAAAATAAAATAATAATTATATGAATAAAAAAAGAACTTGTGTTCGAGGATTTGAACCTCGGTTGCCATGTCCACAAAGCAGCGGTCATAACCACTAGACCAACATGCCATATACACAATGATTCAAAAAACTTTAATGCTTTCATGTCATTATCAAGGGGGGTTCCTTTTCTCTGAAGCTGACTGTACTTTTTCGGAAGCTAAAAATGACTTTGTTTTGTTGGCCGTGTGTGAAGAAGCGTTGTCATGATGTAGGAGAACGCGGCTTTTGGGTCGTCTTTCGCAAACTTTTTCTGACACCCTGGGTAAACAAATGGTAGAATACCACTCGGCATTAACACTCTTTTGATCTTCAAGTGGAATTGTACAGATGGGACCCGTAGCTGAGAAAAAAGACGCGATCATTTTTTTACCAACGTTTCTCGCCTGCCTCACTTTTATTGGTTGGTTCTCATTTTCAAACACCCATTCTCAAGATTGCTAATTCTTTTCGGGTTCAAAACAATAAATCCACGTTTCGTCTCCTGTGACAATGTCATAGACAGCATTAGAATGTCCGTGGTCGTACTTCAGTAGCATCTGTGAGCACCATTCCACGCGAGCCCGCTTCTGCTCCGCTGTCAGTTCATGAGGGATCACACGACAACAAAGTTTCCGAACTTTCAATTCTTCGTGTAAAATTTTCTGGATTTGACTCATACTAATCCCCGATAGTCCTCGAATTGTCTCATAGGTTATCCGCGGGTTTTCTTCAATTAACCGCTTAACAGTAGCCACATTATTTTCGTTGACGGCAGTTGAAGGCCGCCCTTCACGAAATTCGTCATCTCTCAAATTCAGCAAACCATCACCTCACGGTGCTCAAACAAGGTGCTTCTCTCCCAAAAGCATTTTGAAGACGAGCGGCACAGTCTTGCGGAGAGAGAGAACTTTTAAAATCATAAAAAATCATCGCTCTAAAATCTTTTCGATTTAATTCCATTTTCGTTACATACCTAGAACTTTGATGTGTGATAAAAAACAATTGACAAAAGATTTCCCGCCAATTGTTTTTATTTATTACTAAGAAGGTTGCAACGTTTAAAAAAATATAACATTCGAAATTCAAATAGTTCCGATTAGCTAGAAGTGCAAAACTTTTAGTGTGCCATGTACAACAGTAATGTCCGTCCGTCCGTAAACAACTTTCAACTCGAGAACGGTAAGAGCTAGAGACTCAGTGTAAACGCCAAACGACTCAGCATGTTCAAGGACCTCTAAAATGAACTTGACCTTTGACCTCTGATCTCAAGCTCAAGGTCAAAACGAGGTCAAATCGAGAACGGTAATAGAGACTCAAGACCAGCTGCAATCAACTCAGCATGGTCAAAGACCTCTAAAGTGATGTTGCTTTTTTGTTTTTGAACTTCATGTCATGTTACATTTTTTAGATTTTATGAAAAAGCTTTCGAAAACTCTAAAATATATGGCAAATTTTTGCCACTCTCACAGCACACAATATTATAGAGAGTGGCCCTCAACTTGACGACCTACTGATATGCTTCTTCACGGTCCGCTTAAAGAACCCAGGGTTATATGTGGGAGGAAACACGTGCACAGGCAGGGCGTTCCAAGCCACTATCGTTCGGCAGAGAAACGAACGTAAAACGTTTGGTTCTCGATAACATGCTATCCACTATGTGCGAGTGGCATCTCTGCCCGGCACGCGTTGTTCGGGATCGGAAGGAAGAGGGTGGGATCAGATTGAAGAGCTCTTCAGAACAGGCAGTGGACGTCACTAAGGGGCGCTGCACACGGCTAAGATACTATAATATTTTAACTCAAGATACAATATGGCTCGCCATACCACTTCACGACCAACAATCTTTTCCACAGCCAACAATTTGGCTTTACTCGCGGAAAATCTACCACCGATGCGGGAGTAACCCTTGTTAGCTTGATTTACGACGCATGGGAGGGATCGCAGGATGCCATTGGGGTATTCTGCGATCTGTCTAAAGCATTTGATTATGTTGACCATCAGACACTTTTGCTTAAGTTACGTCGGTATGGTTTTGACAAAAAATCCTTAGAACTATTAGGATCTTACCTGACAGATAGGCTGCAAACTGTTCATGTGAACAACGTTAAGTCAAACGGAACTAACGTCAAAATAGGCGTACCTCAGAGATCAATTCTAGGGCCTTTTCTCTTCTTGGTTTATGTTAATGACTTGCCTTGCATGATCGAGGCACAAGCTGGCATAGTAATGTTCGCGGATGATACATCACTTATATTCAAAGTAAATTGGCATAGGACAGATGCGAATAATGTTAAAAATATTTTAAATGATATTTCAAATTGATTTTCTACAAACAACCTATTGTTGAATGCAGAAAAGACCAAATGCGTTAAATTTACAATGCCTAATGTCAGACAAGCAAACGTCCATGTCGTGCTGGGTAGCCAAAGGTTAGAATTTGTAAATAACACAACCTTTTTAGGAATAACAATAGATTCTAAATTACAATGGGGTGACCATATCACCATTTTAGCTAATAAGCTTAGCTCTGCTGCATATGCTGTGAGACGGATTAGGCAGTTGACAGATGTAGCTACTGCTAGGCTAGTTTACTTTGGTTACTTCCATAGCTTGGTGTCCTATGGAATACTACTTTGGGGAAATGCAGCAGATATAGATATAATTTTTGTATTACAAAAGAGGGCATTCCGTGCCATTTATTGTTTAGGTAGCTTCCCAATATATATTTGATAACATACTGTATGTCAGGAAAAATATATCTAGCTATACTAAAGTAAGTGACGTTACAGACAGAAATCTACGTAATAAAAATAAACTACTCCCTCCGTGTTATCGGCTTAGCAAGGTTAGTCATTCTTTCAAGGGGGAAGGCATACGTTTTTATAATAAATTGCCTGAATCGGTCCTTTGTATGCCCGACATTAAATTTAAAACCTTTATAAAGACCACTTTATGTCAAAAAGCATATTATAAGACAATTGATTACCTCAACGATAAAAGTATCTGGCTTGAGCATGGTGCAGGCGCCTCCTTAAATGCCTCCTTAATTGTAGCATATTATGTACTTTGGTGACTATATACTTATATTTTTTTTTTTGCATTATACACGCCCTTTTTGATTTTGACACGGGACCAATGTACATTCGTCCACATTTAGTCTTAAGAAAATCTGTAAATGAGGTAACTATTGAAAAAGAGTGACCGAGAGTTTTATTGCCAGGTTCTTTCTCTCGGTTCTACTTATTGCTTTGCGAATCTGGCAGTACATGTAAATATAGAAGCAATGACATTTTTTTTATTTTAAGTACTTACTGACGTTTGTAAGAGCCATTTAGTGACCTATAAAAATAAATAAATCATTTCATTTCATTTCGTACAATTCAATGGACTATCACACGAAGATAATAAATACTATTTCATATTTTCGTATCTTAAGATAAGATAAGATTAGATTAGTACTCTTCATTGTACATCGTACACAAGCAATAAATAGTAACGTATAACATACATGCCTTAAAACTAATGTACAAAGGGCGGCCTTATCGCTAATAAGCGATCTCTTCCAGGCAACCTTTGGATGGAGAGAGATATACACGATATATAATGTGTGTAGTGTACAATATATAAACTAGGTATGCAATGCATTCTACTAATTGCAAATGTTGAGCGGCGCAAATTTTCTTATTTTTTTATGCTTTATTTTCATAATTTCAGAGATATGCACTCCCGGTATGATGTCGACCAGCATGCCAAATTTGGTCAAAATCGGTCAAGCCGTTTCGGAGGAGTTGGCACACAAACGACTTACACTTACATTGTAACGGAAGAGCGTTCCAGAGGCGGACTGCTTGGACAGTAAAAATAATGATAAATTTTTATGGTATAATAGAGAATATAATAGAAAATATATTAGATACACTGTTGTAGAGGGCTTTATGAACGCAATAAAACCCAAAACAATGGTTTTTAGAACTTTTGTCTATTTGTCTGAATGTTTAAACACGCTAATCTCAGAAACGGCGTAACCGATTTGAATTTTTGATATGAGTTTGCGGTTTGGTTTTCAATCGTTTCATAAATAAAATAGTTATGTGCATCTAAAGTAACACGCAGGCGGAGCTGCGGGCAACAGCTAGTATTATATATAGTAAGTATATTTGTATTAATAGGCAATTTTAATAACGTAGAGATTGACACGAGAGTATCTACAAATAGCCCAAAGCTCTGGCAACATGTTTCATGAAAATATAACATGAAAGGGAAACTGTACAGTATGTTGTGGATATTGATTACTCAATTCATTGGCCTCACACGCTACAATTTATATGCAATGAATAAATAATTTATTAAGCCCTTTTTCAAAGGGTCTGTGCGGTCAAACGATTTGTGTGATGTATTAAACTATACATAAACATCTTTACAACAACGAGAAAAGGGTGACCCTGTGTTGATTACCTATTTGTATGTACAGATATAATGCAAGTAAATATGTAGAAACTACATACTTATTGGTAAGTTTAAGCACACTACCTCTTCTCTTTATCTTAGATAAATATGGTAATACATGGGGCACACTAAAAGTTTTGCACTTCTAGCTAATCGGAACTATTTGAATTTCGAATGTTATATTTTTTTAAACGTTGCAACCTTCTTAGTAATAAAAAAAACAATTGGCGGGAAATCATTTGTCAATTGTTTTTTATCACACATCAAAGTTCTACGTATGCAACGAAAATGGAATTAAGTCGAAAAGATTTTAGAGCGATGTTTTTTTTTTTATTTTAAAAGTTCTCTCTCTCCTCAAGACTGTGCCGTTCGTCTTCAAAATGCTTTTGGGAGAGAAGCACCTTGTTTGAGCACCGTGAGGCGATGGTTTGCTGAATTTGAGAGAGGTCGAGTTTCTTTACATGACGAATTTCGTGAAGGGCGGCCTTTGGTATGAGTCAAATCCAGAAAATTTTACACAAAGAATTGAAAGTTCGGAAACTTTGTTGTCGTTGGATCCCTCATGAACTGACAGCGGAGCAGAAGCGGGCTCGCGTGGAATGGTGCTCACAGATGCTACTGAAGTAAGACCACCGACATTTATGACATTGTCACAGGAGACGAAAGGTGGATTTATTGTTTTGAACCTGATTAAAAATAGCAGGCGAGAAACGTTGGTAAAAAAATGATCGCGTTTTTTTTCTCAACTACGGGTCCCATCTGTACAATTCCACTTGAAGATCAAAAGAGTGTTAATGCCGAGTGGTATTCTAACATTTGTTTACCCAGGGTGTTAGAAATCCGCCGGGCGCCACTTCCGCCGGGCGCCACTGGAAATACGTTCTGCTTGTAACCAGAGACGCCTGGCAACGGACGTTAGAGCGGCCGCGGCCTTGGTCGCGGAACTAAAAAAAAAAAAAAAAGGGTGTTAGAAAAAGTACGCGAAAGACGACCCAAAAGCCGCGTTCGCCTACATCATGACAACGCTTCTTTACACACGGCCAACAATACAAAGTCATTTTTAGCTCCCGAAAAAGTACAACTCGTCACCCATCCTGCGCATAGCCCCGACCTAGCACCCTGTGATTTCTGTATTTTCCCCAAAATCAAAGATTTGATGAGAGGTTTCACTTTTACCAACTCCGAAAAGGCAGTGATAGCGTTCAATCAGCACGTAGAAAACATGCCTTCAGATCTGTGGTCCTCCTGTTTTAAAAAAAAGGTTCGATCGCATGAAAAAATGTTTAACATGTAAAGGAGAGTATTTTGAAAAGCAATAAACACAATATTTTGGTTTTAACGTGTTGTTTTTTTAAGTTACGCATAACTTATAGTGTGACCTACGTATATCGTAGTCTCTTCTACACCGAGGCGGAGTGGTTCAGGAGAACCATGTCGCAAATCTGTGATGCGACGATGCCTAGGGTTACACCCAGACCGGCCAGGAAGCAGGTGTACTGGTGGTCGCCGGAGATTACAGAGCTGCGCGCAGCATGCATCTCCGCCCGCCGCCGGTACACCAGGTTTCGCCGGAGGCGTCGCCGCCCAGACGACGCAGCAGCCCGAGAGGCGGAGCTTTTTCAGGCATACAGGGAGGCTAAAAGTAATCTCCAGGAGACGATAAAGCGGGCCAAGACGGCGGCCCGCGAGGAGCTCTTGGAGACCCTGCAGCAGAACCCATGGGGGCGCCCGTACCTACAGGTCAGGGAGAAACTCCGACCTAGGGCGCCCCCACTGACCCAGAGTCTCCAGCCGAAGCAGCTGAAGGAGCGGGTCATGGGCTCCCTGTTTCCGACGAGCGCGGAGGAGCACGTCCCTCCGCGCATGGCTCCGTCTCTGCCCGACGCGGATAGCACCAGCGAAGACGAGGTACCCGAAGTCAGGGTGGGGGAGCTAGGTGCGGCAGTACTCCGGCTTAAACGCCGGAAAATCACTGCCCCCGGACCCGACGGCATTCCTGGCCGTGCATGGGTCCTGGCCCTCGAAGAACTCGGGCCTCGACTGATGGGGCTCTTTAGCGCATGCCTCGAAAGGGGCCAGTTTCCCAAGGTGTGGAGGACGGGGAAACTGGTCCTGATCCGTAAGGCGGGGCAGCCGGTGGACTCACCGTCCGGATAGCGGCCGATCGTGTTGCTCGACGAGGTGTGTAAGCTCTTTGAGCGAATTATCGCGGAACGCCTCGTCGAGCATCTCACGAGTGTGGGGCCAGACCTGGCGGATAACCAGTTCGGTTTCCGTCGGGGACGCTCCACCGTGAGCGCGATCATGCGCGTGAAGAGCCTGACGGAGGAAGCAGTCTCGCAGGGCAAGGTGGTGGTGGCGGTGTCTCTTGACATCGCCAACGCGTTCAACACCTTGCCATGGAGCTGCGTTAGGGAGGCGCTCGTGTATCACGAAACGCCTCTCTACCTCCGTCGTATTGTCGGGGCCTATCTCTCGGAGAGGGCCATAGCTTTCCCCAGCTGGCTCGGGCCAGCTCGGCGAGATGTGTCGTGCGGTGTTCCGCAGGGGTCGGTCCTGGGGCCGCTTCTGTGGAACATCGGCTACGACTGGGTGCTGCGGGGTGCGTTGCCTAGGGGTGTCGGCGTAACGTGCTACGCCGACGATACCCTCGTCACGGCGCGGGGTGCAACGTACCAGGAGGCAGCACTCAAGGTCACGACGGGTGTTGCTCGAGTCGTGGGTCGGATACGGCAGCTGGGACTGGAGGTGGCCTTGCACAAGTCCGAGGTTCTGTGTTTTCACAGACCTCGGAACGGTCCACCAGAAGGTTCCAGCATAAATGTGGGAGGCGTTAGCATCGGCATCAAGCCCTCGATGAAGTACCTAGGGATCGTACTTGATAGCCGATGGAACTTCGGACCACATTTCCGAAGTTTGGTCCCCAAGGTGACGCAGGCATCGGTCGCGCTTTCGCGACTGATGCCCAACCTAAAGGGACCCAACGCCTCCTGCAGGAGACTGTACCTGGGGATCGTGCGGAGTATGGCCCTATACGGGGCTCCCGTATGGGCGGATAGGTTGGCGGTCAAGGGGAACGTGACTCTGTTAAACAGACCACTTAGAACCTTGGCCGTCAGAACCGTACGGGGGTACCGCACGATCTCCGGAGAGGCTGCATGTCTCCTAGCCGGGACCCCTCCATGGGACCTGGAAGCGAGAGCCCTTGCGTCATTGTTCCAATGGCGCAAGGAGGCGCTGGAGCGGGACCACAGGCCTGCGTCTCGAGAAATCGAGGACCAGCGGTCCCAACTCCGCCAGGATCTCATGGAGTCATGGAGGGTGCGACTTGACCAACCCAAGGGGGGTGCCATCTTCATCGCGGCGGTGAGACCGATCATGGACGATTGGCTGCAGAGGCAGCATGGTGACCTCACGTACCGTGCGACGCAGATGGTTGCCGGGCATGGATGCTTCGGTAGCTATCTGTTTCGCATGCATCGTGAGGTCACACCCCGGTGTCAACACTGCGAGGTTTCCGACGACGACACCGCACTCCACACGTTGGTGGAGTGCTCAGCGTGGGCGAGTCAGCGCCGGGACCTCGTAGTGGGTCTGGGCGTGGATACCCTCTCGCTGGGGACCATGTTTCAAGCCATGGTATCCAGCGGGAGTAGGTGGAACGCGGCCGTGTCCTTCTGCGAGCAAGTCATGCTCGCGAAGGAGGCGGCCGGGAGGTAGAGGGAGCGTACCCTCCCCGCCGAGTTCCGTAGTCGGCGGCCAGGCCGCCCCAGACTACGCGACTACGCCCAAGACTATCGTCCTCCATGATCGGGGCCTGAGGACGGCGGGATCGCCACCCACCGTCCTTACAGAAGCAGGCTAGAAGGGTTGCGTGCTGCGGGGCCTTTGCCCCATAGCACGCAACCAGATTCACTCACTGACGCGGGATAAAACCCGACCCCAATGACGCGGGATTCTCGTCCAGACCAAACACCCGCAGAGACCACAGGGGTGGTCAAAGTCCGCCGGGCGCCACTGGACATACCCTCTGCTAGTAACCAGGGACGCCCGGCAACGGACGTTAGAGCGGCCGCGGCCTTAGGCCGCGGAATTAAAAAAAAAAAAAAAAAAGTCTCTTCTACATGTAAGTATATCATAGGACAGTATGTATTTATGTATATATACAGGGTTAAAGCAATGGTAAGTATGATGTCCATGCTTTGTCATGGACTTTCGCCAGGTAACGCCTGATTCTATCCAATATTTGACATACAGGGTTACATTATATGTATATATATATTACACACCTTTAGTTTATGTAGGTTTATTTTTATTGCACTTCATACACGTTACCTTGGCACCTTTACATCGCCTCACTGGCCTGCTGAAAGAGATTCCTTTAGGCTCATTGTTCTCTTTGTAGGCACTCCTGTTATTAAAAAAACAATGGTAAGTAAAAATTTTTTTTAAGAAAAAACTTTTTAGCATTAATTAATAGCATTAATTTTTCGCAGAATCAAAAGGACAACAAAACGTCGACAATTGTCTCAGAGAGAACAGCCTGTTCTCTCTGAGACAGTCTTGATAATGCCTCGTTTAGAGGCGAAACAATTGTCGACGTTTTGTTGTCCTTTAAAAATTTTTTTACCGCGACGGTGGTGATAATACCGCGGGGTCGAGAGACAAAAATACGATTACTATTACGTATAGCACATGTATGCTTGCTATATTTTCTCGTATAATGTGAGAAATAGTAGGTATATACTTTTCTCTAAAATATCACTTCCTGATTATAAAAGTCGCATTAAAATCTGTTGCCATAAAGTTGCTGTTGTCATAAAGTTCGAAGCGTAGACTTAGAATTATACTAAATAAATTATATAAAAGAAAATGCTCTTTTATTGTAGTAATAAACTAATAAATGTATCGTACAAATCAAAAATAACATCAGAAATTAGTAAAAGATTGTGCGATAAATATAGGCAAGCGGCAAAACCCCCGAAAAAGTGCGTAGAAATGAAAATGACTGAACAATCACTAAAAATTTGAATGCGCCTATACAAGTTTGTACTTTTTGTAAACCTTGGACCAAAGTAAGAAAACAAAATTTGTGCTGGTGGGCTATTAATTGTTAAAAACAAATTAATTTGTTAACTGATAAAAAGTTGGTTTTTATATTGGAAAATTATTTCTAAGGGTAAAACGGGCAAAATTTGCACTTTTACTCTTGTGGTTTTTACGAAAAAAATGCGTTTTAAAGAAGTTACAACCATTTTAAAGCGCAAAAATTGTCAAATTCAATTTTTTTTTCTCTGCGAGTTTTGATCGAATTCAAAAAAATCCTGCGGCAGAATACTTCTCAGATCTTAAGCTTCAACTGACTATTTTTCAAAATGAGAAAATATACATTTATTGGATAGAAACAGGCGTTACCTGGCGAAAATTCATGACAAAGTAATGGTAAGTAAGATGTTAATACTTTTCAAAACATAATAGCATTATTTTCACAAAAACAAAAGACAATAAAACGTCGACAATTGTTTCACCTCTAAACGAGGCATTCTCAAGACTGTCTCAGAGAGAACAGCAAAATATGAAGCCAGAACATATTTGCTTTTAAGTATGAATGTGTAAATATCGCTAGCGCGATGTACGATTTGACACAAATAACTAACGTGGGTAGAAATATTAAGTTATGCTTACAAAATTCAAAATAGGTATTCAAAAAGATAAAAAAACTACTCTTTATTACATAGAAAACGCAGTGTGACACACACAAACCAACAAACAACTACTGTGGTTGTTAGTTCACGAACAAATTAAGCAAAGGAGATGTATGAAAATCAGTCTGTTCGTTGAGTAAGGTATCCACATCCCTCCTAACTATTTCTAACCTCTCCCAGACACATAGCTTGAACCCTTTCTCACATAACCGCAAAACTTTAAAGGTGTTGTTATTGTTCAAGGTATGACCCGTATCAAGAAGATATTTAGCGAAGTGGGATCTTTCCGGACAACCGTTGTGGAAGGCCGATAAATGCTCTCTGTATCTGACTTCAAAGGACCTGCCAGTCTGCCCTACATACTGCATATTACAACCATCGCAATTTAACAGATAAACTCCTGACTTGTGTGAAACAGAAACTAAATCTTTGCCATTACAAAACTCCCTCAAGGTGTTCTGGGTTCTAAAAGCTGTAAATATATTGTTTTCCCTCATGATTTTAGCCACACTCAGTGATACGGGACCCACGAACGGCAAACAAGCAGTGTACTTCCTAGCCAGTTCCTGAGATGATGCAATAAACGAAATCTAATATTTCTACGTTTCTTATTTAACATTGAGTACACCATACCTACGTTATAGCCATTATAGTGCGCTATATGACAAATTATATTTAATTCGTTGTCATATGCTTGTTGATTCAACGGCACTGCTAACAACCTACTCAATAGGCTATGGAAAGCAGTCATTTATATAAACTCCTCCAGAACTGTACTTTTAACTCCGAATTGGCAGCACAAAAGTCGATTCGTACGAAACTCAGAGATAATGAAGTGGTTTTGAGTAAAGCCGATAAGGGTAACACCGTAGTTTTGATCCCTCGGGCAGACTACATAGCTAAGGTCAATGACATCATTTTATCTGATGATTTTCAACATATAACTTCTATAGGTTTCAAGCGGAACTCAAACTTTCAATAAAATCCACGGCTTATTTATTCCCTGAGAACTCCTCGTTGTACAAAACATTGATACACATGAATCCAGGTTGCCCGTTGTTATATGGCCTTCCAAAAATACATAAAGAGGATTGCCCAGTCCGGCCAGTGGTAGCATATAGGGGTGCTCCTGCTTACAATGTCAATATATTTGAATACACTCATCAAAGAAACTATTGAATTTAAACCTAAATTTTCATTGAAAAACAGTATTGACCTCATTGATAAAATTAAAAATGTCAAACTACCTTCCAACGCTCAACTTGTGTCTCTGGATGTTAAGAGCCTGTGCACGAACGTACCCACTGAAGTTTTGGAAATAATAAGGAACAAACTAATAATTAAAAGAATTCATTGTAATAAAATTGAAGAAATTTTAAAACTAACAAAATTGTGTATGACACAAAATTACTTCCAATTTAACAATAGTTATTACCTACAAAAAAATGGTTTGTCTATGGGTTCACCACTGAGCCCCTTAATGGCAGATATATTCATGGATTCTTTCGAGACGAATCACATAGTAGGGAATATGCATATATTATATTATTTTAGATATGTGGATGATATTATTATCTACTGGACAGGTACAAGGCGTCAACTTGGTGTTCTGGTTTCGACCCTGAACTCAGTACACCCTAGGATTGAATTTTCATTAGAAGTGGAAACAGAGGCTACTCTTAATTTTCTGGATCTATCAATCTCTAGGAGAGGTGGGGTTCACGAGTTTGGTATTTACAGGAAACCAACTTGTACAGATAAAGTTATTCCCTATTCTTCCAACCACCCGTGGCAACACAAGATGGCTGCTTTCCATAGCCTATTGAGTAGGTTGTTAGCAGTGCCGTTGAATCAACAGGCATATGACAACGAATTAAATATAATTTGTCATATAGCGCACTATAATGGCTATAAAGTAGGTATGGTGTACTCAATGTTAAATAAGAAACGTAGAAATATTAGATTTCGTTTATTGCATCATCTCAGGAACCGGCTAGGAAGTACACGGCTTGTTTGCCGTACGTGGGTCCCGTATCACTGTGTGGCTAAGATCATGAGGGAAAACAATATATTTACAGCTTTTAGAACCCAGAACACCTTGAGGGAGTTATGTAATGGCAAAGATTTAGTTTCTGTTTCACACAAGTCAGGAGTTTATCTGTTAAATTGCGATGGTTGTAATATGCAGTATGTAGGGCAGACTGGCAGGTCCTTTGAAGTCAGATACAGAGAGCATTTATCGGCCTTCCGCAACGGTTGTCCGGAAAGATCCCACTTCGCTAAATATCTTCTTGATACGGGTCATACCTTGAACAATAACAACACCTTTAAAGTTTTGCGGTTATGTGAGAAAGGGTTCAAGCTATGTGTCTGGGAGAGGTTAGAAATAGTTAGGAGGGATGTGGATACCTTACTCAACGAACAGACTGATTTTCATACATCTCCTTTGCTTAATTTGTTCGTGAACTAACAACCACAGTAGTTGTTTGTTGGTTTGTGTGTGTCACACTGCGTTTTCTATGTAATAAAGAGTAGTTTTTTTATCTTTTTGAATACCTATTTTGAATTTTGTAAGCATAACTTAATATTTCTACCCACGTTAGTTATTTTTGCCAAATCCTACATCGCGCTAGCGATATTTACACATTCATACTTTAAAGCAAATATGTTCTGGCTTCATATTTTGCTGTTCTCTCTGAGACAGTCTTGAGAATGCCTCGTTTAGAGGTGAAACAATTGTCGACGTTTTATTGTCTTTTGTTTTTGTAAAAATAATGCTATTATGTTTTGAAAACTTTTAACATCTAACTTACCATTAAAATATACATTTTTCACATCGTAAAATCTATTTATACACGTAGCGTTTTTTTAGCGTTCGACAACCGGTGGCAGAGAGAAATCAGATCAGCCCAGGCAAAAAAGTCCTAGGATAATTTTTCAATGATTTCCAATTCAAAAACAAAAAAAAAATCATTTGGTGTTCCTTATTGATTGTCCGTTTGAATCCTGTGAAATTGCGCGCGCTTTATACGCGTTGACGCGACTCTACATGCGTATAATAGTGTATCTTAACTCGGAAAAACGCTACGTGTAAAAATAGATTTTACAATGTGAAAAATGTATATTTTTTTGAAGCTTAAGATCTGAGAAGTATTCTGCCGCGGGATTTTTTTGAATTCGATCAAAATCGCAGAGATAAAAAATTTTGAATTTGACCATTTTTGCGCTTTAAAATGGTTGTAACTGCTTTGTAACGCATTTTTTTTCGAAAAAACCACAAGTGAAAAAGTCTCTTATTTTGCCCGTTTTACCCTTAGAAATCATTTTCCAATATGTTTATACCAACATTTTATCAGTTAAAAAATTAATTTGTTTATAACAATTAAATAGCCCACCCGCACAAATTTTGTTTTCTTACCAATTGACTCCTTTTGGTCCAAGGTTTACAAAAAGTACATACTTGTATGCATTCACATTTTTAGTGATTGGTCAGTCATTTTAGTTTTTCAGGGGGATTGCCGCTTGCCTAATACCTATAGTTTGTCTAAAAAGTCGTGACGTGGAGTTGGAATATGAAATCGTTAGTAGCAATCATTTGGGCCTTGGTGTCGATATCGCTGGTCGTCACTCATCAAAGTACTATTAGATTCCAATAGTACTTTTGACGACTGGTGACATTGACATTGAGCCTCCAATGCTTGTTGCCAACGCTTTCATTTTCCAACTCCGCGTCATGACATTTTCGACAAACTATACTAAAATTCATTTAGATTAATCCTCCTTTGTTTGGTAATACTTCTAGATTAATAATACACCAATTTGTAAGACAGCTTACCATAATTTACTCCTAACAAAGCGAGCATGGAACTTCTTATATGCTCGCTTTGTTAGAAGTAAGCTGAGCTCTTCAGCTTAGCTCGTGGCAAAGTGTTTGAAATTATTGTGTATTTTAAATACAATCCCGGCGCTTTTCTCACTCTATTTAAAGCAAAATAGAGCTCAAAGGTGTTAAAGTTTAATAAATGAGAGTAGGATACTGTCCAGGCAATTATGTAATTAAAAAGGTCTGGACAAGAACACACAAAGGTCTCTGGCCTCAAACTAAGCAGAGCTTGTGCTACCAGAACTAGATAACAGACAATTCATAGCATTTGGAATAAAGTTCCGTAACGAGGCGGTTAGGGTAGTGCGATTTAGTAGAAACCGTCACGTAACGAAACGCCGTATGCTGTGTGTATGCGTGTGTTTATCGAGTAACTCTCTCTATCAAAAAAGGGAAGGCCACAGCCTTCCCTTTTTTTTAACTTGCAGTTGAAGTAAAACGTAAAGATCTTCGTTTCTGACGTTTCTGGGTTCCCCAACCGCACATTTTTTTTATAAATACATACTTTAGGTATAGGTATCGATACGGATACGATAGGGATAGGGGCTCATGGTCTAGTGGTAACCGACAATGTTACCACATTGCCAAGGTCAAGCAACATCGAGTCAGGTCTTAGGATGGGTGACCATTTCATGCATTCTTCTTAGATCTTCTTAGACCATTGCATACTTTTTAGATCTCTCCAGGGCTTTTGATTTTGTGTCATATGCCTACAGAGGTGTTGCGTATATTTCAGTTTTGGTACGGTAACCAGTCTAACTGCGGGAAGTGGGATCAGGCTATTTCGCAGCCGTATAGGTTGGAGTGTGGAGTGAGGAAGGGGGGGCGCTTAGCTCACCTAGGCTGTTCAACCTGTATGTTAATGACCTTATCACTGGGCTCAGCAGTACGCGCGTCGGCTGTCAAGTACGAGATGTTTGTGTTAATAGCATTAGTTACGCTGACGATATGGTGCTGGTTAGCCCAACGGTAGGGGCACTTAGAGACTTACTGCAGGTGTGTAGTAGGTTCGCGAGGGAGCATGGATTATCCTACAACACGCAGAAAAGTGTTTGTATGGTCTTTAAGGCTGACGGTAAACTACCTGAACACGTACCTCCAATTACTCTTAATGGAGAGATAGATACTCAAAAGCGTGAATGAGTTTAAATACTTAGGTAATTGGGTTACCGACGGACTTAAAGACAATATAGACATGGACAGAGAGCGTAGACGGTATTGGCGGTTAGAGGCAACATGTTGGCCCGCAGATTTTCCAGCTGTATATAGCCAACAAGTAAAAATTACACTTTTCAAGGCCTACTGTCAAAATCTGTACACGGGAGGTCTGTGGGCTAGCTACACTCAGCGATCCTTGAATGCCCTACGTGTACAGTATAACGGATTCAGAATGTTGTTAGGATTGCCTCGTTATTGCAGTACATCGGGTATGTTCGCAAATAGTTACACTGTGGACTTCTATGCCATACTCCGTAACAAGACAGTGTCTGTCCTGAACAATATTCGGGGTAGTCGTAACAGCATTCTGAAGATAATAGATTGTAGTTACAAATCGTCAATGTATCATCACCTTGTGAGGCGTACGATTGGTGCGGTCACTTAAAATATATATTAAAATAATCACTAACACAACTAACATAGTCATAAGATAAATATCGTTTGTAACTAATAATACTAATAAATTATGTTAATTTCTTAAGATATTGAGACCCCTCCGCGGCTCGGAGAGCAGGTTAAGCCATCGGTCCCGGTTGTCATACAAACATTTGGCAGCTGTTAGGGGTAGTTGGAGCCCTAAATCAAAAATCCGACCGGTTTAACTACTTAACTTCGATATCGACCATGGGTTGTGGAAGTCAGATAGCAGTCGCTTCACAGAAAATATCGAAGTGCAACTGAAGCGCAGTTAGGCTGGAAAACCGACCTCAACCGCGTTGGGAAAAAGCGCAGTGGATGACTTTAGGGATAGGAATAATATGATACATTGACATCTAACCCCAAAACATACATACATATATACCTATACATTGTAATCATACCTGCTTCTTTAAAGGGGTAGACATAGGCATAGGCATAATAAAGACTCGTATTTCATCAGTAACATTGTTTGTTCCATGTAATGGGGGCAAGCATATTGCCACTAATCTAGCACTTTTGTGATTGCCATCATTGCCCCTTGTAAGTCGCGTTACCAGGTAACCAGGTGCACCGCGGGCGGGTCAGTATGGTGGAGATGATAATGGGTCTTCTTAGTAGGAATTTATTAATATAAAATAAACGATTCTTGGACTAATGTGAGAATTCTTGACAAAGAATACAAAGTACTAGAAATGACAAAGAATGCAGTTTTTTAATTGAAGGGAAATGGAGGCAAACTTGTAATGTGCAATGTTGTAGGTATGAAAAAACAACATTACATCCGGATCTGCCGGCGCTGCAACTGCATCGGCTAAAGGCCTCAAACGCCGGAAATATGCTAACCTAGCAGGTGATTACATATTTGAGCCGTTTGCGGTTGAGACACGGGTCATGGGGTCCGAGTGCTCGCCGCCTTTATAGAGACATTGTTAAACGCTTAATCGATGCTTCTCAGGACCAGAAAGCTGCCTATTTTCTAGCCCAAAGAATAAGTATCCCCATCCAACGTGGCAACACAGCCAGCATTCTGGCAACCTTCCCAGTCGGCAATGACGTGGAGGATTTTTTAAACGATATTTTATAGTGTAAATATTTTACTACATCATTATGTATACCTTGAAATCCTTATTAAAAATATTTTTACATAAATGTTACTCACGTTGTTTAAGATCATACTTACAGATTAAAAAAATTGATTACATAGTATGTATGAGATGGAATATGAACAGTGTTTGGTGTGTAAATGAAGTCGTAAAAAGTACAAAGATTAGACTCCTCGCCCTTGAAAAGTTTATGGAATTTAGTTTTTTTTTACATTAAATATCATGACATTGTGTATTAAAGTGAATCGAGGATCACCCACTGTGAGTAGGTATACCTAGAAAAGGTTTTTACTTCTTACTTATATCTGTGTAAGAAAACAACATAATAAAAACTATAAAATGTAGAATATTTTATAATAGTAGTGGAACATAATGTTCTGTTTATTCTCGACAGTGCTGGTGCAATACAATTATTGTTCAGTCACATCCAGCATTTTTCGTAATTTCATTTTGAGAGCCAGTGTCGCGTCGCTTCGAAAGAATAACTTAATTTTAGAGTATAAATTTAGTTCTCTAAATGGAAATTATGAAATCACTAGTGGTCGCCTGCGACTTCGTCCACGTTATAATTTGGAATTTTTCCCGTTCCCGTCGCGCCGCGTCATATTTTGAACAATTCACACAATATCTTTATAAATTGTAGCCTGTGTTATTCTGATGTATAAGCTATATTATTGTAAAGTTTCATTAAAATCCATTCAGTAGTTTTTACGTGAAAGAGTAACAAACATCCATCCATCCACACATACATACTTACATACATACTCACAAACTTTCGCGTTTATAATATTAGTAGGATAATATCTTAATATTAAGAAAGAAATTATAAATAGATCACAAAAACTGATGTCATCGGCGGGATTGTGATCTATTTATAATTTCTTTCTTAATATTTTAAGAATAGTTTAAGCAAACTCATTGCTTTGAAATACAAAAAAATATCTTAATATTGAGATAATCTGTAATGTTTCACTCTTTTCACTAAAACCACGTCAAACATTGATACAAAAACTGACTTCAAATTACCGAAATGGGACCACACGGGAAGTAGTAAAAATTTAAAAAACATACAATCGAATTGAGAACCTCCTCCTTTTTTGAAAGTCGGTTAAAAATAGTTTGAATTGTGGTTTTAACATTGAAGCTAAGTAGTCTAAATTATATTACCTATCTAATTTTTAGGGTTCCGTACCCAAAGGGTAAAACGGGAACCCTATTACCGAGACTTCGCTGTCCGTCCTTCTGTCTTGGGCTGTACCTCATGAACCGTGATAGTTAGAAAGTTGAAATTTTCGCAGATGATGTATTTCTGTTGCCTTTATAAAAAAAATACTTAAAATATTTAAGGGGGCTCCCATACAACAAACGTGTTTATTTGGCCGTTTTGGTACGGAACCCTTTGTGCTAGAGTCTGACTCGCACTTGGCCTTCAATTTTACTGCTGAAAGTCTACGTAATAACTGCTCAAACATTTATCATTCACATTCACCTACCCATAACGATCGTATGCAATAGTTTTTTTCAAAATAGAAGTAAAATTTATACAATAAAAATCTATTCATGCCTTTCTTAAACGTATAAAATCCACAAACTCTTTTAATATATGAGAGTGGTCTTGCCTATCCTTGTTCACGGAGAGCTAGTTTCAAATTTCAACCAAGTATTAGGTATCTATGCCACGTATATAAGATGGCTGCCTTAAGCATACAGGTTTATAGGATTAAACTTCTCAGCTCAGGCTTCAACTTTGTTTTAGCATCGAGGAGAATAACAAATGAAGATACACACACACGCATATCACGCCTATATCCCCGAAGGGGTAGGCACAGGCGCATTATACACCCAGAATTTGCCAGTATTTTTAGTTCCACGATTACGTACAAAAAAAAGGGGCAAGCCTATTGCCGTCACCGGACACATTTATAATGGGTTATGTCCAAATTGGCCGAATGAATTTAATAAAAAGTAGCAGTTATTTGTAATTTTGAAAAAAAATTGAAACTTTGCGATGAATTGTTGATGAAAGGCAACAAAATCTTACGTGCCAGCCGCTATGGCACAACCAATCACAGTCTTGGGCGTCTCGGACTACCTCGGAAATGAAGATACTGTACTCAGTAACAAACATGACACTGTTTTATTAATAAAAACAAAAAATAAAAAAAAGTTTATTTAAAATTAGAATGAATCTAAATTCTCTCGGCATCTTCAGAGATATTCAGTGAGTAGAAAAACTGATGGAAAAGTACATACCTACCTACATTATGTATTTTTCATGATTTTTTCAATATGTTTTTTTTTTATTTATTTCCAAAGCTTGTACAATGTACATCATACATAATATAGTGATGGAACGTAGACACGTTACGGAGTAATAGGAGGATACATGAAGTTTATAATTGCAGATATGAATTTATTAAACAATATAATAAATAAATAAATAAATATTTTTGGACGTACTCACACAACGTCATCTAGCCCAAATTAGGCTAATATAAGCTTGTGCAATGGGACCTACACGACTGATAAACATACTTATATATTTCTAAATACATACATATTATACACAGAAAATACCCAAACTCCGAAACAAAAATTTGTGGATCACATAAATTGATTCGACCCGGGATCGAACCTGGGACCTCAGGGACGGCAGTCGCATACTTATACCACTAAGCCACCGAGGCTAAGGCTAAGGTATTGAAATGTGTGTACATAGTATATATAGCAAGATCCACAAAGTGTCATCAATTTACAGTATATATAGACATATTAAATAAACACTTCGCATGCAACTCATCGCTCAACTACTTCAAACTCATCAATCAATCACAAGCCGGGTTGGGTTTGGTTCACCTGTGATGGATTCTACCATTAAACATTGAGTTTGTTCACAGAATTTCGATGGAACGAAGTACGATATCATTAAGTATCACAAACCTATATGCGAACAGCAGTGTGCGTTATGTGCTTATGATAGTTACATTATGTATTTATAACCGACTTAGGAGGTTCTCAATTCACATAACTGCGACTGGGTGAACCAATTTGAATTTCTTTTTATTTTTTTATTTTTTTATTTTTATATACGCTTTATTGTACGCCAATACATTTTTAATATATCTACATACACAGAGCTTAGGTACATATATGAGCAGTACAATGAGCGGCCTTATTGCATAAAGCAATTACTACCATTTCTACTAGTTAATTTTTTGTTTTTTTTTTTTAAATTAAAAGCTTATTGCTTTTAATGTCGTCCTATTCCGGTATTTAAAGTTGGCTTCTCATTGTTAATGTAAAGCAATAAAAATACCATTAAGTACTGTTCAAGGACTCGTTGGGTATAGGATAGGTACCTAGCTACTAGTAAGAGGTAGAGTTTTGTTTCGGGCGCCACTGGAAATACCTTCTGCGAGTAACCGCCTGGGACGAAGAACTAAAAAAAAAACAAAAAAAAATTAAAACGTACTTTTACATTCAGTTTTGCTGACTGCTTCGGTGGCGTGGCCGGAGTGCATCCGCTTTCGACGCCGGAGTTTCAGGTTCGATCGAGAGTGTGGCGTGTCATTGGAGAGGCCTATGTCCAGCAGTGGACTGATGTGGGCTGATGATGATGATATGTAAAAATAGGTAACTATGATAATCAATAACTAACATGTATTAGCTTTTTTATAAAGTAGGTGTAGAGCTCAATAAGAAAGTACTTCTGTGGAATAACATAGGAAGCAATAAAGTTCTTTCTCGCGTTGCTCTCGGGCCTTGGCACATGAAAAAGCTTCAAAGTAATGGTAAGTAAGATGTTAAAAACTTTTAAAATTTAATAGCATTATTTTTCGCAGGGTTAAAAGGACAACAAAACGTCGACAATTGTTTCGCCTCTAAACGAGGCATTATCAAGACTCTTGATAATGCCTCGTTTAGAGGCGTTATGTCAATACTCTTATATCAAGACTCTTGATAATGCCGTATATCAAGACTCTTGATAATGCCGTATATCAAGACTCTCGATAATGCCTCGTTTAGAGGCGTTATGTCAATACTCTTATATCAAGACTCTTGATAATGCCGTATATCAAGACTCTTGATAATGCCTCGTTTAGAGGCGTTATGTCAATACTCTTATATCAAGACTCTTGATAATGCCGTATATCAAGACTCTTGATAATGCCTCGTTTAGAGGCGTTATGTCAATACTCTTATATCAAGACTCTTGATAATGCCGTATATCAAGACTCTTGATAATGCCGTATATCAAGACTCTTGATAATGCCTCGTTTAGAGGCGTTATGTCAATACTCTTATATCAAGACTCTTGATAATGCCGTATATCAAGACTCTTGATAATGCCTCGTTTAGAGGCGAAACAATTGTCGACGTTTTGTTGTCCTTTTAACCCTGCGAAAAATAATTCTATTAAATTTTAAAAGTTTTTAACATCTTACTTACCATTACTTTGTCATGGATTTTCGCCAAGTAACGCCTGTTTCTATCCAATATTAAAAAGCTTCAAGTCTAAACTCAGGAACTTGATTGTGCCTCTGGGATATCATCGACCGCAGCGCTCTTGTTACCGTTGATAAATAGCCATACACAACGAATTGCGTAATTCAAGAGGACTTCGGATGCAAACGAGTTACACCTCGGTAATGTTTTCTATTTTCAGGCAAATACGAGTATTATAAACATATTAGTAAGAGGTAGTATTTACGTTAGTTTTACTAACATGTACTTACTATCTTTTCATCTATCGAATCTGCAAGAATAAAGAATAAAGAAAGATTTATGATCAGTTAAGACATAATTTCTTTAGGGTAATATTTAACTGCTAATCAAAAAACCTTCGTTTTGTATTAAAAAAAATAATTTCCTAAGCAAAAATACTGATTGCGCAGAAATAATTACCTCAAAATATATTAATTTACGCATAGCTATTTATTTAAAAATTCTAACCTAACCTATCCAAGTCGGGTTGATCTAAGACCATTTTTAAGTTATAAAGGCAGAAGGAATTGCAGGACTGCCCTTAATTAGCTCTTAAATCATGCACTTCGTTCGTAAATTGTTGACCTAAGAACGACACAATATGAAGCCCATGATAGAAAATATCGATTAAACATTATGATCAATATTTTCTGCGATATCTTCAATTGAATAGGAGGCCAGCGAGGTAGCTTCAAAATCTTCATAATTACAGTCTTGCTACTCAAAATGTAAACTTGCCTCCTCTCAACAATATTATTCTGTACAGAAAAGTTTTCAGAGTTGTCCGATTCGAAGTTTGTCGCTCAACTGGAATAGTTCTCATGTCTCGGGGCGTTTCTAGTTAGACTTCGGTATACCTACATCGAATAACTACGATAGTTGGCAACAATTAAATTAAGTATATTTTATTTAAAGTTTCTGTTAAAAAACTTTTAATGCATTTGCAATCACAATACGTTCCATTCAATTAGATGATAGTAGGTATTATTACTTATTATCCTACTAATATTATAAATGCAAAAGTTTGTAAGTATAGATGTTTGTTACTCTTTCACGTAAAAACTACTGAACGGATTTTGATGAAACTTTACAATAATATAGCTTATACTTCAGAATAACGCAGGCTACAATTTATAACAATACGGCAACGGGAACAATAATCACGTGGACGAAGTCGCGGGCGACCACTAGTGTGGTATAAAGTTATGGTGTCATATAAACCACGTGTTAAAACTGCAAACTATGATTAGTCAGTTATAAGATCGCCTAATAGATTCGCCTAATATATTCGGATAATAGATTCGCCTAATAGATTCGCCTAATAGATTCTCCAAATATATTCTCCATAGCAGTTGTTCATACATTGTATAAACTACTATATATACTATACTATGGACAATCTCAATAGCGCGATTCAGGTAGGTTTGGTACGCCATCTATTGGGCGATCTTTCAACTAACTACTTAATCATAATTTGCAGCCTTAACACCACGTGATCCATTATTGTGTCCCAAAATCGTGTAGTAGGTTAGGTAGGTATTAAGCCAATAACCGCACAGATAATATTATTGTCACATATATTTGCCGTAATTTGCACACGTATTAATTTGAATCATGTAAGCATGCGTGAAATTTTCATAATACAGGCGAAATCGCGACATAGAGGGATATAACGCTAAATTAACTCGCAGATGCTCGCCTTTATCGTTGCGCATCCATACTAATATCTTGCGGGCTGGAAGCGGTGACGTGTCTTAAGTGGCTCAGTAGCTAGCGAAATTGCTTATTGCTTGATGTCTGACACCCACCTAAGTAGAATTTTGGGCATTATTATGTATAGTATCTATACCTACCAATACCCCACGTTCTCCGAGAGAGATGGCAGAGATTTTATTAGTCCAAAGTAATAAGTAGTGGCGTTATTAATAGGTAGGTAGTAGTTTCAATAAATTCGTGTTAAGCACAGCCCGCAGTGCGGGTAAGGTTGGTTTGGGCGCCGACACAAAAAACAGATATCATTTTAGGTAAATGATATCTGTTAAATTTATAAATTCGCGCATACGTAAGTACCTACGTATATGAAATATTATTAAAAGGATCTAAATTGAGTATCCTTAATCAATTTCCAAAAACTTTAATTAATTTCTGTTTTATCAGACACGTGCATGGATCTGCAGGCATGAATCTGTTTTTCATGCGTTGACACCTTAGCACCTTCACACCTTCCAAGCACATCCGGATGTGCCGGCGCTGCTGCTGCATCGGCTGAAGGCTTTAAACGGCATAAATATGCTAACCTAGCAGGTGATTACATATTTGAGCCGTTTGGGGTTGAGACACTGGGGTCATGGGGTCCGAGTGCTCGCCGCCTTTATAGAGACATTGCTAAACGCCTAATCGATGCTTCTCAGGACCAGAAGGCTGGCTATTTTCTGGCCCAAAGAATAAGTATCGCCATCCAACGTGGCAACACAGCCAGCATTCTGGGAACCTTCCCAGTCGGCAATGACGCGGAGGATTTTTTAAACGATAATTTGTAATGTAAATATTTTTAGTCTATAATTATGTTTATTTTGTATATTGTAGTTTTTCAATCAAACCCAAGCTTAGCATAATATAGCTATTATTCGGATTAATACAGGTATGGTATAATTAGTACAGGTATGGTTATAGGCGAAAAGTGGGTGTATAATATTCCTCTCCTACCTTTTCGGGGATACAAGCTTTGTTATAATGTATGTAAATATATCTTAATTATTTATTTGGACATTTGACGTAGGTTTACGTGGCCAGTCGCCAGTTTGAAAAATTGTAAAAAAACAACATTACTGAACTGCCATCATACGTTTCGTGAAATGAATTTATATTTTTGTTAAACTGATATATCTCATTCCGAGGGACGGTATACAGACATTATTTTATATATTCATTTCACGGATCAGCCCTTACTTTATATGACTTTATGAGGGTAACCAACGGTTCGGGATTCGTATACTATTGGATCTGTACAAAAAATCACCAGGGAATCACCTTGACTTCCTTTCGATTAAATTTTGATCAAAGAAAGAAATGATCCTCGAAAAAAGGCACCTAAGTACCTATATCTAGATTTTACTAAATAAACGGTTAGGTAACTATTTTTTATAGTATAATGCTAAGTACAGCGTACAACAACAGTTTGCTTTGATTGTTCTTAAATATTTTAAATATAAATTATAAATCAGAATCACAAAAACGTAAAATAGCGTAACGGCAGGGCTAAAAAGCAGTAATTATAAGTTCTAAGGGTTCGCCGTCGCAAGAACTTATAATTTCTACTTATTTCAAATATTTAACAACACAGTAAGTGATTAAAAATAGGGACCTACTTTATGTGACCAAACGAGCATACAAATTATAATACGTTCGCATTAAACGTAACGAAGGACCGATGTTTAAATCTCGTTGCTGTACATGATTGACGAAGTTTTAATTTTCTGTTTAGGTTTTACCCGAAAATAATCAATGTGTTTTTGACCATATATTGTATTATCTGTGTTCCAACAAATAAAAAATACTTTACTAGTAATGTACACTCGATACTCATACATAAAAAAACAAAAACCGGCGAAGTCCGTGTGGGGCCACGCATTGTATAGGGTTCCGTAGTCACCCATTATATGCTCTATAATTTCTAAACTAACATAATTATCTCCGTAGTCTCTCCATAGTCGTCCGTTATAGTTTTGGTTCTAAGTTCATCATATCTCAACTTCAATCAGGATTTTTTTCACATTCTTCAAGCTAGCTGTTTAGATTTTCGAGGGGACTTTTAGCACTTTGTCAATGTAGTAAATACACATATCCAGGCAAAGTTTCATGTTTCCAGCACTCACCGTTTAGGAGGAAAGTCGGGGACAGACGGACGGACAGACATGACGAAACTATAAGGGTTCCGAAACATGAACTCGGAACCCTAAAAATAGGGTTGTTCCTAAGCACTCATGTTACGGTTCTTCACGTCACAGCGTCTCGTCGTCGTAATTGGGTGTAGGTAATAATTTCAAGTCCAATTTTAGGATACCAGTGCTTGGAGCAATCCTACTATATCTATACATAGTATTAAACAAAGTCGTTTTTCCTGTCTGTCTGTCCCTATGTATGCTTAGATCTTTAAAACTACGCAACGGATTTTGACGCGGTTTTTTTAATAGATAGAGTGATTCAACAGAAAGGTTTTAATGTATAATACATGTATAACATACTAGAGTAATACCGATTATTTTAGAGGTTTCTAATGTAATGTCGTAAATAAACACATTTTTTGCGCTTTCATTGCAAACGCTGACGAAACCCTACGAGGCAGATCAAAATAATGTACTACAGTATTGTACACCATAGAAAGGTCTATAAAAAACTCCACGGTAGCATATGTCTATCTCTTAAGGATAACGCACAGTAACCATTTTTATCTTTTATAAATGACAAAAAAATAATGTGTCATTTGCCAAGCTATTTTTACCAATGCAGTATTATTCCTTATCTAATTGAATACCTTACATACGTTGTGCATTTAATGTAGACCAAAATTGCCATTCAAACCATATAATTTGGATGAATGACTTAAGAGATATCTCGTGATGGAAAAAAAATACGGGCTCGGCGACGCAACCGGGCTGTGGCCAATGACGGCAGTGAACACACAGAGATTTTAAGCAATACAGCATAAATCCTTATTCAATTAAGTACCTTAAATACATTTTGCTTTTAATATAGATCAATATGGCCCTTCACAGCATGTAATTTAAATGAATATTTTCGAAAATATTACAGATTAATAGGTTATATCATAGGCTTTTTCATTAAAAATTCATTTTCATTCATTCAATTCATTCGACATGTTTTTCGAAATTCATAGTAGGTACCTTGGTTGGATAGGAATTAGAATAAAACAATAGAATTATAGCCAAAAAGCGGTTTAAAGTAATGTAGGTATTTAAGTTAAAAAAAGAACTGAATAGGATAGGTATAAAGTCATATCTGAAAGACATCGTCGTTCAAACATAGGTCGTCGTACAGGGAATGCCCAAAGAGCACGTTCAGCTAGAGACGAAGATTCGTCAAGGGAATGTGAGGCTCGGCTCAGCCAGCTTCGGGCTAGATATAGAGCTGAAGGAGTAAGAGAATCGTGTAGTTGAGCGTGAGGCTCGCTGCAGTCAAGATCGGGAAAGTCATAGTGTTCGGAGAGCCAGAGAATCGTCTGCCGAGCTTGAGGCTCACCCCAGCCAGGATAGGGGTAGGCATCGATTACAGAGAGCCAGATCTAATTCGTGGGTAAATAAAGAAAATTCTGCCATGAATTACGATCCATCGATTCCTTACAAGGACGATCGATAGTATCAATTGATAGCATGTCAGTAGTGATTGAACATTGTTTGGCATTGAAATTCAAAGACGAATCTAATTCCACAATTCTAATACCACAGATAAAGACAATCATTCTACCACAGATAAAGACAATCATTCAACCAATGCAAAGCATACAAATATTTGCATTGAGATATTTAATTTTAAGACTGACATGCTACATAGTCTACATTGCAACCGTGCGAAGCATGGGCGGGTCGCTAGTAATATTATAAACGCGAAAGTTTGTGAGTATGTATGTATGGATGGATGGATGTTTGTTACTCTTTCACGTAAAAACTACTGTATGGATTTTAATGAAACTTTACAATAATATAGCTTATACATCAGAATAACACATAGGCTACAATTTATAAAGATATTGTGTGAATTGTTCAAAATATGACGATAAGTGAACGGGAACGGAAAAAAATCCAAATTACCACGCGGACGAAGTCGCGGGCGACCACTAGTAAAACAATATTTTCTTTATTTTTATTATATTTAAAAGGTAATGAAAATCTGGAATTAGAGGCAAAATAGGGTTTCATTTAATATAATAACACTAAGCTGCGTTTCAATGCTTGAATCTATAAACGTCATGTTAAAGCAAATTAATGACTCAATCCGGCAAACGTGATTGACACAAAATTAAGTACTTTTAGCTGGAATGTTGGTTGTTATACGAAACTAGAGCGAACGCATTAATTTTATGATAAATGTTGGCCTTAATTCAATTAAGATCGCATTAGAGGAAAAACCCTTTTAGGAGTTTTGGAAATTAAGATCTTATTTAGTACAGAGAAGTTCTGATGAGACTCTTGTGATTTAAAACCACCCATTTTCTGCCAAATTATATTAGAAAGTTCCTCCTTCTCGTGACTATCTATCATAATTGGTTTAGTTCAGATTTTTGTCATGTGAAGTCACTACGTTCTTTTGATGTAACTATAAGTCATTATAGTTGACTGAGGGACCGAAGCGACCGAAGTCTCCTTTTCAACTTGCAGACTGGGGAGAATTTCTTTCGTCTGTACACATCTCTACATCTACGGGTGCTGTCAGATCATGTTTGCGGCCGTAAGTATTTATCAACCGATTTTCATGAAACTTTACACACACACTCCTTGCTTACAATGAATAACATGTGAATGATATTTTTTGGATTGGATGAAAAATGAAAGAGTAATAAAGAAAATTGAAAAATAAATTTTCTAAACAAAGCTCCTGAAGTCTACGGTTCACAGAACCACTAGTTATGTAACTACTAGCCACTTATCAAAGAATCAAGCTGTGATTCTTTGATAAGTAGCTGACTCGGAACCAAGGCCAATGCCAAGACTTCAATAAAATTGGACTGGAATGTTTCCACTATTGCTATAAAGTAATAACGCCGATTGCAATTCGAAAACAAAAATCTATATCAATTCATGAATATTATGCTCTATATATATTCCAAAAACCTACCTATATATTTTTTGATTGGTACGTATATACCACAAAAATACATTTCAAATATTATATAACCATTTGGCTTTTGACGGTGAAAATTGAATATCCCATTCATAGGCTTCATATCGCTACAATTTGCATGAAATGAATTACTTAGCAACGTCGTCAAAGGGCTCGTTTGATGAAACGTTGATTTGTATAACGTATATACATAAATGTACAATCACCAACTTGAATAATATATATACCAAAGGAATATGTTATACAAGTTTGGATATATCATTTAGTGTTCTATACAATGTGTCTACCCCAGTAATTGCTAAGCTAACGTCTACTGTAAGAACTTCTTCATTGTAAGAACTATTCGTAGATGTAGAATTCATTGAAGTTTTTGAGACCAATTAGTCAAATACTTCACAGTTCACACTTTGTTTGCTGATAGAACAATAGGAACTGTTTAGTAAGACAGCCTACTCTGTTGTATTAGAGGTTCCCCTGTAAAAATAGATGTAGATGTGAAAATAAATAAATAAAAACTTTCAAGCATGACTATTTTCTATCATTACATGATTTCAAATTCGATGCTATAACATAGAGGCAAGCGAAAAACCCCCGAAAAAGTGCTTAGAAATGAAAATGACTGACCAATCAGCGAAAATGTCCATTTTGCGCTTTAAAATGGTTGTAACTTCTTTAAAACGCATTTTTTCGAACAAATCACAAAGTACAAAGTGTTCTATTTTGCCCGTTTTACCCTTAGAAATCATTTTCCAATATAAAAACCAACTTTTTATCAGTTAACAAATTAATTTTTTTATAACAATTAGCCCAACCGCACAAATTTTGTTTTCTTACCAATCGACGCCTTTTGATCCAAGGTTTACAAAAGTACAAATTTGTATAGGGGCAATCACATTTTTGCTGATTGGATGTTCAGTCATTTTAGTTTTTCAGGGAGTTTGCCGCTTGCCTAATACAAGAATCAAATTTCAGAAAATAATTATATTATTTACTAGCCGTTGCCCGCAGCTCCGCCTGCGTGTTATAGCTTTCTTGATCACCAGTTACTGATTTATTGCTATTGGCTGTTGAGCGATATTGTATCTTAAGATAAAATATTATTGAGCGAAGTGAGCGAAGCTCAATCTTAGGCGACTCATGTATTTCGTTTGTCACATACTCCTCCTAAACGCCTGAACCGATCTCCTTCAAACTTACCACAGTGATAACATGTGGCGTGAGGGTGGTTTAGAATAAAAAAAATTGAAAATCGGACATAACAAAAAAATTCTCATAAATCATTGTCGTACGAAAATTTAAAACTTCGCTCAGTTTTTTGCAACAGCAGCATGCCTTGCATACCTAGTAGTATCTTAGATCTTAGCCGTGTGCAGCGCCCCTTAGTGAACTCCACTGCGGGTGACGTAACCTACGACAAACTTATTATTTGCGGTTGGTACAGTAATCGGGTCTAAGGATCGAACCGCAAAATTAAGTTTGTTTTTTATTGTATATACTTTTCCGGGATAAAAAGTACCCAGTGTGGTGCCCAGGATATTAAAGAATAATTATACCAAGTTTCATCGTAATCGAACCAGCAGTTTTTGTGTGATGCCTGAACAAACAGACAGACAGACAAAATTTTTAATCACATTTTTGGTTTCGGTGTCGGTCTAGTAACATCCCCTGCCATTTATTTTTTTGATATTTTCAATGTACAGAATTTTCACTTCTACAGATTTATTATAAGTATATATAGATTTTAATGATTTATATGTCTACGAATGTCTTATTTATATCCAGGGGAATGTAATTAAATAAAAAAAGGGGTATGTAATTATGTGTTGTGGAAAGTAATTAATCTCTCTGCTAATTTTTAGGAAGTTTTAATGTTTTAATTTTGTACAAAGTAAACATACATACATTATACGTGCTATATCTTCTTTTCCCCAGCAGGGGTACCGGATGACCACAAATTTTCACTCGCTACGAAAATTGTATACAGTTGATGGTTTCGATTGTCGGCACTTGGTGAAATTTATAGTAATAAATGCTAACTAAAACACTTATACACCGTTTCACTTTTATTTAATTTACAGGATTTAACCTGACCGGTTTCGCTTTATAGCATTATCAAAAGTTGTTGTCCACTTTACATATTTATCAAACAAGTATGTTACTACACTGTCTAACATATCTTCCAGCCATTGTTGAACTCAATTGTATATATACCTTTTATCTTTTTTAACATTCATTGTTTTCATGCATAGGTACTCGCCCGAAGGGTACTCCGACCTTTTTTCAAGACATTTGCCATTTGGTTACATGGTATGTAAAATATATATTTCGTATTTCTCTATAAGATAATAGCCTGCGGTGTATACCTATATCCAGCATCATTTTTTCATCAGCATCGTCTTTGACGAGATACATATTAAGCATTTAATTGAAATTAATATTAAGCTAATACTAGCTATCCCGGCGATCTTCGGCAAGGAAGAAGAAGAAGATTGCACGCACTTTAAGGTATATAAGTTCTGTGACAGTAACCTTTTCTGTTAATTATTAGTTAAAGATTAAAAGAGAAGTACCTAATTGCTTACTTCAACGAAGTATGCTATGCGTAAGGATACATTTTCCACAACACAAATATAAACACATTATGTAGCGGTGTAACTACTATGACAATTATATCCCCTAAAATGTCTTATGCATAGAATGTAGGCAAAAAACCAGGCCACGTATTATAGTTAAGCACCAGTGTGAGGCTCATAGAATTCACATTTTGTTATGTCATATCACCAAAGTTATGTAATACCTACCATTTTTTTTTAATAAAAAACCAACAAATTGAATATGATGATTTTATATATAAAAGTAATGCAAAATGTGGGTAAAATTTGCCTGAAATAACAAAGCTCGAATAATATTTGAAATTACAAAGACCACCCTAATAACTTTCACAAGGTTTCTGCCACAGATTATAATGAAGTTTAATAAAAACGTGGTAGGCCACAAAAATTCGCTTCAAGCGTTTTTAATTAAGCAACTGAAACATTTTCTGTTATTATTGGATTGTGTTGGTTTAAATGCCCTCTTTTACATTACTTAGGTACATAATTTTATACTTTACACTTTGTTTTTACAAGCTGTGTTTTTATTTGAAATGTACTTACACACTTATAAAAATATAAGTATAGGTGGGTTAGGTACTTATAAAAATGTGTAGGTGAGTTCACAAGGGCGCAAAAGTACCTCTTTTGTAAGTAGGTATCTATTTGACGCAATTACGAAAAAGATTTCAAGCACACGGTTTTAATGTTTACGGAAAGTATTGTTCTTTTTAAGTGCCCCAGACCGCCTGTTCGAGGACGTACGGGAGTAATAAAAAAGTAAAATAGTTTGTAGGTCAAATGATGTTAATTTATTGTTACTAAAAATTGTTCTACATCACTATAAAGATAAAAAAATATTAAAATGTTAATTAATAATTATGTTTGGGAAGAATAATGTTAAAGTAATAAAATGTTACGATTGCACTCACGACAGTATAAAATGTTTACTGTTGACCCGATCGCGACGATATTTCGTTGTACACTAGATTAAAAATACTTAATCCTACTAATATTATAAACGCGAAAGTTTGTGAGTATGTATGTATGGATGGATGTTTGTTATTCTTTCACGTAAAAACTACGGAATGGATTTTAATGAAACTTTACAATAATATAGCTTATACATCAGAATAACACATAGGCTACAATTTATAAAGATATTGTGTGAATTGTTCAAAATATGACGATAAGTGTCAAATAAGTAGGAAGCGACGATGACAAACCGAGTGCGCGATACTACGGGAACGGGAAAAAATCCAAATTAACACGTTAACGAAGTTGCGGGCGACCACTAGTTAATTATAAAATTATCTCGACACCGAAGACCGTCCATGTCGGCCTTCGATTTCTTGAAAGTGTAATGTGAGCATATTATTCTTCGACTTTAACTGTAACGACTGTACCGTTACAGTTTCTATGTAGATGGAGTATTTGTATGTGGCAATGGAAATACGAGTGAATAGTAGGTACTCATAGGTTCTTAGAACCATAAAGTCACCAAAAAGCCTTAATTAGCCTTTACTTATTTGTATTTTGATTATTATTACTTTGCAGTATAATCATAAAGTAGAAATCAAGTACCCTGGTAGGTACCTTACAAAGCCCTTTCCTCAACCAATAGACATTCTCTAAAGAGTATGCTCTTCAGATAGAAGAACGAGAACATAAAAGCTTAGCTATATTGCCCCGACAGGTGAATAGACAGATAAAGTGTCAAGTGGATTGAGTACGGTGACTGGCTACAGATCAAAGGGAAACGTGCCCTTTTGTTGTACGTTACAACAAAGTTTTTACAAGAGGACAAGCAATTCTCATCGAGTGGCTGAATAAGTTTTGTCGAATGAGCTCTGTTCTAAGCCGACAGGAAATACAGAATTGGAAATGTTTAACGAGTTGAGATTTTAGTTTTAAGTAATATATTTCCTTGTGTGTAGGCTACACCAGGACCTTAGTGGCCCGAACCAACTTCATCAGCAAGTGTTGTCAACCAATTATACTCTGGCGAACACACATTTCTAGTTAACTGTAATAGAATCTCCTCCTATTACGAGGGACTAACAACACTGCTGAAACGTGGGCGTATTCGGGAAAATCAACAATTCCTACTTATTATATTATAATAATATTAATTTAATTATTTATTAGTCCGAGACGAACAGGACTTTAATTGGCTGTGCCATAGCGGCTGGCACGTAAGATTTTGTTGCCTTTAATCAACATTTCATTGCAAGTCAACGAACGGGTTTCAATTTTTTTTCAAAATTACTATATAGCTGCTACTTGTTATTAAATTCATTCGACCATTTTGCACATAACGAATTGACGGAAATAGGCTAGCCCCCTATTACGTGGGACTAAAAATACTAAAATACGCAAATTGTGGATGTGTAATGCACCTCTGCCTACCCCTGCGGGGATATAGGCGTGATATGTATGTAATATACTTTGTTTAATTTATTTTAACCTGTTACGTAAGCTTTTTTTCTTATCTCCTAGTGCTGACTGCTTCGGTGTAGTTTACGAAACATACCGATATCTGTATGTGTCTTACAAAGAAATGTCTTAACGAACTTAATTTATCTAAAGGAAGAAACAACAAACTGACTCAAATCACTGTAATTAGGAAAGTTATACGGCTTTATGTTGAGCGACATGAAATTGGTAGCTATTTACTATTCTTGAAGAATTACTTTAAACATGAAAAAAAATGTCCTCAAAAAATTTTATATGGAAAATTTAAATTAAGAAATTTTGAAAATAGCATCTTATGGAATACTTACCTATACCTAAACACTACATATTATAAAACAAAGTCTCTTCAGTCCGTATGTGTGCTTAGGTCTTTTCAACTACTACGGGTTTCACGAAGATAGAGTGGCTATAATACTTAGGTTTTCAGTTTAAAATTGTCAAGCGGGCAAAGCTGCGGGTGTCAGCTAGTAACTAATAAATATAAATCTGACCGAGAAGAAAGCGTTGGGTTAGCATCTACTAGTACTTTTTATACTTATGTATGTCGTATACGAGCAACGATGGGTATAACTAAGTATTCTCAATTAATTAAGCAACAAAATTCCTACGATCGTGTTGGTTGTGTGAATTAGGCGACTCATCGAACGTAGTCAATCTCGCTTAGTTTACTGAAACAGGATTAATTAGTGTGAGTAGGTACATTATTTGTTAACAATTTATACAATAGGTATTATACCTACAACTGCTTTGACTTGACCTATACATATACCTATTTGGCCGTGAAGATTTAATTATTGTAGTAGGTAGGAAGGTACTTACGTACATTGTTATTTATACTTATTATTTTCTTGTTTTCTTTTTACCTAAATGATGTCTGCTACTTCACAAAACAAAAGGTGATCTATTTATAATTTCTTTCTTAATATTTTAAGAATAGTTTAAGCAAACTCATTGCTTTGAAATACAAAAAATATATGGGTTTGGTAAGGATTCATCTAAAAATTCAGTGTTTAAATATCGTTGTAACACGATACACTGGTACCGTCAGTTCGGTAGAACTGCGGTAGGTGGATTCAACGCTAACCTTTATAGCGCGATGTAGAAATTATGAATATGGTATGAAGCAAAAATTCGATGTCGGTCGGTAGTGGTCATCGTAGCTCAGTTGGTCAGAGCAGTCCCCCTGTTAGGGAAAGGCCGTGGGTTCGAGTCCCGCCGATGACATCAGTTTTTGTGATCTATTTATAATTTCTTTCTTAATATTTTAAGAATAGTTTAAGCAAACTCATTGCTTTGAAATACAAAAAATAAAAAGTGTTTATTGGGATTAACTTATTATTATTTTAGCCTCAAACATCATACACATCACTCCGTTAAAGTTTTAGTTTTACTTTTTGGTGCGACCGGTTCATTTGTCATCTGCATCCAACGAGAGTAAACCAGACCAATACCTATACTATAATCTCATTGGCGATCGTCCGCAACTTCGTTTGCCTAGTAAGTAATTTGGAACATACATTGTGCGGACTTGGACCTCAGCTGAACTGGGATGACGCACATTATCCCGTTTACTAGTTCCACTTTTTTGTTCCATCAAACATAGTAGAACTAATGGGAAAAAAGTTCCCAGTAGTTCTACGGTAGAACTGTTCAGTAGAACTAATGGGAACGAATGTTTTAAAAAAACTATTTTTTTCAACTCGAACCAGTACTTCCTGAAATTAGGGCGTTCAAAGAACAAACTCTTCAGCTTTATAATATTTATTATAGTATAGATGTAACAAAATTATATTATAAACAAATATTTAAGGTTATATTAGTTTCAGTTCACGTCAAATTCATCAATTAATCTAATTAGGTAGTAATATCTCTCATAATTTCTATATTATTTCCCTACTTACTTTTGTATATTTTTCTTGTACTTTTGTTTATTATTTTCTTTCGCCAATAGCTATCCACTTTTCATTTAACTTCGATCTGTTATGTCCATCCAAAGGTTGCCTGTAAGAGATCACTCTAGGTGATAAGGCCGCCATTTGTACTACTGAATTAAGATTTAGTTTGTATTTAATATTACTTTGTATATTAGTGGACAATAAAGTATATTTCTATTTCTATTCTATTTCTATTCTATTACGTAACACTCCACTTGCTTCGTTACCGACGACACCAAGCGGGCACTCGGCTAATGTCATACACGAAGTGCTACGACTATTACCTATTCTGTGGTAGTGCTCTTTTCACTGACGCTTCAATATTCATGCATGAAACGGTTTGCATTTTCTCAGTTAGGCCTTTGGGAATTTGCTGAACAAAGTTGAGTATGTAACTGATTCACAACTCTGGTTTAATTTAATCAAATTTTCAATTTACATTCGCTTAGATGTTTTGAGAAATTTGCATGAAATAGAACAAACAAAATTATTACTATACAAAATAAAATATTGTACTTTTAAACAAATACGTAACGAAAAATGTAAGTAGGTAACTAGGTACATACTAAAAAAGGTTCTACCACATAAAAGTCATTGTTTTTTTAATTTTTTTATTAAATGGTACCTACAAGTAGGTACTCACCAATCATTATAACCAGTTTACAAATGTGATTTGATTTGATTTTCAATTTGCAAACCGTTCTATTTAGGTAGGTACCTATTTTGTCCTGTGGTTTATAATGTCTTTGAACTATAAACTAATGAACAAGGTTTAGATCAACTTGATGAAGTCTGAGATATAATAATGAATCCCAGAGTTCATTAAGTCCACAATTCAAAGAACTGTTTCAAACGTAGGTTTTGTCCGACGTAGCTAACTATTAGTATTTTCATTACTTTTCTTGATAATGATTAACTAGCAGATTTTAACAATAAATCTAATAGTTGTTGACAACTGTACTTGAATAAAGTAAAATCGTGATTAGTTTAGTAGTTAACCTTAGAAACCATCATCCAACGAGTCATATCATAGGGAATAGAACTAACCGAACCTTTTCCCAACCTAAGTAGTTGGGGTCGGCTTTCTAGTCATCTGCGATGCAGCTGAACTTTCCTTGGAGCGACTGCTGTCTGAACTCAACAACCCATAGGCGATATCGAAGTTCTGTAGTTAGAGCAGTTAGAGTAAGTAGTCGGATTTTGGTTTTGGCCTCAAATATCTACCATAGATGACAACCGGGACCAAGCTCTCCGAGGCACGCAGGAGTCTTAAGAAATGATCACCCATCCTGCCTGGCTAGATGTTGCTTAACCTTTGCAATGCGTTAACCTACCACTAAGCCACGAACACCCTAAGAAGCATTTAATTTAAAAGAATTGCAAATACCGTTGATTAGTTTCTTTTTACTGAAGACTAATGAGTTCGAAGTTAATGCAAATCAGTATCCTAACGGGGAATGAGGTCTAAAACAATGATTCTTGTATAAATGAGATGTTGATTAATGCGCATAGATAATAAACTTACTGAAATCTACAGAAACTTTATTTATGATTTCAGCGTCTTGAAATAACAATATAGAGTTCTTAGCTCGACCTTTGTATATCTATGGGCATTGAGAATCAACAGAAATGCGTTTAATAACATCATAATAGCGCTCAGGTACACACAACCCCATTTATTAGGGTTTCATACCCAAAGAGTAAAACAGGAACCCTATTATTAAGACTTCGCTTTCCGTCTGCCCGTCCGTCTGTCACCAGGCAGTATCTCATGAACCGTGATCAAGTTACTAACTTTAATTAAAATTCCATTTACTCCAACAAGAAAATTACCCAGTGCCTAACCAAAAATGTATAGCCAACATATAAAGAACGATACCTCGTCAGTTTTTAATTCGAAATACACTCACACACTCGAAAAATATTGTAATCAACTAAGACTTGTATCACTTCAATATTAATATTGATGTGGTTCTCATAGTTAATTATATCTTAAAGGAGTTTGTGATGAGAATAATGGAACTTAATATATATATTGTTAATTAGGTACCTAATGAAAATCTAGGTTTTAATGGCCTACATTTAACAAGTCGTGCATTATAGTAGGTAGTCTTTATCTAACTTTACGTAATACATATTGAGTTTTGTATTTTAATCTCATCTGCTGTGACTAAGGCTGAAGCCACACAAATATATACTAAAAATATTTACATAACAAAATATCGTTTAAAAAATCCTCCGCGTCATTGCCGACTACGAAAGTTCCCAGAATGCTGGCTGTGTTGCCACGCTGGATGGCGATACTATTCTTTGGGCCAGCCTTCTGGTCTTGAGAAGCATCGATTAACTTAGAACTTAGAACAGTAGTTAGAACATAAGAATTTTATTTTGACGAATGATTCGAAGGATCTTTTGACATTATGTTTTGTATTTCTTTTCTTACTGTTATTTTTATTACTACTATATTTTTTTTTGAAGAACCGTCTGAAAATATAAGTAAAAAATATATAAGTTTAAAAACTATTATAGTTACCTACGTCATTGAGTAAGTAAATATTTTATTAGCACACAACAAAATCTGTATAAATTCAACGCCAGTTAAAGATTTACGAGATACAATAGGTATTAATTTGCAGATAACATACATTCAGATTCAATTCAAGTTTAGAACGCCTCTGAAATATATATTAGCAATGAAACTCGAATCAGCTCAATCTTGATTGTAGTACTACACAGACTACTAATATTTTTTTGTTTTGTAAGTATGTGGTAGGTAGAGGGAGTATTCTTTGAAAACTAAAATCGAAACTGAATCGATGCAAATTTTTTTTTCACTTATAAGTACCTATGTAGTTGCATTATCCCTGAGTGCTGTATGTATTTATATTCCGTTCGGTACTTAATGTGTTCCAATGGGGCTCATGGTCTAGTGGTAACCGACAATGTTAACACATTGCAAAGGTTAAGCAACATCTAGTCAGGACGGTCTTGTATGGGTGATCATTGGGAAAACACTGGCAAATTGTGGGTGTGTAATGCACCTCTGCCTACCCCTTCGGGGATACAGGCGTGATATGTGTGTGTGTGTTGTGAAGGTCAAATGGCAGTCGCTTCACGGAAAATATCGAAATTCTGCTGAATCGCAGTTAGACTGGAATGCTGACCTCAATTGAGTTGGGAAAAGGCTCGGTGAATGATGACCTAATGTGTTCCAATATGAATTAAGATCGAGGACTGCCTCGGTGGCGCAGTGGTATAAGGCAATCTACTGCCGTCCGTGACGTCCCAGGTTCGAATCAATTTATTTGTGTGATCGACAAATGTTTGTTTCGGAGTATGGGTGTTTGATACTCGTATGTATAATATGTATTTATTTAGAAATATATAAGTATGTTTTGTTTATCATTGGTCTAGATCCCATAACACAAGCTTATATTAGCTTAATTTGGACTAGATGACATTGTGTGAGAATTTCCAAAAATATTATAAAAACAATATTAAACTACAACAACACTAAGCAATGGGAGCAACGACGGTTGATACTCGTATATATGAAAGGGTTTTCTTTTCATTCCATTCAATCTCATTACTGAAAATTCATTATTGATCAACCGTGATTTTGTCACGCGCACAGTGTTCAAAGAGCAGTGAAGATTGATTTTTCTGTGGTTAATATTTTCTTCGGGTGATTGGGGTAATTCAATTTTGTACCAAACATTGGAAAAGTCACAAAAAGGTTGGGTGAGGATATCAAATAGGTCACAAGAATACTTGCCAAAATAATCCTTACGTAAGTACACCTATTTAATACCTAATAAGTACAATCATGCCTACCGTGTAAGAAGCTCTTAGCCAGCTTTTCACCTTTTTTTTTTTTTTTTTTTTAAATCCGCAGTATGACCCTGCGGCCGCACCTATGTCCATTGCCGAGCGCCTCTGGTAAAGACTGAGAGAATTCCCAGTGGCGCCCGGCGGATCTTGGCCACGTGCGTGGCCACTGCGTGATGGTCGGGTGTTACCCCGCATCTTTGGGGTCGGGTTTTATCCCGCATCCCTGGGGTCGGGTTTTATCCCGCATCGGTGAGTGAAGGCGTGCGTGGGGTGCAGCCCCATATCACGCAGCCCTTCTAGCCTGCTTCTGTAAGGACGGTAGGTTGCTAATCCATCGTCCTCAGGCCCCGATCATGGAGGTCGATGGTCCTGGGCGTAGTCACGCCTGCGGCGCCCTCGCCGCAGACTTCGGAACTCAGCGGGGAAGATACGCTCCCTCACCCTACCGGCCGCCTCCTTCACGAGCATGACCTGCTCGCAGAAGGAAACGGCCGCGTTCCACTGGCTCTCGCTAGAAACCATGGCTCGTAGCATGGTCTCCAGCGAGAGAGTATCTACGCCCAGGCCCACAACGAGGTCCCGGCGCTGACTCGCCTAGGCTGAGCATTCCACCAACGTGTGGAATGCCGTGTCTACGCCGGAAGCCTCGCAGTGTTGACACGCGGGTGTGACCTCACGATGCATGTGAAACAGATACTCACCGAAGTTTCCGTGCCCAGTGATGATCTGTGTCGCACGATACGTGAGGCCACCGTGCTGCCTCTGCAGCCACTCCTCCATGATCGCGATGGTGGTGGTTGCTGAAGTCGCACCTTCCATGTCTCCATGAGGTCCTGGCGGAGTTGGGACCTCTGAGCCTCGATTTCTCGAGACGCAGGCCTGAGATCCCGCTCCAGCGCCTCCTTGTGCCATTGAAACAATGACGCAAGGGCTCTCGCTTCCAGGTCCCATGGAGGGGTCGCGGCTAGGAGACATGCAGCCTCTAGGGAGATCGTGCGGTACCCTCTTATTGTTCTGACGGCCAAGGTCCTCAACGATCTGTGTAAAACAGCAGTGTTGTTGGCCGTCAGTCTCGGCGCCCATACAGGAGCCCCGTACACGGCCATACTCCGCACGATCAGCTTTTCACCTGGAATGTTCTTGGGGATTTCGGTTAGTTGAGCACTTTTGCCAGAGTACCGTCCATATATTGGCAGGCAACCCATGTACCCCAAAACTATTCCCTCTGAAACAAAAGTCCCAAAGATTTTATCGAAATTGCAAGAGATGATCTTGAAAATGAGCAACCTTAATAATTTGGCACGGACACAATAATAAAACGTAAACTTATTTTCGGACATTGAGACAGTAATAGCGAAGACTATTATCATTACTTCGGACACACAGCTAATATCAGACAAAGTGCCACGTCTACTAAAATGAACAAAACAACGTAGGCGTGCGTCAAATTTCTTTGATAAAGGTCAAGATTCGTCATTGAAGGACGTAATACAAAATGAACCCGCATATAGTAGCTTTTACGGTGAGCACTCATGCTAATAACATATCTAATATCTCATACTCAGCTTGCCAATATCTGGGGGCTGGAAGTGGTGACGTAACTGACGTGGCTTGGCGACGTATGATATTGCTTATTGGCTGCCATTCGAAATTACCTAGGAAGGAGAACTATTTAGACCATAGTACCCCAATAATATGATATTATATTATATCGAAGATTGCCTGCCAGTTCGCCCGCGTGCTTATTTATACATGCAACGGTGATAAGTAGTAGGTTCATAACTGCTCAAAAATTAAATTTGCCCTCCCGCTTTTACGTGATAACAGAGCAAACAAATAACCATACGGACTCGAAGAAACAAGCTCATAATTTGTTTTTTTTTTAGTTCCGCGAGACCGCGGCCGCTCCTACGTCCATTGCCGCATAATTTGGGACTCAAAATTTACTGTCCCGAGTTAGTTTTGTTTAGTTATCTTTAATGATCTATCAATTTTATATGTACTCAATTATCTATGTATATTGTTTTATTAGGAGCTACGGGTAACTACGTGACTTTTAAAGTATTGGTTATATAATAGTGACTATTAACGTTTAGTTCTAACATCTACTTACAGGAACTTCTTGTTGCGAGTGTAGCAATTATGTGCATGCCTTTCCTTTCATGATAGTCATTGCATAATATGTTTAACCACTAAGAATGTATCTCTAACTTTTTCGTACTTGAACTTACTTGTCTATTGCACATTGAGACTGGTGCATTTTGAAATAAAAAACTTGCATGCTTCTCTATCATAATCACTACTAATATTATTAGAGTCATAATATTATGTTCTTACTGGTTCTTTGGTTAAGTTAAAATTTTGTGCACAGCTAATTAGCTGATAATCTAGCAAGTTATCAGCCACTGTGACAGGGGCGGATCCAGACCTTAAAAAAGGTGGTGGGCACGGCCAGTCGAAAATCGGCCAAGTGTGAGTCGCAATGTGAACTTGTGATCGATACAATTGGTAGTGTTTTTTTTTTACTCCCACGTCCGTTGCCGAGACCCTCTGGTGAACACTCCACGAATTTCCAGTGACCCCCGGCGGACTCTGCGCTGGAGTTTGGTCGAGTTTTATCCCGCATCGTTGGGGTCGGTTTTTATCCCGCGTCGGTGAGTGAATCCGGTTGCCGCTAACTGCGGAACTCAGCGGGAAGGGTACGCTCCCTCTCTATTAAGTTTTTATATTGTGGTGATATGTCAACAATATAACACTTGATTAAAGCACAGCAATAAGTAGAGTTTTATATTTAGAGGTAAAAATACAATGAATCTAAGATCGAATATTATATCATGACAAGACGTAACAGAATTAGGTTGCCAAGGGTTACCACTACCATAGATATATCAATACAAAGAGATGATATAAGTAGGTACGAGTATATAGCCTCTTTACACCCTCAGAATTTTTAGAATTTTGAAATTCTCTTCAAACCAATCTTGGCGCTCATTTCACCCAATTTTGGTCCAAAAAGCGGCTTGGTGAACATATCAGCCAGCTGCCGCGCGGATGGTACTTGTTTTACTTCAAGTTCTGCATTGGCAACACATTCACGCACAAACAGATGCTTTAATTTTATATGTTTCGTCCGCTTGTGGTACTCATATTTAGGATTGTGCAAAAGCTTTATAGCCGATTCGTTGTCCAAGTAGAGCACAGGTTTATCTAACTCAGTCAAATCTTTCAAAAGACTGTTCAGCCATATAATTTCTTGTGCTGTTTCGCTGGCTGCTATTATCTCCGCTTCAGTCGACGAGAGAGATACGAGAGATTGTCGTTGACTTCTCCAGCTGATGGCTGCACTCGAGAGTAGGCATGCCATACCAGTTGTCGATCTCCCTGTTGTTTGATCTCCTGCTAGGTCGGAGTCAGAAAAACATACCAAGTTTTTCGGTGTCTCTATTGTATGCCTATAAACTAATCCTTTGTCAACTGTTCCTTTTAAGTAGCGAAAAATCCGTTTCACTAGCAAGACATCACTTCTAGTGGGTATCTCTAGGGTTCTGGATGCTTTGCTAACAGCATACGCTATATCAGGCCTTGTGCCCACTGCTAGATAAGTAAGAGCTCCAACAGCCTGTCTATATGGAAAATCGAGCCCGTTTCCTTTGTTGAGTTCTATATCCGTATCATTGGTGCTCTCTTTTATTATAGGAGTTGGTGTTGGTTTGCTGTTCATCATACCAAACTTTTCAAGAACCTTCTTTGTATAAGCTTGCTGACAAAGTGATATTCTTCCTTTTTCTGCTTTTATTTCCATGCCCAGGAAGTAGGAACACGGTCTGGTCGTAATCTTGAATCTAGCCATCAGTTCATTGATAAACTCGTCTCCTGCAGCAGTTGTGTTACTCGCTACGAGTCCATCATCAACATAAAACCCGATCAAGACCTTGGATTGTCCTCTGATTCTGGTATACAAACAAGGGTCTGCTTCACTTTGTTGAAAGCCAGTTTTTATTAGAAAGTCAGCAATGCATGTGTTCCAGCATCGCGGAGCTTGTTTGAGACCGTAGAGGCTGCGATTCAGCTTGCATACCCGTTTAGTTCCGTCTTGGAAGCCTTCGGGCTGTTTGACGTAAATCTCTTCTTCAACAGAGCCATTAAGAAAAGCTGTTGTCACGTCGAATTGTCGTAGGTTGAGATTTTCTTTAGCAGCGATCGCTATGATTGTTCTTATGGTGGTGAGACGAACCACAGGACTAAACGTCTTATCGTAGTCGACGCCTTGCCGTTGTGAATAGCCTTTAACTACAACCCTAGCTTTAAATTTATCTATTGAGCCGTCCGGGTTGGTTTTTATTTTATATATCCATTTGCATGGTAGTGCTTTACGTTCTTTAGGTAATTCAACAATATCCCAGGTTCTGTTTTCTTTTAGAGAGTTTATCTCGCTCAACATGGCCTCGAGCCATTTATTTTTATAAGGTGATTCCAGTGCTTGTTTATAAGACTCTGGTTCCTTTGGTAAATTTTCAACTTCAGCAACAGCTGCCAGTACAAAGTCATCATACCGATGTGGCGTTTGTATTCCTGATCTGTCTCTGAGATTATAGCGAACTTGTTCAGGTTCTGAAACAATTTCAGCTGCATCATCAAACTGTTCGTTATCAGTATCAGCTTCTTGATCATAAGTGGTTTCACGTTCGTGATCAACATGTTCGCTTTGATGAGTAGTATCTAGATTTACTGCGTTTTCATGAATGTCACTTTCTTCAGTGTCGTCATCAGTTTCATCTAAAAATACTTGCATTTTATGTGTTTCTGGAGTCAAATCACAGTTGATGTTGTCTGTAGAGTTTGAGTAGTAATTTGCTTTTGTGATTCTTACATCTTTGGAAATCAGACTTTTGCGTTTAGATGGAACATAAACCCTGTACGCTTTACTGGTATCCGAGTATCCAACAAACATTCCTGGCATTGCCTTAGAAGCAAATTTATGGCCTCTGGGCCCTTTCTTCAGTATGAAGGCTTTGGATCCAAAAGCATGGAGATGATTAACGCAGGGCTTTCTTAGAACCCATTTCTCGAATGATGTCTTGTTGTCTATAGCACTGTTTACACTTCTGTTGCATAGATAATTAGCGGTATTAACAGCTTCTGCCCATAGGTGCATTGGTGCTTTTGCGTCAATAAGCATAGCTCTGGCTTTCTCCACCAGTGTCCGGTTCTTTCGTTCAGCGATACCGTTTTGTTGTGGGGTATAGGGTGCTGATAATCGTCGCGCAATCCCGTTTTCCTTCAAATAGGCTTGGAATTTGGCATTGATGTATTCCGTCCCGTTGTCTGTGTGCAAATGTTTAATTTTGTTCTCTGTGAAGTTTTCCATTTCTTCTTTATACTCTTTGAACTTGTCTAGTACTTCGGATTTGTTTTTCAAGAAGTAAACCCGTCCATACCTACTGTAATCGTCAATAAAGGTCACGAAATATCTGCTTTGAGCATCAGAAGGTGTACTGATTGGGCCACATAAGTCGCTGTGGACAATCTCTAGACGTTCAGTAGTTCGAGGAGTAGTTCGTTGTGGATGGCTTGGTACTCGAGTTATTTTCGATTGTATGCATGTTTCACAATCTAACAAAGTCTCATTTTTATTGAAATTCAATCCAACCAATGTCTCATTTTTGAGAGCTAAGTGGAGATCTTTGTTGTTCATATGTCCAAGCTTCTTGTGCCAGTCTTGTATGGAACCGTGCTTTGTGTTCGCGGAGCATTTTGCAGGCGTTGCTGCAAAGCTTCTTTCAATGTTTGGCGATCTGACATAGTAAAGGCCATTTGACTTTTCTGCGTTCATTAAAAATTTCCCCATTTTATTGCGTATGACTGCTTTGTCTTTGTCAAATTTTACAGAAGCACCGTGATCTGTCATACTAGGCACTGATAGTAAATTTGTTGAAAGGGTTGGTACAAATAGCGTGTTTTCTAGATGCAATTTCACATTTTTATGGATCAGCGTAACTCTGACTTCACCTTTAATTTCAGTGGAGTGATCTTCTGATGCAAAGTTGAGTGTTCTTGACACAGTATTCATGTCTTTGAAGTACTCATGGTGAAATGTCATATGTGAGGTACAGCCACTGTCAAGTACCCAATCGTCTTTAGTATTCCGGTTAGATGTTAGGAGGCATTCTTCTGCATAGTGAGAGTTGTCATTTTTGTACGACTTCTTCTCTTTATTTTTCTTCCAGCAGTTAGAGCATATCCTATGCGTCTTTTTCTGAAAGAGTTTGCTTCCTGTCTTCTTACAAATTTTGCAAGATGCATAGAGTGCATTTTCGTCTTTTTGTAGTAGACGAAGTTCAGCGTTGTCATTATTGTGATGACGAGCGTCACATTCTTCGATTATTTTTATTTTAAGTTCATCTGGTTTTGGCAGGACGTCACGTGATTCTATCGCAACACGAAAGTTGTCATATTCAGAGGATAGGCTGTACAGCATCATTACTGTCAGTAGATCCTCATTGATTTTCACATCCATGTCTGCCAGTTTGTCAACTGTGTCCATGAACTTGCTTAGGTGTGCGCGTACATCGTTTCCTTCCAATTTTGTCAGTATCAGGTTCTTAAGAAGGGATGCTTTGCGCGCAGGACCTTTACTCGCATGTATTTCCTTTAGTTTATCCCATAGAGCTTTCGCAGTTGTGCATTTCTTTATTTCTTTTAATTGTGAAGGAGCGATTATAAGGATTAATTCAGATTTCGCCAGTCTGTCTCCTTCTACATCGTCGGCACTTGCATCATTAGCTAAGGGACTAACCACGTACTTCCATAGCTTGCTTTTTATCAACACGGCTTCGGCCTGAATTGCCCAAGTGTCATAGTTGGTCGTATCAAGTGGATCTATGTTGTATGTTTTCGGCATTTTTGGCACACAATATCCTAACGCTCTGCTACCATATTAAGTTTTTATATTGTGGTGATATGTCAACAATATAACACTTGATTAAAGCACAGCAATAAGTAGAGTTTTATATTTAGAGGTAAAAATACAATGAATCTAAGATCGAATCATAGTATTGTATTCTCTTTGGATCGAATATTATATCATGACAAGACGTAACAGAATTAGGTTGCCAAGGGTTACCACTACCATAGATATATCAATACAAAGAGATGATATAAGTAGGTACGAGTATATAGCCTCTTTACACTCTCTCTCTCGACCGCCACCTTCGCGAGCATGACTTGCTTGCAGAAGGACACGGCCGCGGTCCACCTGCTCGCGCTGGAGACCATGATTTGTTGAGTGTACAGTTCAGCGTAGTGAAAACTGACTAGCAAAAATGACAAAAGTCATTTTATGTTTGAACTTCACAAAATGTAACATTTTACTTCAAAAAAACCGAGGCGATTTTAGCAAAAGAATATAAAATATTAAAAATACAAACATAACAAATATAAAATATGAAACATGATGAACAAATATAAATTATGAAATATGTACATGCTAATATGCATTTATTATTACTAATAATAATTGGGTATTAGCTTGGTATTTAACTGTTTGGCCCCCAACATAAAAGTACTTCCCTACGCCTCCTGGGTTCCCCGATTTTAGAAGATGGCTTTTCCACTTTTATCGTGGAAAAAATTCAAAATTTTGACCAGGTTATTGATAGTCTATGTAATATCAGTATTCATTCAGCTTTCACTATTCTTCGTTTTTCGTACCCAAATTTACACATGCCCTCCGTTCAGGACAATTTTGGAAAAATGTAGAAATTTTGGGCAGACTAGACAACTTAATACAAAATTCTTTGTGTAAAATTTTAAATGTAAATATTAATGACCGAGCCTGGGTCCAAGCGTCTCTTCCAGTTCGCTTGGGCGGGCTAGGTATTCGTAGAGTCACGGATGTCAGTCTGCCAGCATTTCTGTCGTCGGTCCATAGCACCGAAGAATTAGTCAGTAAAATTTTGTCAAATACACTGATTGATTCCGAGGTGCGATGCAAGACCGATTCCATAAATGCTTGGAGGATGTCTTGCCCCGACACTGACCTGCCCTCACGCCTAGGCTCACCGCGACTGTGGGATTCGCCGCTCTATAAATTGAGAATTAATACACTAATTGACACTTCTGTCAATATTTCAGAGCGTGCACGCCTACTAGCTGTTGGAGAATGGGAGTCAGGGTTATGGATTCAGGCGCTCCCATCGCCCAACATCGGTACAATGTTGGACGACACAACCTTCCGCATTGCCACTTGCCTTCGGCTGGGTACAGCTTGTGTATCTCCGCATCATTGCACCTGTGGAGTAGCCGTCGATAATCTGGGACACCATGGCCTTTCTTGTAGCAGAAGCGCAGGTCGTATACCTCGGCACGCTATTCTAAACGACATAATTCGTAGGGCTCTTTCCGCCGCAGGTCTTCCGGCCGTACGTAAACCAAATGGTTTAGCACGAAGGGATGGAAAGAGACCGGACGGTATGTCGTTGCTACCGTGGAAGATGGGAAGGCCTTTGGTGTGGGACGCCACATGCGTTGACACCTTAGCCACTTCACACCTTCCAAGCACATCTGGATGTGCCAGCGCTGCTGCTGCATCGGCTGAAGGCCTCAAACGGCGTAAATATGTAATCACCTGCTAGGTTAACATATTTACGCCGTTTGGGGTTGAGACACTGGGGTCATGGGGTCCGAGTGCTCGCCGCCTTTATAGAGAAATTGCTAAACGCTTAATCGATGCTTCTCAGGACCAGAAGGCTGGCTATTTTCTGGCCCAAAGAATAAGTGTTGCCATCCAACGTGGCAACACAGCCAGCATTCTGGGAACCTTCCCAGTCGGCAATGACACGGAGGATTTTTTTAAACGATATTTTGTAAATATTTTTACTAAATAATTATGTATATTGTAATTCTTATTGTACGTAAGCTTGATCGCTCATTAAATTACGATTTTTTTTAACTAGATCCCTGCGTATGTACTTTCGTACCAACGACGACGTAGATTTGGTAAAACGAGAAAACATTATCTATGTCTTATGTCATTATATTGTCAATGTCAAAAATGTGACATAACGTCTATGCGTAATATTTGGTGCGTTCCGAATCACGTACGATTTATGTTTTTCCTTTTCCAAATCCAGAGTTAATCTCAATACCCTGAAAGTGTGACATCATTTTCTCAATGACGGTGGTGGGCATGCCCATACTGCCCATCACGGTGGATCCGCGCCTGCACTGTGAACCTTCTACATATAAAACCCGGTATGTATGAGGATCACACAAAAACAAGTCCTAGCCCTGAAATTGAACTCAGTCATCAACAAAAGACTGAATGTCTGTTCACAGGTTTTTTTTATATCAGGTCGCCAAATTGACGCCGCTCGCCTAATGGAAAGCCGTTGCGACGTTTGGCGATTGTGGGCGACTTTCACAGTAAGTATAATCTAGGAGATGCAGGATAATCTTTTCCCTGGAATAGAAGGAATATGGACTAACTACACCTTTAAGGCGTCCTACTAACGAGTTCTTTTATTATTCCATAGGTTCTAATTCGTTTTTGTTGGTTTTTCTTTGCCACTTTAAATAACTCACTTTTTTAAATTCCGCCGCTCTCACGTCCGGTGCCGGGCGCCTCTGGTTCACACGCAGAAGGTATTTCCAGTGGCGCCCGGCGGCATTTTACCAGCTTGTTTAACAATAGCAGTCACTTTTTGCTTTGCAGATATTTTGTAAATCTAATGAGTTCATAAAACTTCACAATATATTAAACGGTTACAAAACCTTAATTGCGCTTCACTCACCAAGTGCAACACTCAATCTTTAATAAAAGAAACGGGTACAGTAATTAATATCAGAACTCAAGACAATCAAGAAACTTTTACAACAATAAGTTTTAAACCGTTTACATAAACTCTGCGAAGAAATCAAGCTCTTACTGTATTTTATTATTTTAAAGCAATGAGTTTGCTTAAAATATTAAGATAGAAATTATAAACAGATCACAAAAACTTATGTCAGCGGCAGGACTCAAACCCACGGCCTTTACCTTACAGGGGGAATGCTCTGATCCACAGCCTCAGCCATGGCCACGGTCAGAGAGGGAATGCTCTGACCACTGAGCTACGATGACATCGTAAGGGACAGGCCGTGAAATCGAAAACTAATCTTTCAATGTAAGTTTTAAGTAAATTTTCGTAGCTTTCTTTAATAAAGTATAAATCTTTGCCCTTGTTATATATATAGTTGCGAACACAAACACTTTAGTGAGGAATAGTGCAAACTTAAGCGAAGTTCTGATGGATCGAATAGTTACTAGAAAGATTAGTTTTCTTTGCCCCTCGCGAATTACCTACTGAACTTTTTACGCCATACAGTGTTCTATTAGTCTGTATTTGTTGTCTAGAAGTTCATTTTGGCAATGCAACTTATAAGCGCTATAAAATTGAAAATTGATCGATTCGTGTGGCGAAGACGGCGGCGGCGCCCTTGCTTGCTGGCTGTTCCTAGGGCACGTACCAACCTGCTGGGGAGGCGCCGCTGTCTCGGGCGTTTCGCACCCTCAATCTAGTGGCTGAGGAGATTGATATCTTTGGTTGTTCGCGTTCGCGAGTGAGTTCACGAGAGTCACAATGTATTTAATTTGTTACAAATAGGTTAGTTTTTAATTTAAATCTTTACATAGTATAAAACAAAGTCGCTTTTCCTGTCTGTCTGTCCCTATGTATGCATAGATCTTTAAAACAACACAACGAATTTTGAAGCGGTTTTTTTTAATAGATACAGTGATTCAACAGAAAGGTTTTAATGTATAATATACTAGAGTAATACCGATTATTTTAGAGGTTTCTAATGTAATGTCGTAAATAAACACATTTTTTTGCGCTTTCATTGCAAACGCTGACGAAACCCTACGATAGAAAGGTCTACAAAAAAGTCCGCGATAGCATTATGTCTAAATCTTAAGGATAACTCACAGTAACCATTTTTATCTTTTATAAATGACAAAAAAATAATGTGTCATTTGCCAAGCTATTTTTAACAATGCAGTATTATTACTTATCTAATTGAATACTTTACATACATTGTGCATTTAATTTAGACCAAAATTGCCATTCAAACCATATAATTTTGACGAATGACTTAAGAGATACCTTGTGATGAAAGAAAAATAACAGTGCGGTGACGCGGCCGGGCGGTGGCCAATGACGGCAGTGAACACAAAGCGATTTTAAACAATCTATACCTACTTATAATAAATCTGTAGAAGTGAAAATTCTGTTCATTGAAAATATTAAAAAAATAAATAGCAGGGGTGTTACTAAACCGACACCGAACCCAAAAATGTGATTTAAAAAAAAATTGTCTGTCTGTCTGTCTGTTTGTTCAGGCATCACATCGCAAAAACTACCGATTCGATTACGATAAAACTTGGTATAATTATTCTTTAATATCCTGGGCACCACACTGGGTAATTTTTATCCCGGAAAAATATATACATATAAAAAACAAACTTAATTTTGCGGTTCGATCCTTAGACCCGATTACTATACCAACCGCAAATAATAAGTTTGTCTTAGGGTTTTTTTTTATATTGGGTTCGCCAAATTGACGCCGCATCAACTTGACGACCTACTGATGTGCCTCTTCACGCTCCGCTTAAAGAACCCAGGGTTATATGTGGGAACTAACACGTGCACAGGCAGGGCATTCCAAGCCACTATCGTTCGGCAGAGAAACGAACGTTTAAAACGTTCGGTTCTCGATAACATGCAATCCACTGTGTGGGAGTGGCATCTCTGCCCGGCACGCGTTGTTCGGGATCGGAAGGAAGAGGGTGGGATCAGATTGAAGAGCTCTTCAGAACAGGTTACGTCACCCGCAGTGGAGGTCACTAAGGGCCGCTGCCCACGGCTAAGGTACTATAATAGTTTAACTTAAGATACAATATCGCTCGCCATACAATTCAATGAACACACGACGAAGATAATAAATAATATTTCATATTTTCGTATCTTAAGATGAATTTTTATGGTATAATAGAGAATATAATAGAAGATATAATAAAAAACCTGTTGAAGGGGGCCTTTATGAACGCAATAAAACCTCAAACAATGGTTTTTAGAACTTTTGTGTGTTTGTCTGAATATTTGAACACGCTAATCTCAGAAACGGCTTAACTGATTTGAATTTTTGATTTGAATTTGCGGTTTGGTTTTCAATCGTGTCATAAATAAAAAAGTTATATGATCTAAAGTAGCACGCAGGCGGAGCTGCGGGCAACAGCTAGTATAATATATAGTGCTGTCACTACACGGTATTATTGGGTTATGTCTGTAAAGATAGATGTAGTTCTTGATGTAATAAATAAATAAATAGGTACCGTACCTGTTTTTACCGACTTCCAAAAAAGTTTTTTTATATTTCTTACCTCTCATATATTTGGACTGGATTACCCGATTTTGAAAATTAAATGAAAGCTACTACTATTCAAGTGGTCTTATTCCGGCAAATATTTGGTCCAATTTCGATCATTTGAATTTTGTTGAAATTTTGAAGTTGGTTGTTGTGGCAATTTATATGAAATTATTTTGCATACAAGTGTGTAATATAGTGAATGACCTCATTGGTGGGTCTTCACAAAGGGTAGCCCGGACGGCTTCGTGTTTGAATTCAGACTCAGATCTTTCCATCAACCCATCACGGTAATTCTCCTTCGCTTTGCCGAACCACAGTAAGCCATGAGACAAAGCATGAGTCGGTAAATGAACGCTCGTTAAGCGCAAGGGCTTGCGGGGCCCAGATATGGAATGCTACTATCAGGAGTAATATAACTTCTCAACCCAGGCAGGAAAGTTATCTGATATTATGAGGGCCCCAGATGGGGGTTGGATTGAATGACAATATAAGTTTAGACAAATCAGCATAAATTATGTCATTTAATAAATCATAATCTTTAAAGCGTTTCGATAAGGAAAAATTGTATTTGAGTAAAATTTTATGCGAGAATAAGAGCGATTACGCGCTGCATCTTTTCCGCTACCAAAATAATTTGGATCAGAATTAGCCGTAGAAGTATTTGTAGATGTCCGTAATCGGATTTGTTTTGGACAGACTCGAAACAGGTGCATTGCGCAAACGCGCTTTCTGTGCGATTTTCAAGCAAAAAGTCTAAATTAAGTAATGTGTAATAAAAAAAATACTTAAGTATACGATTTACCAATCACACATTAAGCTACGTCTTCGTTTTTCAATAAGGGCAATTTCGAAAGTAATATAATATTTCTCGTCAAGCCAACCTAGATTAAGAACGACTTACTTACCTTAATGAATATCGACAAGCAGTATGTATGGGCCATATAGTTTAATATCACGTTCTATGTGCGCATGGTGTAACTTTCCGATGCGGTTACCTTAATATAGACCTAGTTAATACAATCGATTGAACTTTGACGTTACACTATACTTAGGAGTAGGTACGTATAGGCCTACAATTAAGTACAGAACAGTTTCGCTCAATTTAATTAAGAAAAAGCTAGGGACGCAAGTTGCCTCCCTAGCTTTTAGTTATTTTCTTTACATTTCGTTGCGTCACGCAACGGAATGTAAAGAAAATAACTGTATAATTAAGGGGTAATTACAAAGGAGTATTGAAAAGTTCAACAGAGGCCCTTAACTGACAGGTACAGCTAGCCAAACAAAATTCAAAGTGTTGAGATCCCTGCTGGCACAGTTATGATTTGCTTCGGGCCAAAAAGAAAGCGATAAATTATGAATACAGTTTCTGCCTGTGTTTTGCTTATATATTTTTAACGCTGGGCTTTCGATAAACTTGAGAAACTTGGTTATATGAAGCTATGCAGGTTGGTGCGTAAAATAAACTAAAGGAAAACCTATAGTTTATTTCACATTCATCATTAAAAGTTTTGTCACGCTTCGTTTTAAGCTAGACAGTTGGCTAGGCTAGTTTTATTAATATTTTAATAGTTTAAGATTACATGTGGGAGTTTAATTTTTGCTGAGCACATGGCTGGTGGCTTTTTAGGTTACCTCTGGCGCTCCGCAAAAATCGGGTTCCCAGATACTCTCATACCGAACAACGATTCTTTTCTTGCACCTGGAGCTACTTAGGAATAACTAGTTCTTCTGTGCTACTATCAACTAATCAAGCATTACCTTGACACTGGCGAAAAAGAGAAGAAGAAGAAGCTTACATGTGATTTCTGAGTTTGTGAAAGCAGTGTTTACCTTTAAGTGTGAGATCTAGACAACGGATGAACATACTTATATATTTCTAAATACATACATAATATACATAGAAAACACCCATACTCCACAAATATTTGTGGATCACACAAATATTTGATTCCACGCGGGAATCGAACCCGAGACTCCGGGATTCGAAATGCGATGCACTACCGACCACGCCATCGAAGCAGTCAAACTCATAGACTGTAGGTATAATATACGAGATTAGTAAGTACACCCTCGGAAAATTACCTGTCGTCGATCTGTAGATAGCCAGCAATTTCATTTCCCAGTGACTGAATTCATTAAATTTAAATTGTTAGATTTATATCTGGAAGCAGTTGGTGCCACAATGCACATAAAAGCGTTGTTCAAAGATTTGAATTATCTGTGTGACGCGCCGTCAGTTTTCCTTTTGTTAAGTGACCGCTGTTCGTAACGGGGCAAACGTAGGCATGAAATTAAGTCATTCGTTTTACTATAATGAGTTTTATCAATGGATTGAGAGATTTTATCGTAACTTTAGGATTTTTCGCGAAATAAATTTTAACTTAAACTCATTTCGTTTCATTCCAATTGCAAGCACTCTATATAGTATTTAGAGTCTTATACCAGGGCTATGTCACTCGCCTAACAATCGCAAAAAATACGTGACGTTAGCTACAACTTGAAGTTGTAAGTCAGTAAGGGTTGTCTCTTGTTTCTATTATTTCATATGGTAATAATTATTTCAATAGTTAACTAATTTTTAAATTTTAGCGTGACATTAACCAACAATAAAAGCTAAGTAGGTACCCAATAAAAACACCCATTGCTATTGTACTTATACGCATTGCACTGAATGTGTAACGTAATTATCGTGAGTAGTGCTTATAAAAACCGATATTAGGGTAGATGCCTAAAACTAAAATAAATATTAAATGTATTAACTACATAAAGAATCCCAAAGTATGTACGTATATTGTATTCAATCTTATTATGTTTATTTTATTTATTTTTAGTCATTAATTTAATCACAAATAGTTACAAATTTGACGCTACATAATAGTGACCTCACTGTTGAGTTTATCATACAAATTTCTATGAGGCGTATCGTTTTGACATTTAATAAAAAGAAGGTGATTTTATTTGACAGTCACCTACCCGATTGAGGAGAAAACCTAAAAGAAAACAACCTGAATTATTCATACCGGACATTGTTTCAAATGTAGCCTACATAATGTAATGTTTTTACGATACAAAATTGATTACGCGGAAAAGATACGGGCCATTTGGCACTTTTCAAATAGTTAACAATTTATAGCTAGTATCACGCTCTCGATCACTATAAAGATGTTGATTGGAAACCGAATTGTCGAGGCGCTGTGACCCGGAAACAATGAAAAGTTTACGGGTGGCGCTCTGGAACTACACTGGTTCAGGCGAACGGTCGCTTGATGGCGCTGCGGCCTGTATTCCCTTTTACGACCAGATTACGGGAAGATTAAATAAAAATAGAATACCGGGCTCTATCGGCGTTTCGTGTTATTTTGTCCTTTAGTCTACTGGAACTCGTAAATGTACGTTCAACTTTATTTAGAGCTTAGTTTTGTTCGTGTGGCGTTAAGTGGTCACTGCTGTTTGAGTAGTTTCAAACTTCCCGTGTAGTAGTTTCCTGTGACTGTTCTAGTTATTTATGAATTTTGTTAGTTGTGTTGAGGTCAATTGTTTGTTGGAATGTGTGTTTGGATTACTATCACTAGTTCACCTTCCATTTACGCGCAACCGTTTACTTTACAAAATATGTATGTTTCTTCATCAAATTTCAAAATAAACAAAGGATTATTTCAATGTATTTCTAAATGCTTTTGTTAATTATGATCATTATTCTTTATTCTAGTAAATGGACACCACAACAAAGGTTTTTTTATAGCTTCTTGTCCTGATTGTATCCGGGGCTTAACTGGAAAATGACATTTATTTGCCAAGTAGGTATTTCCCAGCCTAAGCCGGTGGTATGTGACTTGGTCCACTAAGAACTCACCTCAACCATGAAAACTACTATATGATAGGCACCTACTTTATTGTAGGTTCTCAATTGGTTATGATTTTTTTATTTTTGAAAAAGTTTTCAAATTTTATCTCATGTCTCATAAAATAATTTTCAACATATAACTTGATTCAGAAACTAGGAATTTAATATAAGTAAGTGAAAAAGGTATAACTCTATCAACATCCTCATAAAACCACTACTATTGTTGTATTAATATTCTTCAAGAGCGTATACAAGTTTTCAATTCTCATGTGTCGAATCGAACCTTCACTGTACGTGACTATATGTGAAGCCAACGTTTTCAGGGCCCGTACAATATTTGACCAGCATAAGAAATCACCCAAGGGCCTTGACATGCCCTCGATACACTTTCGCTCAACGATACGACCGGCATCAGCCTCGATGAATGAAATCACTTTATCGAGATCAATAATAACCGGGGCAAACTACTTCATCCAACGAATACACTTCATTTGAAGGTGAATTTGTTACTTCCGGATGCTTCACTAACTTTGGTTAGCTAATGTAAGTGGTCATTAAGCAAAACTAAAACAGTTCATGTTTAATGGTAATTTAAGTCAGACACATGCATGACTTTGAAATGATTACAAAGTGCTTTGCAATTAGCTAATAGAGGCATGTAAAAAGAATAAAAATATCTTGTTAAACAAGCATAAAAGGCTAAAAGTACTTATGCACAATAATGAAATTTGTTTCAGTATATTACTTTTAAGCGTTACGTAGCGTTATTTTTTTTATTTATGGGACCGGAATCAGATTGTCTGATTAAAATTTACATGATAACCCAAGGTCTAATTTTTTGGTACATGAATTTAAGATACATTTTGTACAATTAGGCATAGGTAGGTTATATATTGTGTTAACAAATATAGCTACATCATACTAACAAATAATAGGCTTGTGTAAACGTGGGCGATGAATATCTGGATGTTTAAATACGGAATTTGGATTAACATAGCAGCCTATCTTTACTTATATGCTTCAGTAGCAAATTTTGTAGCATGTAAATAAATAGAGTGAAACTTTCTAGAGTGCCCGGTGACGGCAATAGGCTTGCCCCCTATTACGTGTGACTAAAAATACTGGCAAATTGTGTGTAATGCGCCTCTGCCAACCCTTTCGGGTATATAGGCGTGATATGTGTGTAAATAAATCTGCAGTATTTCGTTCTACTACCTAATTTTCTAGCTACAATAAAACAAAGGTTTTTTACAAATAGTTGCGTAAGTGTATTTACTTTATACGGCTCTTTAGAAGTTCAGTCAATCAACCAGATATTATATAGTCATTCATTACCATATACAATCTCTATTGTTTCACTGACTCGCAATACTTTACATGAAGTCTATTTACTCACACAAAAAATGAAGTACTTAGGTAGTTAAATTTTGTTTTCAGATTCGTGTATATGAGCTGGTAGCGTTGAATCACGTTCCTAATTCTCCTCCTACTGACTAACTTTCCTACTGAAAAGTATCAGAAGTTTAGCAATATCTCTAAATAGGTAAATAGGCAACGTGCGCTTCGACCCCATGACACATAGTATGGAACCTTCGGGTACGATGTGTTCAAAGTATTAAAAAGTCCATAGTGACAAATTGTCTAGAGTATCATTTCGTCTAATATTATTTTGTCTAATTCTGCAAATGGTCTACAGTATCATTATGTCTATATATCCTTATGTCTACAGTATCATTTCGTCTAATGTGTATGAGAACCAGAAAATACCAAAAAACAGGCAGAATCAGTTTTACTTTATCTAAGGGTTTATTTTTCTCTTCCTCCATTTTTTTGTAGTTTATTGTGTATTTCTATAAATTTATGTTCATAGATATATAATATTATACTGATAATTATTTATTTAATGGTATATTATTATGTAGGCTAATTATTCAAAATGAATACACTTTTCATAATTTAAGGATTTTTTTTTATTACGTAAATAAATGTAGTTTACATTAAAGTGAAAGAAAAAAATCGCTTATTCTTATTATATCATAATAATTATTAAAAATTAAGTCTTATGTACACTATTTTTTTTAGAAAATTGATTATGGTTATACAGCCATGGACCAGTTCTATCAACAATTCTTTATATTTTTTATCAAAACTGAAATGGCCAGTAAAGTGTGTAAAAAGTTTTTACTCAAACTACGAAAAACTAGACGTTATGATACTATGGACGAAATTATACTATAGACGTTATGATACTATGGACGAAATTATACTGTAGACGTTATGATACTATGGACGAAATTATACTGTAGACGTTATGATACTATGGACATTTTGATACTCTTGACGTAATGATACTATGGACCTTATGTACCGGAGCGGTATGGAATAGTAACATTTAAGATAGGTATCTACTTACAATAAGGAATAGGTAGGTAAGTATATCCTCCTAGTGTCTCAATGTCTGAATCCGACAAACTGTCCACGCCAACAGCGAACTGTGTCACTTAAAATCGGTACAAACCGGCCAAGAGCGAGTCGGACTCGCGCACAAAGGGTTATGTACCAAAACGGTAAAATAATTTTATGGAATCCCCCTTTAATATATTCTGTTTTTTTTAGTATTTGTTGTTATAGAGGCAACAGAAATAAATTATCTGTGAAAAGCTCAACTTTCTCAACTATCAAGGTTTATGAGATCCAGTCCAAGACAGACGGACGGACGGACAGCAAAGTCTCAGTAATAGGCTGCTTCATAATACCTGCAGTAGAACACTCGAATACATTTTTAACATTTGTGAACCTATGCTCTACTGTACCCCTGAAGGGAACCATGGAGCATACCAATTTTACCCGTTCTATTACCACCGGTGGTATAAACCAGGGGTACAGCGGAGCAAAACCCTACAGAACCCTAAAACACGTTCGAACGTTTCTCTTTCTTTGTTACAATTCATCCGTTCTTAAATCCATCTGTGTGTTTTGTATTATTTGTTTCTTTCATTTTATTTCTATTATGTAAAATGTTGCCGACATGTTTAAACTGCATCACGGTCCCTTGCAAGGTTGTTTAGCATTCAACACTAGTTCCGTGTCTACTTCGACATTGTAGTGAACGAACGTGGTCGTCTTTGATTCAGAAAATAAAATTTCATTGCGACATAAAATTAAACGCATTTTATTAAGTATAGCGCTTTGTTATTATTTATTAGGTTTATTTCTAAACTAACGGATGCCCACTTGACTGAGTTTTTATGTAATATAAGGTATATTACACAAAAACTCTATACTTACTCTTCTCTAACTCTAACTCTTACTTAACTAACTCTTCTCTATACTTCCTCGAGAACCAGTCTATCCATTGTTGAAAACCGCATCAAAATCCGTTGTGTAGTTTGAAAGATCTAAGCATACATACGGAAGGAACCGACTTTGTTTTATAATATGTACTTATAGTGATAGCAAATGAACACAAAGCAACCGAATTTCGGACCTGCGCTGCGGTCCTAGTAGATGAACGATTGATCGATTATGTTATTTATGAGATGAGCTAAAGGGCTCATATCAAGGGTACGTTTGACGATAAAGTATCTAGGGATTGTACTTGATGGCCGATGGAACTTCGGACCACATTTCCGAAGTTTGGTCCCCAAAGTGACAAAGGCAACATTCGCGTTTTCACGGCTGATGCCCAACCTACCCTTTAGGTTCCCAACGCTTCCTGCAGGAGACTGTACCTGTGGATCTCCCGTATGGCTCAAGGAGGCGCTGGAGCGGGACCATAGGCCTGCGTCTCGAGAAATCGAGGACCAGCGGTTCCAACTCCGCGAGGATGTCAGGAGACATGGAAGGTGCGATTTGAGCAACCAAAGTGGGGAACCACCGTCATCGCGGCGGTGAGACCGATAATGGACGAGTGGCTGCAGTGACGGCATGCTGACGGCCTGCTTCTGTAAAGACGGCGGGATAGTCGCCCGCCGTCCTTACAGAAGCAGGCTAGAACCAGATTCATTCACCAACGCGACGCGGGATAAAACCCTACCCAACGACGCAGGATTCTCATCCCTATCAAACCCCCGTAGAGGCCTCACAGGTGACCAAAGTCCGCCGGGCGCCACTGTATATATCTCGGTGCGTACTAGATAGAATAGACGTATTAGGAGCGCGCGCGCGAAGACAAAAAAAAGAAAAAAACGGTACGTTTGAGTTTTCAACTACAATTGTATTAAGTAATTGAATTTTCAAGGAAGCAGTTTCATGGGCCCTAATTAAGTATGTAGGTCTGTAAGGTCTCAACTAGTTCTACTGACTTTATAGTGTCTAGTGATACACCATCCTGTTAGTTTTCTACTGAGGTTGTAAAACTAAATAACTGTGGGACTTTTAACGTTCCTCTGAAGGAAACGTTAAAAGTCCCGTCTATTTTAAAGTCGACTTTCATCAAACCAAAAGTCCATTCGGGTGAATAAAAAAGGGCGCAGTAACCATTTAATTTACGTGACCACTATTTATTCATACCGAAAGAAAACCAATTTCTCAAATTTTTTCTCATGTTTATTTGTAACACATTTAAAAAAAACACATTTTTATTAGGAAACGCTTATTAAATTAAATGTTAATAAATCCCTGTTGGATATTTTTTAAGAAACGACAGACGAAAAATAACAACAATAGCAACAGAATTTGCAGGCAACAGTATACTTTTAATATTCTTACTTGAAACTGCACCTGCCTTAATTTCAAAAGCAATTACAATTTGAACAATGGTATGTTTTGTTCCCACCGAAGGTAAAGCAAGCTCAATACAACACAATTATGCATTGATAAAAATGAAAACCACTTGTGTTACTTGTTTCTTGGAACCTAATTTCGTAATACAATACCTACATGTCATCATGACTTGGGACTATTTGGAACATACATGCCTCAAATAGCTATATAGTCCTGGCCTTGTCACTTACAGAGTAATAAACGTCGTATATTACGTCTCCATTTCCAGTTATATTATTATCACACATGAACGAGCGTATTGCCGTAAACTTGGAACTTTTTATACATACACTACAATCCCCGAACGGGTAAGCTGAGGTACATTAAGCATGCACATTTTGCTAGTAGTTTTATTAGGGGGCAAGCCTATTCCCGTTTACAGTAAGTATATTATTACCTACAATAGAAAATCAATAATCATTCTGTAATTTCTTTTCGCGGTACATTATTATAGCAGTCTTAATCTAGTTAATCTTCTAGTTAGTCAGTCTTTAGTCAGTAAAATTATTTTCACGGTTTGTGCATGGTTTGAGATTAGAAAATAGAGGGAAAGTTAAGATTAAAAAGTCTAGAGCGGCTACCAACGTCAATGTCAATCTTGAAGTATTAAATATTTGGTGTTCAAAATCAGGAAAAATTAGCACAAATTAATGTTAACCGGAATAACAAACGCGCTAAATAGCATCTTGAAATGGATGCTAATTAACGCATAATTCTTATTCCATTAGCAATTGTGTTTTTTTGCATTAAATATTAAATGGAGATGGTTTTTTATTTAACTACTAGATACATGAATATTTATGTAAAATATTAAGAAAGAAATTATAAATAGATCACAAAAACTGATGTCATCGGCGGGACTCGAACCCACGGCCTTTCCCTGGGGGAGTGGTCTGCTGAGCTACGATGACTAAGACTGAAAATTCTATTTATTATTATAAATCTATTTATAATTTCTTTCTTAATATTTTAAGAATAGTTTAAGCAAACTCATTGCTTTAAAATACAAAAATATATTAATTATGTAATCCGACTGTACATTGCATGAATTGACCAGTTAGGGAAATTGACGAATTAAATAAATTGACCAGTTAGGGAAATTGACGAACTAAAGTAAATGACCAGTTAGGGAAATTGACTAATCAAATATTTTGATGAAATTGACGTGTTATGGAAACTGACGAGTTAACGAAAATGGCGAATCAGGGAAAATGACGAGTAGTGCACTAACTCAAGCAAACTGTTAAAAGCAGGCAGCAAATAAAATATGCATAATGTTCAAGCAGTCCTTATACTAAGCTAAGTGTCCGACAAAGCTTTTGTCGAGTGTGGAATACAGGCCGTAATTACATAAATATTACAAAGCTTTGTTTGTCAGTCAGTAAGTTTGCAGTAGATGTTGACAGACCGTTAGCACACATGAGAGCCGTTTAATACTCTTGTTGTTTAACGAAACTTTATACTAAAATAACTAAGAAAGGTACTCCAAAGTTATATCATGAAGCGTGACGGTAAAACGAAGAGGAAATAGATTTTAGTGAGATAAAGTTAAGGATATAAACTCATAGCGGCAAGCCGTGCGAATGTAACACAATAGACATATATTCAAATGTCTTATCATTATGTGTTACCAAACATAACAGAATATAAAATCATTTATAAGTATGGGCCTCTATATGAGACTACCAGTAAAGGGAATTTATTGAGCAGTGATCAAAGAGTTTGTTGGCTGACTAGTAAAGTTTTTTTTTTTTCATATCGAATAATGACGTTCTGTCATAATTTTTTCTTTATAAATTAAAGTCAATTGTGATAATAGCTCGAGCAGCTCCATCCGATTAAGATGGCTCAATATCCATTGCATTAATTACACATAGTTTTCCTTAGTTCAGTGTCCTTTTGATAAGGTGTTAAATTTGGGCGTGATAACTGCACTTGTGGGTAGAATCACAAAATAAGTAGTAATGCTCATACTAGTCATATTTTCCGTAAAACATTCTATGACTAGTTCTATACATTTTCCAAGCAATAAGTACCTATCAGATTTCCTCTCTAACAAAATTCCTTAAAGAAGAATTGTTAATGCTGTGTTCCCTCGTTTCTCTGGATTCTCCATCAAGACGCGAATGGCTAATTAAAGGCAAAATTCTTTCCCCTATGTGTGAATAAACCACCAGTCCGTAAGATATTAGGCAAGAAAAACTGGACTTGACTGGACACTTAAACCAAACTTAAATTTAACTTCTAACGTAAATTTAAGACGTTGAATCAAAGAATCAGTTTCATTTATTCAGTTTAGGCACATAAAGAGCACATATGAATGTCAAAATTTTACAATTTAATGTCAAGCAATAGGTATTATAAAAATACTAATTAGGTAGATACATAAACCGTTTAAAAGTGGCTAACATAATAAAAGTTTTAATAAAAATTATTAATTATAATCAAGATTGAATTGGCGTTATAACTAGACTAAATAATATTTTTATCATTCTGTGAAGGCCTACAAGTTGTACAAGAACCAATTAAGTAAGGCAATTTGCTATTTGCAATTTATAAACAGTTCCCATGTACACGAATTTAGAATCTATATAAGAAAAAACTGGTATAATTACCTATAACATAAACTAGTACCTGATTATAAACAACTTAAGTTGAATATTCAGTTAAATTCTACGCATATAGAAACATTCTCTCAAAAAAAATCTTGAAGGTCAAGACATTTACTTTTAATATAAGCCTAAAGCAATCATATCGTCATTATTGCGCTTCATTATTATTAAAAGTTCTTATAAATTGCATTTATTGTATTATTATTGTGCCAGCCAAATACTTACCCAAAAGATTAATTTAATTTCATAACCTTGCTTAATGAAAGAAAATTAATATTTTTTCTACTTTTTAACGTGATATTGTGAAAATATGAGAAAGGTCGGATGGACGTGACCAAAATTAAAATATTCGTAGTTAAATTGGTCATTGGAACCAGCTTTTGACTCGAGAGACTGTCCTCGAACTTTACCCTTCTTAAGGTTGCTGTGACCGTCCATACTTGTTAGTATGGACGTATGGCGTTGAAAGACGATGGGTTGGCTATTTATATTTGCTCAGTAAGAATTGAGGATAGCGATGAACATGGTGCAATATTGGAATTTTCCCTTATATTTAGTTTGAGGCATATTTTAGCAAGACAGCGTATTTTACAACTTCACTTACAGCCTCAAATGTTGAACAGAGGGACAAAACTTCTTATTCGGAAACTACTAAATAATTGACTATTAATTTGCAAGTTTGTCCGGCTCTTACACTGCACAAAGGGTAGTGAGAATTCGTGCTATAAGTAGGTACAAATGCAAAGTTTTTTACCTTGCAAAGCCACTCATTCATTTGACAATTAGAACGTTTTTGTTATTTCCGTTAACACATAATAAAATTGTGCAATGAAATATACCTTTCAAATAATTCACAAAGGCAAGCATGGTCCTAAGTTATAACTTATAACTATCAAGACTAGAGTTTGGGTTTTCCTGTGAGGTTGTATTAATTTATCTCACTCACACTCTCAGCTTTTGAAGGCTCTACAATTTTCCGTCTCTGTCTAACTTATGAAGGCTTGCGCGGAAAGAGAATGTGGGTAACGAACGACCTTTTGTCGTTAACGGGCAAGCAGTGCGGCCCGTGCCTTCACCGGGAGTGGTACATTTAGTTGCTGTCTGACTACATCGCGCCAATCGTCTGACAAGCTGAAAAAAAAATTACGTAAATATTACAACACTCACGCATTGATTATGAAACGTCAGTAACTATCGGGCAGAATTCTGGACATCATTGACTGACGATTGTGTTCGGTGCGTTTACGTTTTGTTTGATTGTGCGATCCTGTTTGACCCTGGTGATTTAATTTTATTATTATATTGTTTTGTAACCCTCTCCCGTGGTGTTCATTGTTATTCGTTTCTGTGTTTCTGTTGTGATTTATTCCTAATCTCATTGGATTGTCCCTGGCGTTGTTGGTAAGTACAAACCTACTATTATCAGTTTTTATTTATTATACTATTAAATATACAGTTTTAATTAGCCCTTTATCACTTTATTAATGAGCCTATATATTTTTTTTATTGATTTGAAGTAAAAATACATGACATTCAATTAATTGCTTAGTTGTAACGACTGATCCAGCAACCATCATTCTGAGTTTAATGATTAAGCACGACATAATAAATATAGTCACGCCTCCAAAATGAAAAGGTGTAGGTAAACCCTTAATAATATATTATGTAGATACCTATATTATCGATAACGAAGCTTATTTATTATGAGTCTCATTAATTAAGTTGTGCGATGCCTTTATAAGTGCACTTATAGTTTTAATGTTATATGCCTGGAGATTAACTTCAAAAGGTATCCCGGGTCTCCAGGCACGCAGACATTGAAGAGCCGCCGCAGCGTTTACCTATAGTTGGTTAAAACTCAACCTTCTCCCTTCAAAGGAAGAATGTCTTTCTCTTTTAAAAATCGTCTATAGACTGGTTTACATTTTGTTAATTGTTAAATGCGAGTGAATATGATATTATTACTAATCACTTAACAATTGCAAGTAAAAATGTATGAACTCGCACTAATCACTAATCAAAGTGTAAACGGCTTGAAGTCGTCCTTATCCATAGTAATCAACTTATTACACCATAGGAGTTCCGATGTTGGTGATATGCCTTGATCAAATCCTTAGAAAATCCATCTAGCTATGTTCTGACTTATAAAAGAATATTAGAAAATTTGCTTGAGAGGCAATGTCCTCATAGATTGCTCTTTATAACGAGCACTGGGTGGTGCCAGAAAGTCTGTGTTGTTTATGTTTCTGTGTATTTTATTCTCTAGTTCTTGCATTCTTTTGTTAGTAGTCCCTCCCTACTGAGTAGGAACAGGGTCTCAGTTATCTTAAGTTCCAGGTAGTTTTTTTTTATATTAAGTACGCCAAATTGACGCCGCCCGCCTGATGGTAAGTCGCTACGGCGCGGCGGCATCTAGCGATTGTGGGCGACGCTCACAGTACACAATACTATAGAGAGTGGCCCTCAACTTGACGACGTAGTTTTGTGCATCTTCACGCCCCACTTACAGAACCCAGGGTTATGTGGGAGGAAACACGTGCGCAGGCAGGATGTTCCAGGCCACTATCGTTCGTCAGAGAAACGAACGTTTAAAACGTTCGGTTCTCGCGAATATGTTTTCGATAGAGTGAGAGTGGCATCAGGAGCGATCAAGGACCATCGCAAGCGAGAGAGTGGGATCAGGTTGAAGAGCTCTCTGAAGACAGAACACTAACCGTGGTAAATACGGTAAAATGCTGCCAATGAAACAATTGGTCAGCTCTAGGCTAGCGACTCCAGGCTTCCCGTTACCTCCGGACAATCTACAATACTAATAGCGCGTCGCTGCATAGCGTCGAGTGCATCTAGCAAATACTTTTAGAAGCCGTCCCAAAGGTGAGAGCAGAATTCGACGCAGGGTTTAATCTGCGTCTTGTACAGACACCTCTCTGGTGCGGTCTAAAGAATGCAAATCAAAGTCGAACGGTTCCTTAGATTACCTTAACTTTAGTTTCTATAACTTCAAAATGCGAGAAAGGTCAGACACATTTCAAGTATTTTCACAATATCATGCTTCATAGTCGTAAAAATATTAAATGTTTTTCAATTAGCAAGGTTATGAAGTTAATTGTTTGAGCAAGTACTTCGCTGGCACAATAAAATAAATACAATAAATGCGTTTATTAGAACTGTTAATAATAATGGATGCTTGTAAGTATTCAATAGCTCCTCGGGCGTAAATTCATGGCCCTGAAAGTTACTGAAATAAGTGTTGGTAATAATTATTATCCAACTTCCAGGCTCTTTGAATATACAACTGTGTCAAATGGAGTAGGGGTTGCAGCTCCCCCAATAATCCCTGAAATAATCCCCGATCCATGTAGGCAGACACGTACCTACGTACCACAGTCCAGTGACGTATTTCCAGGATGTTTATTAAGTTGTACAATGCAGAATTAACGGATTAAATAAATCTCCCTTATAGAAATAGTGATAGCAGATATAAATGTATGGCATTTTTTTAAAACAAGTTATGTGGTACTGATAGTGGATAATTTTACAATAGTGTTTTCAGCGATGCATACTGTAGCTAGGTTATAGATGAGTGATAGAATGCATTTTACCAATCTGCGCTGGCTGTGCTAAGTCAAGCCAAAGTTTAACTGAGACCTAATCTACATTATTATTCAAGTTTGGTAACTAACCACTCGATAAGAAGAAAAAGAAAAAAGAACAAACAGAAAGAAAAGGATATAAATAAATGCCTTTATAATCGTCAAGTTTCACCAAACACAAATAACCCCTGGCCAGTTAAAATGTTGTTTACGAATAATTAACGGCGAACAACGCAATTATTCTGAATACAATTAACACCCACATTTTAATTATATTCCAAGTTTATCTTTAAATAACGACAATGACGGCAGTCGGGTATGTACGTGGGCGGCTGTGGAAGTGATGTTGTATGGGAGAGATCTGAACATCATTAGTTTACCATCTAATAACACACAATGTCTAAGAACTGACAGAAGTGATAACGCAAAAACACAAAGGCTGGAATCTTGAATCAAAGTGTATTTATTATATTTCTGTATTTTAAAGCAATGGGTTTGCTTTGACTGTTCTTAAATATTTAAATAGACATTATAAATCAAAGAACTGAAAGTTTAATCGGCAGGACTTGAACCCACGGTCTTTCCCTAACATGGGCTCCGACCACTGAGCGATGACGTCGTCGTAGGGATGGAGTTGCGTCGTAGAGATTTTTAGTTTTTGTTATTTATAATTTCTATTTAAAAATTCAAAATGTATTACTTCCAATCAATTCAAATTATGATAATAGTTTTTCAGAAAATAATATTTTAGGTAAAAATAAGGGTTGCTGGTATATAATAAAATTTCTGTAGGTCTGTCTGATATTATGTATCGTTGTTCATATTTTTACACTTGTGAATTAGTAGATTATAGAGTACGCTTTTATAGTATTGAATATACTCTTAAAATACAATATTTCCGAAATGTCTGGTACAGCTAAGGTACTCGTATCAGAAAACATATTTTTTCTTTTCTATATTCCAATATTCTCAATGTGACAGTTGCTTGAATTGCTCGATAATTCAATAAGGAAAACCAAAGGGAAAGGGTTATCAACTAAAAGATGAAAACTGTCCATTAGGTGGAAACAGTCAATAGAGTTGACGTTTTTTTATTTTTATACATTACATAGTGTGAGATTATAGTTGAAGTTATTGAGGTAAAAAATGCGTAGGTATGCAATTATTACAATCGTTACTTCAATGAATATAATTGTGGAACGGCAAGTATTCTATTGTACCAAAATTACAATATCAGAGACGGAAGTTGAAACAATTTTAAAATTTTCATAATTCGGTAAGTATTTTGGTAATTGCGCAAAGGATATCTGCATATTACCGACTTCCTATCATGTTTTGTTAATTCCGCATTTTTAACATCAGTTTTAACAAAGGCTTTATCAACTATTCCCGTAGGTACTTAACTCTAAATGTTTTCAAAACAGTACATTTTATAACTGACTGTAAAAAGCAGCGCGTTGGTTTTCAGATTGAGGTTTTGTGGTATAATAGATTTCTCGTTCTCAACTAGACAGTGATCTATTTGGGTATATTTTATCATCCAAATTTATATGTAGATGTTTGCGTGATTAAGTAACAAACATGCTTCCCGAATTTCAATCCAAAAACTAACGTACTTCAGATATTGATGATCAATGACTTCCTTTATCAGGAAGCAGTTAGTTGGATGAACAGACAAGCTCCCTTCGACTGGATAGTAGGTATACCTTTACGTAGTAATGAGCATTATTGTCAGTAATATAATATCGTTAAGATTAAGAAGGGTGCTTGAAGATTGATAGATTGATATAAGTTCAATATTTTTGTTATATTTTGAAAGAAATGATAATTAATAATAAATTATTACAAGATAATTAAACATAACTTTTCTAATATTAACATGAAACAATTAAAGACTTTCTTTTTATTCAGCACTACCCTAATTGTCAATGTAGACAAAGAAGTCTTTCATTGGAGTCTTTTAAAGAAGTCTATTTAGGACAAATAATTCATACCTAAGTATGTATATAAGCTTTTGGAATTATACAATATACAATATACATAAAACTATACAATTCAAACTAACTAGATATGTACATTACCTATACTAATTATACCTACTAAAATTACATCTAAATCCTAACATGCGTCAAAGAACTCCTCCGCCTCGTCGCCGACTGGCAATGTTCCGAGAAGGCTGGCAGCATTACCACGTTGTATGGCAATGATTATTATTTGTACCAAATAGTAACCAGCCTTCTGGTCTTGGGAAGTGTCGATCATGAGTTCAGATAAATTTTTGAATAGGCCGCGACACTCGGACACCATTGTCCCAGCGTCTCTACCTAGATACGAATGACGATTATTAGGCATATAGTTATATTAATATTCAAAATGTATTTCATGCGTCGTTTTTCACCTTATAGTCGAAAGCAATAAGTAATAGGCAACACCACTGTGCGTGAAATAGACGCTTCAATTTGTGCTTCAATGTTATGCTGACATTGTGAACCGTTCTAATGCATTATTTGAAGTTTTGTATCTTCTTTGAGCATGTCCTATAATATGTTAGAGTCAGACTAGAGGTCGCCTACGACTTCGTCCGCATTACATGTTTTCTCGCCATATTCTTGCTGCTTCGTAACTAACAGTTTAACCGTTTACGCAGTGCACGCAACGGAAGCTGTTTATAGGAATGAATTATCCTCGTTTTGACTATTTTTCTATGGTATTTTCCGTTGCTATCGGTATTAGCGTTACGTTATATAGCCCCATAGTGTTCCTCGATAAATGAGATATAGGTACAATACCAAAGAAATTTGCAATTCAAACTAGTACCTAGTTCTAGATATGCGTTCAACCAAGTGAGCGTCATAAATATTGGTGTAAGATATAAATATTATGAAATACCTACCGTTCTGATAAGATTACGCTTTAATTTTCATTATTTACATCGGTATTCTAGTAGGCAGGTGTGTTAATGATTGGGAGTGAGTTCGAAACTATTAACTTAGCCATATCAAATTTAAATTACTCTTATAACTATTAAAGTAATAGTAATGTGTGTGTGAAAACTCAATGCTTAACTCACGAACAACTCATTTTACATAAACGTATTATTTTTTATAAATAAAATAGCCTTCAATCACTTGCAATGTTTCGCAATGCAGTCATTCATGCACTTTTATACACATACTGCATGCTATATGACACATGTTAAGGTGAACAAACACTTGTATATACATTAATGTTAGTACTGCAGAGGTGGGCACAAAATATGTCCACATTTTGCCAGAACCTAAGTAATGTAGCTCTCTGCGGTCCTGACATTTTGTACTTATAACTTGCTGTTTTATAAAGCCCAACACGGTTGGTCAGTCACCTATCATTTTAATAATTATTATGTTTAATGGCATCTAACCAAAAGCGATTTAAACTGAGAACAGAATGTAACCAAGTTGATTTGTAAAATATATAAGATAGATAGAAAAATAGGAATTCTGTAAGAAAATAACAAATTAGAAAAAGTTATGAAATTAGAACGTAATAAACGATAAAAAGATGTAATAAAGCAAAGTTAGCAATAGAGTAGATAGGATAGATAGATAAGAAAGAGACAATTGTAAAAACAGAAAACTTAACTTATAATAGATTATAACGACTCCGAATTATTTAGTATCGGAGGCGTCAGTGAAGAATAAAAAAAAACCAAAGCAATCTTATTTTACAAAACTCTTTATCCCACTATTTCATGGTATAACTTGTTTTATATGTAGAGCGATGTGCATTTACAATAAACCAACTAAACTGTATAAGTCCACCACGTACGAGTGTGTGTTCACCTTTACATCGCACGCATTAATTGGATCCGGCTTCGAATGGTTTTTCGGTTTGTCATTGTCACATTGGCTTTACAAAGCTGTTTGTGTCGGTTTCAAGGGAAATAAATGTTTTTGTTCACTTGCAATCTCTACTGATAGCTATTATTATGTTATTATTATAAAGTTCTATTGAAAAAGGTCTTATTATGACCTTATTTCGGCATATTAATTATTTTACAATTATGCAACGTAATTACATTGTAAAATAGGTCACGAATGTTAGGTAGTAATTGAAGACAGTATTCCTATAGAATTAAAAACGAAAGGCAAATAAAAACGTTTCCAATCAATTAAGATAATGTTATTTCGTTTGAAAATCATGTGGCTTAAGCAAATCAATAAACAAAATGGAAGTAAAGATAAAACATGTTAATTTATAAATGTTATCATAATATTTTGTTTTTTAATCTTTCGCGTTCTGAATTCATTATACTAAATTAACGATTTTGGGACTTAAACGCGCAATTTACCTTCTATTGCCTGACGTTTCGACCGAGTTACATCGGGCCGGGGTCACAGGCTGACTGGAGCTGGCGGAGTCGATAGCCGTCGATGTGCAGGGACTACGCACCGCAGAAATAAATGTGGGCGTGTGATATACTTTTCTTAATGCCATTGGAGAAACAGGCGAGATTGTATAATAAATATTTTTGGACATTCTCACACAACTTCATCTAAGCTTGTGCTATGGGATCTGATAACTGATAAACATGCTTATATATTTCTGCATATATACATATTTTAAATAAAAAACACCCACACTCCGACACAAACATTTGTGGATCACACAAATATTTAATTCGACCCGGGAATCGAACCTGAGACTCCGTAGTCGAAAGCCGATGCACTACCCACCACGTCACCGTAACAGTTAATATTTATGAGCTGCATAAGTAAATGTCAAACAAACACATCCTTTTAGCAACATATTTCATTCCCTTTTTTCAGACTATTTACCTTTGTCTCTTTCCCACTATTGATGTCGGCACGCAGGTGATATCTTCGATGTTTTAAACGAATGTCCCGGGCACAACCACATAAATAACACTGGAAGATATTTATTATGATCAATTTGATGAATGGTATTTATTTTCTTTTAATCTTTTTATTAGTGAGAGTCTAGTATTATGACCCTGACCACAAAACGTAGTTATTGAACGCACCGATACGATGCGATCTAGAGAATAATATTCATCAATCTATTTAGTTCTTAATATTCTATGAGCTTCAATAAAAATAAGTTAAGTTATACATTTTACTACCTAATAAGGTTTCCTAATCTATGTAACCGGGAGTAAGAAGAAAAAACTGCGTTTTATTTAATACCGCAACATTTTGGGACTTTGTTTTTAAAGAAATGGGCAGCAAAAGGCAATTTTACAATATAAACCACAAAAAGGAAGGACCAAAGACTAGAATAGAACTCTTTTGTGCTTCGTTTTTGTGGTTTGCAATTTACCTCTATTGTAAAAAAATCCCAACTTCTGGATGTCTCGTCTCTACACTAGCAATTTAATCATTTTCTGGTTGACTGACTGACGTTATTTTCCATGAAAAGTAAGCATGTATTTAGATACAGGCTATCCTGGGTTAGTTAATGTAAATGTTTATGTTTGTTCGGATTGACTGCCAACAAACTTTTATACCACATTCATTATGACATTACGAATCACGAGTCTTACTAATTAAGTACCTATTTGAAGTGACGACGTATTCGGTTCTACTTATGTTGTAAATAGAAAAGTTTGTGCAGGATGGTTACTTATTACTTAATCACGCGTTTTAAAGAGATTTCAATGAAAATAAGGAGTTTGGAGTATGTTGGGCCAAATAGAATAGAAGAATAGAATAGAATAGTTTATACGCTCGAAACATGGTGGACATAGATTTTCTTAACTGTCTAAGGTCGCGATCATGGTTCGCTGGATGGTTCACGGCATGCAATTTTTTAGATTTTTACAAGTATAAACAATTTTTTATACTTTGTGGCATAAATCCAATGACAATCATTATTATCAGAAATCTCAGAATTCAAATCTCAGAATGTCTATTTCCCGTGGGCATTGAGAAAGATAAAGATATTCGGGTGCAACCGCAGGTATCAGCTTACATCTTATCGTTTTTTTTACACCTATCACAGCATTGCGGCTTACTAGTGGAAAAGTACACGTGTTTTTGTCCAATATGTGTAGCAAATTCCAAATATTAAAGTTCAACAGCATCGCAGTTAGACTGGAAAGCCAACCCCAACTAATTTAGGAAAGGCTCAGTGGATGATGATCAAACTCCACCAAGTGCCATCAATCGACAGTATAAATGTCACAAACATTATCTAAATAAGAGTCTAAATAAAACTAATGAAATTATATTATTATATAATCTAGAGAGAGATTGCTCCCTACAAAACGCTCAACCTATACCAATATCCGTCGTGCATACATTACTCGTTTCCTTCCTCCACATGACCTACTTCTTATTTTATTGAGGGCGGGAGCAGATTTCGTATTGGTTTATAACCATCAGATATCAAAAGTAATTTTATACAAGCATAATATTTTATTAACCTTATAAGCTACAATGTTCTTACTGGTACAGTGAATCATTCTGAAAAGACTTATAAAGACGGAAGAGATAAGTTGGGTGCATCGACTGCATAGGGATCTCACCAATATTTAAGTGGCCAACAAAACCAACCTTACATACAAGTACCTATTGCACCGGCAGATTAACTTTAAAACAAACCAAAGATTTGGTGCATCGGCTGTATAGGGATCCCATTAAGATTTAAGAGGCCAAAATCCAACACCACATGCAAGTATTGCACCGGCAGATTAACTGACGTGGGCCTGGCAATCAAGTAAGTTTCCGGTTAGCGGAAATAAACTCGTGCTCTATTTACATGGGACCATTCAATTTCCTATTGAGAAGTGGGCGTATAATATGTCTCTCTCTATCTACTCTTTTGGAGAAACAGAAATGATTATGTGTATGTATGTGTACATATAAAGACAAGTCCTTCTCCCTAAAGACAATACGAGAGACGAGAGACAAAATATTCCTATCACGTTTCATCATTCATTTTATTGGTTCTACGTAATAAGGGAAGGAAGAATAAACCTCTCGCGGTTATCGAGAACTTTGAGTATATGACTAGACCCTCGTTGATCAGATCGCAGGCAATCAAAAGAAACGACATGGACTTCATATTATTCAATGTCCTTAGGCTCTCTAATCTACTATCTTAATAAAAAGATAGAAGAAGTTACAAGTACTACTGTGGGTGCTGGGCCATGTGCAATATTAATATGTCTTTAGTCTGTGCGCTCCTATCTACGCTTAGCTATATCGAGTGGAATACTTTACGATGTGAATAAAACATTACTTACACGTCTAAGAACTCTGATCGATACCTACAGATACTGATAGCTTTATAAAACTAAAGGCATAAATGTTTTATACTTATAAGAAATCGTAAACTACAGTACCTACCTACACTATAATATTTTTAGCTGTGTTGAAATTTTAAGTGTTTCGTTCATCACAGTGTGATGATAAGTGACAGCCAAAACACTCATGCTGTTTAAAATCAATAACGATTTTGTGATCGCAATGATACTGCATCGGTTTTTTTTAAGTAACTGTGACGGCTACTACAGGCCGGTAATGTGGGTCATAACCCGTTTATACTCGACCATATTGAGGGACTAATGGCGACTTGATGATTATGTTTGCATCGGCGTGTGACCAATAGCAAAATTGAATGTGACCTTAAATTACAGTGCCCGTAAAGAGGGATTTTGTAGGCAATTCGATTTGTTTAGTACCTAACTAAACTTAAGAGAAACTGTTATCTTTTCCAGTGGTTCATCGATTTCCATTTGCTGCGATCGCGTTCTTGGCATCCTTCTTTCGCTTCCAAAACTTTCATTAGTATTTCATGAATGTTCCCATATTTGTGGATAATGCTATTATAACAGTTGTTTGGACACGGAAATAAATACAAATTCTAAATGAAAATTTTCTCTTATAGTCCATTTTTTTAGGCAGTTAAATAGTTCCATCGGACAAACGTGTCAGTAATAAAAAGTTGGTCCTCTTTATAGGAGAAATTTAATCGAGGTTACGTAAATTTATTTTATGGCGCCTTTTTCTTACAGTGTAATCAGATTTCCCCATCCACGTTTTCTGTTCGTGAGCTTTACGCGTCGTGCTTGAACTGAAACTGCACAACATTTTGTCACTTATTGTATGTAGTTGATAGGAAGTCACCAGCATGTCCAACAGGCTTGGCAGCGTCACAGAATAGCTTATGGCTAACACGCATATCCCAGGATAACTGTGTACCAATGTGAAATTAGATGAGGTTTAGTGATAAAAACAGCCCTTGGTGCTCTAATGGTCTAGACACACGGTAGGTTTAATGTTTTAATGATCGTAGGTGCAGAGTACCTACTTATTAAAGTTTCAATGACATTGAATACGATACGTAGGTAGACGTTTGGAGAATTTCATCTCGGGCTGAGTCATGATTGAAAGCTGATACGAGGTTGATGTCACAGTTTTAGCGGGTTTTATGATGACGCTATTGACTAATATTAGGTAGGTATAATATCAAATCTCAGTAAAATTTCCAATATTTAACTGTTTTGAAGAGTCAATGCGGCATAAAATTAAATCGGAGGTAGCAAAAGCAATGGCTTTGATAACTTACGGGATATTTAAATTGTATTCGTTCAGTTTTGCTGATTACTACAAACCACTTTTCACGTGAATTAACGCGAACATGGCTTAAATATATATGTACTTTTATGTTACCCGATACTGGCCGATACGATGCATCATAACTAAACCATCGCGTTAATTACCATGATGCAGTGAAATAGATAATGAAACGCGAAAGTTTAGAAGTTAGTAATACCATACTATATAATCTGTGGTAATACCAATAATAGGTAGGTACTGTTCCTAAATAGTATAACATTGTATTAAAGACTTGCTTGAATTGATATTGATAATATGATAGCTTCTACACCAATCTTGTTGATGTTGGCTTGTCAATATTCAAAGCCTATTTTGTCGGTGTAAGTGTAAGCAAGAAAAAAAGTGTGAGATGTTCTGTAAATCCAACGATTCCGGTGCCTACACAAAAACGTGCCAAGCCTTGTAAATCGTTTTTTTTTTTTAAAGGTACCAAGCTTTCTTGTGAAGTACTGGCACTTGACGTGAAAGTTATTCACAATACGACTACCGGAGCAAGACCGTTTTTATTTTGCTCCATTCTTCACATTTATTTTTAATGATCTGTTGATAATTTTATGTTGGTTACTTTTATCTAAAACGTATGAATTGCTCAAGATTAATGAGATACTCATTGTTAGAACTACATAGACATACCATAATTAAAGATTGTAAACCGGAATTATGATAATGGTTGTTTGAAGGTTTTAATTGCAAATTAGTTGTGAAACTAACATGTATCCGTTCTCATATGTTTAGTGGAATTAAGGCGTATTTGGAAGTTGACGTGAATTGCTCCCCAAATGGACAACTTTGGCAAGTTTAAACTAATTGCAATGTTGGCTAAGATACCGATGCCAGCAGACTGGGATCTACAAAGTTGACATTGAATATTAAGATACTTATTATCTTTCAGTCAATACGCTTTTTGAACGCCGTAAGTCGTGATATCAACGTGTTTCGGTGAATTGGTGGAACGCTGTCCTGGAAAGGGAACAGTCGCTGGTTCAAGTCCAGCCCAAGACCATAGTTTTTGTGATTCAAATTGTAAAATTATTTGAAAAATGTAACTATGTCCATTATCATCCCTTGGATCTACGATTTTGTTGTCGTAACATTTCTACAAACTAAAACGGCCACTTTATATGTAAACTCGACTTCAAATAACGTAACGTAATACTTATAATGTCTGTACAGACTCAAGTCTCATACATAAAGCAGTATTTTTTATTTTCTATCACTTTTACGGTGACCTAGTTCCATTTTGCGACAATTGACCCTATTCTCAATTTAGTGACCACAATTTTTACTCAGAGAAACTTCACGTGTAGGTTCATCACCAACAATAACTTTGCGTGACATTCTCCAAAAGTAGATCTTTGGATTCCAGGCTTTAGAGTCGACGACACTCCATAATTGTATGGATGCCCATTGGGGCATCATTCGATCACATCTTTTATTGTATGTAGTAAGTATGTTAAAGTCTAATGGCTTATGAAATTGAAAACAATTAAACATTATAATTACAAAAGGTGATTTGTTTAGTAAAACACATGAATAACGTAGTAATTAGCACTTATTATATGCTGCAAATTCCACGGCCGCATAATATGACCATTAGTTAAGAGTAGGTATAGTGCACATAAAAACGTTTCTCATGTTTGTTCTAGCAAGGTTCCATGTTAACATTATCAGAGATCTAGATGTAAGTTAGTGTGTAGTGTAGGTATTTTAGTAACTGGAGTGAAGACACATAAGCTTTTAAAACGTTTACAGTGCATTGAAACTGACCCCTCCCGTGATAGGATATCCTGGCATCACTGCCGAAAGTTCGGTTGGGTTTTTGGGTGTTTTATGATTTTATCGTAGGGTTCATTCACATAAAATTGATGCAGTTGACAAACATGAAATCTGGTTAAGACGTGGTCAATTTGTGGTGCACGTACCATATCTAGACTAGCAACTCACACTGAATTATCTAGGTCGTACTAACTAAACTGCACGTCTCCTTGTCTTTCATATTGCGTGAAGAACAGGGTATTACTTGGAAGTAATACCCTGTTCTTCACGCAATATGAAAGTATGACAACGTTTCATGACATTCGCTGGCTCCGAATGTAGCGATAATATGTACCTGTATAGGCTTGTAATAGGTATAGGTGCCGGACAACTAATGCTGTGAATGAGAAATAAAACAAATAATGTCTATTTACCACGCGAGTGTTCTGAAGAGCTCTTCAATCTGATCCCACCCTCTTCCTTCCGATCCCGAACAACGCGTGCCGGACAAAAATGCCACTCCCACACAGTGGATAGCATGTTCGCGAGAACCGAACGTTTTAAACGTTCGTTTCTCTGCCGAACGATAGTGGCCTGGAACGCCCTGCCTGGGCACGTGTGCACCCTGGGTTATTTAAGCGGAGCGTGAAGAGGCACATCAGTAGGTCGTCAAGTTGACTACTAGACGTCGTCACGACTTACCACCAGGCGGGCGGCGTCAATTTGGCGAACCCAATATAAGAAAAATGCTATTGACTTCCTTGTGACGGATATTGTTGATAACCTTAATGACAAACGGAAGGTTGTGGGACTCTTTCTGGATCTCAGTTCGGCTGTTGACACTGTAAACCACAAAATCTTAATAGCGAAGTTGGAACACTATGGAATCCGCGATAACTGCCTAAGATTGTTCCTAACTACCTATACCTAATCCATCGCGGAGACAGATGTGATTATGTGTTATAAAACAAGTGACAACGTAAGTCCCTGTCAGCTGCAGGCAATTAGTTTGTAATTGACATTCATTTCCCCAGCAGACATTGCAAATGTGATGTAATTTTGAAACGACACGGCATTCTTACGTAAAGATGAACACGTGACGTGCTATTATGATAATCCTCTTGCAGGCGCTGGATGGTGGATTACAGATGTAGAATCACACAAATACATTTTAATATAAGCCTACCTACCTCAGCTTGGTAAATGGTAGCATTTGCTCACGCGGCTCAAAGTATTGCTGAACATGCTTTACCGTATAAAAAGAATTTACCTTTATAGTGTATCCTGTTCCGTTCACTATAGGGTACCATACTTATATTGTCACTAACAGTACCTATCACTAATGTATTAACACTAAGGTATGTATAGGATTATACCGGTTTCCTTTATGTTTATAATTTTATAAGGTTCACGAAATTTAACATAACTACGCAGACCAATTTGACTTTAATTTAAAGATGAAATATTTTGGAAAAAAGCCGAACTGAGTTTCTTGAGGGCTCTTCTCAGTCTCGTTGCATTTTGGAACCCTCGGTAGAGTCACACCAACTTTTGACGAATCTAAATAATTTTCTAAAAACTTCAAAGATAATAAACGTTATTTTATTTTATTTTTATTTTATTTTATTTTACCCATTAAGTATACACTATGCTATCATGACTAGTTGCACCAGTAAATGAAAAAGTGAGAAGCGAACGGCTATCATGGTATGGACATGTTATGAGAAGAGAGGAAAATAACGTGGTAAGAAAGGTGCAATGTATGAATGTAGAGGGCTTGAGGAGTCGAGGTAAGCCCAAGAAAAGATGGATGAACTCGTAAAAGAGGATACTTATGTCCAGGAAGGAGTGACTGAGGAGATGACGTGTGACAAGGATGTATGGAAAATTAAAACATGTTTCGCCGACCCCAAATAATTGGGATAAGGGCAAGCAGATGATGATATGCTATCATGACTAGCCCGTTATACTTACTCACTTTGCAAGCTTAGATACGTTTATAGTCTGAACTGTAAATAGAACTCATTCAGTTCCAATTGGGTAAGTGAGGAACATTCAACCAGTAGGTACCTATTTATTTACACGGTAGGTAGTACTTTTCTCCAATAAGGTGTTTCAGTGTGAATTTTTTTGTAGATAAACTTTACTTCCACGTATTATAGAGATTCGGTAATGAGTAATAGAGGTTGCCTATGATTTATAATACTTATACTCCGATTTTGTCGATAAAGAAATGATTGCAAATTTAGTATTCAGTATTAAAGTACATAATATAAAACATAATATTTCTGAACAACAAAGTTAGATTTCCCAGGGATTATGAGCCAGTAAAATTTATGGCAAACCGTGGCTGTAAAAAAAGTACGGCTCTACCTAGATATTTGTCTGTTGAATGTGTAAATATTAGCCAAAATATAAGCAGCAATAAAGTATAAACAGTGAACTTACGTAAACATCACTTCCTGAAATCGTCTCGTACTCGCTTGTAGTGGGTACTTTACGTGACGAATAGGGGGCCGTAAAAGCTTCGAGGACCACCCTCAATCACGTTCTCAACTTTACATTAAAGAACACATAAAAGTTTTTACTTAAGAAAATGTTGCCTTGAAAAGAACCAAGTATTTTTGAAATTTCTGAAAGTGCTTTTACATTAACCGACATAAGTATAGAGAAGTTTCTAATCGGATCTAACAAGTATTAAAAACTTTTGGACTTATATTTTCCTTTGCGTGTTCAGAATGTTTAATGAGAGTGGTTGTGACATTAAGGAAAATTAAGTACCTACTTACCTCATTCATGAATATCTATATTAATTTAATATGAAAGTCATACGTCGGGCTGTGGATAGTTGAGCTCGACGTCAGCTAAGCGGAGTCACTATTTCACTAGACACGCCACGTGAAAGTCATGAACAGTTTCTGGAACGGTCGGAACCAATTAGTCAGTTAATAGGACTACCACAATAGAATACTATAACGCTACTAATACATAATATTTCTGGTCACGTATTGGGTTACCGTTCCTTTGTTACCTACGTGAGCTACTTTCAGTCAGTGAATTGAACTAACTAAAGGACAAGGATGTGAGTGGAATATGATTAGTAATAATTTATGCATAAATTCAAACTTTAAAATATTTGATTACGAGTTTCTATACCAGTGCTTACTGGGTCGTTCTACTTAGTTTTTTGAAGCTTAAATTGATTTATTAAGAAGTAGATAACTGATTTCTTCTAAGCTAAAACAGATACGCACTCCAGTGTCTCCATGTACACGGTAATTACCGCAGATGCACCGTAATCTGGTCGCAGTCTACCGCCAAGAGATTTTCTTTGAAAAAATACACGGTAATTTGCACGGTATCGTCACAACTTATCTACCGTAATTTTTACTCTTGCAACACAGTAATAAAAAATACTGGATTTATATATGGAGACACTGACGCACTCTAATAGGTACAAGTAACTAGAAGCAACGTAAAATATTCATATACAAATATATTAAGTCTAACTATTATAAGGGATGGTGTCATTTATGCTACATTCTAGAACTCGTGAGATCTAATACTAAGCACTCGTGTGATAAAGTGGGAAATACATCGCAGGCGACTGAGACTTGCGACTCAGTTGTAGGTTTAGGGTGGCCAACTTTCGATATATGATTGCTCACCATTCACCCAACGATGTATTTTCCCTTTACATAGTTAAATTTGGTAAGATCCTAGAAACGAGGTATACTGTATATGTAAACTTATCTTAATTTGACGACATTACTCATTGTTCAATCAGTTATTTATAAGAACCATGAACACAATTTATCCTAGTAAAAACAATCAAACCATTACACATCTAATAGGTACTTTATCTAAAACCTACCTTACTCTATGCTAAAACCACACATTTTGACTACATTGAATGACATTTTCCTAAACATATTTGTATAGGTAGTTGTCAATTTATGAAAAGCTACCATAAAGGTTTTAGTACCTAACATTATATCTACATACGAGTATTTAAGTAGTTTTAATTTATATATAAACACACACAAACAACCTATAGGTACCTATGTACCTATTATAGGTTGTTTATGTCAGACTCTCCACACGAGTGAAAGAATTTCCAGGTCGTTATCAATTTCCACGGACAAATTCGTAGTTGGTGCTTTTCGAGACAGCTGTAACTACCCTACTTTACAATTTTATAATACGACTAATAAAAATGCTCAATCAAAAATACATAATATTACAACTGTTAGTCACTTCCCTACTCAGAACTACGATACAACTTCCTACCTCACCATTATACTTAGTAAATGAGTTTCAAAATATTCAAGTTTATTCACATAGGTTACCTTCAAGCCAAACAGAGCGAGAAATTTATACAAAACCAAAATTTTAAGTATGTTGTTGTACAAGACATGCCAATTTATATTCAAGTTAAATTATGTGAAATTAAAACTCGGCCTCTTTGTTATTAGAGCTTATAGAAGAACAAAAGTTGATTGCAAAGAAATTGTTTAGTAAGTACCTACCTGTGGTTTGATAAAAAAATATTAAATCTACAGTCTATAATGTACTACAGATTGTATAATAGAATAGATACTTCGCTGTTGAAGTCAAATTAAATTACTACTTATAAAAAATACCTCCATAGATTGTTACATAAATTGCGACCTAAGTACCAATAATTTTGAAAAATATTGCTAGGTTAATACTACCTACTCTACCTAGTCAAATATCTGGTTACCCTAACTAACTAATTATCATGGCTGAATATCTAGACGTGTCACGCGAGTGAGAACTAACTTCCTCCGGAACAAAGCCATAACATTGTTCAAAGAACCATGTAGTACGACACGAACCTAGTGCAATATGGAAAATAGAGGAAAAGTCGTGAGACTACTCAGCTGTAGTTCACTTTAACTGGCTTGAAAAACTACCTGGTTGAGAGTTGAGCTTACTTTTTGTTAAAAAAACGACAATCAAACCATTCCTCACGAAAAATATTGCGCAAGTGGCCTTACATTTTTGTACGTGAACTTATGTAATCATTTTTCTTTTTTGGCAAGAGGTATTTTCTGTTACCACTTTGCTCGTACTAGTTTTAAGGAAAAACACTCTGCAAAACTGTTGTAAAAGAAATTGGATTAGCGCAGTGTTTATTCCTGAACGGGGAAATTTGCATCGTTGAGAAGAGTGTTCTGTAAAGAAAATACACAATATTCAACATTAAATTTTTTTTTTTTAACAAATTAAACTGAGAAAAGAAAATACATTATCTTAGACAGACGGGTTTTGGTCTGTGAGTAGAGTAGGTACCTACCATTAGTTCGACCGAGAGTTATTGGTTGTTCTCACATGTCACATTAAAGTTATGATTGAGTTCTGCACTTATCTTATAGAGGTGAAGAAGTACAAGTTTTTAAATTGAAGCCATGTTGTATTTCGTCCAATGATTGGGGTTGTTAGGGGTCCCCAGAGACGTATAAACCTTGCAAGTGACAACTTATCTGTGGCTGTTTATACGGTAAAATATTAGTAAAAATAAATAGTAAATAGTACATACAAAATTATCTATTAGCATCTGATATTAATTTTAAGAAGATACATTAAAACGGCGACAGCGATGATTTGTTTGAAGGTATACTTTGAGTGTTTGTTTGAAGCGTATATGCTCCGTAACTACTGATCCGATTTTGAGATGTCTTTCACTGATATATAGCTACATTATCCCTCAGTAACATTGGGTACTTTTTATCCCGTTAATATGTTCCCACGGGAACCGGGAACGAGAAAACTTTATCACGCGGGTGGAGCCGCGGCGCTCAGCTGTAACTAAGAATTAAATTAGAGATCAAATAATGGTTTCAAACAATTTACAAAAATGTAGAACCATTTCAAGTAAATTGGCAGCCAAATACGTTACGTAAAACAAATTGTTTACTACGTCTGGCTGTTACTTCTTGTTTACATAGGGAAACTAAACAAATCATATTGATCTGTTTTGCTGGAAAGCGGGTGAACCACCAGTGTATATTCATATATTCAAATATTACAAATTATTTTACCCATAATTCCGAGGGGTTAGGCAGAGTTGAATTACACACCCATATTTTTCCAGTACTTACTTATAATTGTTTTTAGTCCTACGTAATAGTGAGCAAGTCCTTATAAGGGCGTTATTACATTACGCAAGTCTTGCATGCAAGACCAGATTGCCTGTGCAAAGATTTCTTTGGAATCTTGGTAGGTAGGTACAGTCAAAGTCTAGTGATTTATGGGGTCAAGTTTTCTTATTTTTGTTGTTACTTTGAGGTATAACTCGTACTTATTTCTAGTATCCAACGATAACACGTGTCTTCAGAAAGTGATCAGGCTAATTTCGGCATCGTAGCCTGTTATCACACCATACACTACTTGGAGTTTGTCACTTCAAAAGAATACTATCGCACACAAACATCCACCGAACCCTTTTCCGGGGTCGGCTTTCCAGTCTAACTGCGATTCGGCTGAACTTCGATATTTTGCGTGAAGTGACTTCCATCTGACCTCCACAACCCATAAACGATATCGAAGTTCTGTAGTTGGACTAGTCAGATTTTTGGTTAAGTTCCAACCACCCCTAGCGACTGCCATAGATGTTTGTATGACAACCGGGAACGATGCGAGACGGCTGCTTTCCGAGGCACGGCTCGGTGTCTTAATAGTCACCCATCCTTAGCCTGGCCTGACTACATGTAGCTAAGATCTATAAAATATGGGTGCGTCTCATAACGTATAAACTCATTTGGTCTAATTTCATTTTATTATCGTTCATAAGATATAATCAACGTGAGATATATCAACTGTTGATATAATTTCTTTACATATAACATAACATTTATTTATTCTCTAACTTAATTAGTATAACGTTCTTTGATATAACGTTTATGTAATCGAAAATCATTTGGTCTAACGTTAGCATGTATATTGTTTATTTAATCGAAAATCATTAGGTCTAACGTTCAATATACCGGGTGTTACGTAAGGGTTATAGCAACCCGAAGCCAGCACTATCAGCTGGTCGATCAGAACCCGTTACGATATGTCGCGACCGCCAGAGAAGAAAAAAAAGTTCATAAAAAAACATTATTACCGAATAAAATACACACTTGTTTAAACAACACTAGCTAAAATCAGCTGCTTCGGTCATCGACATCAAAATAGGTAAAAATAATGCGCGCCTGTGAAAAGCCTTCCGTCTCACTCCTGGTAGGAACATTTTGTCTCTGTTTCGCATCAAGTGATGCCGCCCTCACGAACACGAAGCGCTCGGTCGAGTCACGAAGTTTCCTAGAATTTTATTTAAATTCATTTAGCAAGGTCACAGGTCAATTCAGTTGCATTCTTTGCTTTGTGCAGTGAGGTAGCTAAATAATTGTTTAGTGTGTTAATTTGCGAGTTGTGTCAAGTTGTGTGTGATAGTGATTGTGTTGTGTAGTAATGGCTCTGAGTAACGAAGAGTATTATGAGATGATGCTTTGTGTAGGAGCATCAGAAGGCAATTTGCCCAGGAGTTGTACCGTGAGTTTTGATACCTAAAAATACTGTGTACTCAGTCGAGTCGAAGCCGCATTTAGCACTGTTACACAAGAAATTAACCTTTCCTGTAAACAGGTAAGATTATTCTAAAATTGGAGACAGAGATTTTACTATCACTTGCATGTGGTGCACCTGTCAAACCACGGACGAGGATCTGGGGAAACATAACTATGTGTTGGTCAAAATTTTATTTACATAAACAAAAATAGTCCTTTAAGGACGCCCACACCGCCGCGACGCCCGCACAACCGCCAAGGGCATTGTACATACGTACCACGCGCTCATTATCTAGTTGTAGCTATGTCAAGCCGTAGCGTTTGTTTCGATTTGAAATATCTTTTTAAATTTTTTGATGAACTTCTTTTTCTTCTTTGGCGGTCGCCATATATCGAAACGGGTTATGGTCGACCAGCTGATGATGCTGGCTTCGGGTTGATATAACCCTTTCGTAACACCCTGTATATAAAAAACGTGGGTGCCTGCCGTTTTTCCGAAAAGATTTTGACAAAATTTCATTACCCAAACAAATTTTAGCAACCTTTTTTTATACCATTGCAATATTTCGAATGATTTTAGTACGCATATTTTTATTTGGTCAAATTGTTACTTGGCAAAATATTACCAAGTATAATGTCATTATGGCATTTTATTACAGCAAACAATCTTCAAACAATAAACAATAAAATAAAATATATATATATAGAATAATAAATAGACAATTAACAATAAATAGGTTAATTTCTTCTTTAAACAAAATGGGTAGGTTAGGTTAGGTTAAAACTGTGACCTCCTACGCACGAGCCGAGCGAGCGAAGCGAGCGGTGCCGCGGCAGCGGCTGACGAGTGCCAGAAACGACTTGCATTAATAGAAAAAAGTGTTAAAAACTGTTATTCCAACCTAAATATTTGACTAAATAAAAAATCAATGGTAAGTAAAATGTTTTAAGAAAAAACTTTTTAAAATTTTTAATAGCATTAATTTTTCGCAGAAATTCTGCGAAAAATTAATGCTATTATAAATTTTAAAAAGTTTATTCTTAAAACATTTTACTTACCATTGCTTTGTCATGGATTTTCGCCAAGTAACGCCTGTTTCTATCCAATATTTTAAATAAAAAATGTTAAAAGTACTAGTTGGTAAACATACTTAGTTATAGTTTAAACGTTCATTTCCCAAACATTAGGTTTGCGTTACAATTTTTCTGTGAATAGATTGTTATATGTTGTTAATATTAGAGATTTTGTTGTTATATCATCTATTACTTACCCATAATATATTTACCGTTTGATGCTGTAATAATTGAAAATTGTACATAAAACCACTCCAAGTTTCTAGGAGCATAGGTCGCTAAGCTTGCCTCTTGTTACGAACAACAACTAGGTATCTATGTTACAGGCATAGTGTAAGCGTAGGTATAATATGTACGAGTATCTGCCTTCTGTATCTAGTTACAATAGTTCATTAATAGATGTAAAGAATCCCTGTTTGTTTGATCTCGGTCCTATTTCCTCAATAATACAGAGCTAAATCATTTAATTATATCTACAAAATTGCCTACAGGCTACAACATAATGATATAGCTTACAGTAAGTACGTTTCCCGTTAGTTCGTCCCGATTTAATACTGTTTATTCAATCTGTCTAATCTGACCCTGGCATTATGTGTTAGGTAAACATGGGCAAACATCCCTTGAGATTTTCTTGCAAAAGTGGTATGCACGTGGGAGCAAATGTAGCACAAAATCGCGGAAATGTTTTGAATAAAAGACAGAGAAATATTTTGTTTCTTTGTGTTTTTGTATCATGTTACTGTCAAATGAGAATAGGGTATGCGTTATTTATAAGATAGAAAAAATTGGTCCAAAATAAATTGTATTTGATATTGATACATGTATCATACCAACTATTTCCTATTCTGTGTTTGTACGTTGCCTTGCCTTAACATGCTACTACTGACTGACTGTCTTTACTTCTATAATAAACGAGTCCAGGTTTATATAGGTCTGAGACGCAACGCTTATGTTATTGGGTACTAAATCTTATATCTAAGCCAAAGCCGTTACGTTGGGAAAGTAGTTATTATCTCATTAATATTAAACTCGAAAAATAGTATGGATAGATATGTGTATGCTTTTGTTTCTTTGTATTAATGAAACTTTACAATCAAAATAAAACATGGCGACTAATTAACCCGGGACTAATTACCATGGGAATTAGAAAGAATAAATTTATTCCACACTGGCGAAGTCACGATCATCAGTTAGGTTTTGAAAATTAAAGAAATCGAAGCCAGCCGCAGGCAAGTTCACTAACCGAGTGAATAGTGGCCAGTGTTGGATAATTTCGTAACTCTGCGATAGCTCACTGTGAAATTCCAACTGTATGGCGGTCCAGCCAATTTACATTCTTAATGGACACAAGTGTAGAACACAGTGTACCTCATTTGAATACTTGAATTAACTTGTTAATTTAAACCTTAAGAGCGGTTTAATTATTGAATTGAAATACGGGGTTTTATATTCACATGTCGTGTTTAAAAATCGGCCAAGTGCGAGTCGGCCACGCGCACGAATTTTCCGTAACATTATCTCTAAAAACAACAAAAAGCCCGTTTTTTGGTAGTATCTAGGTAGGTATTTTTTGTTCTAGCGGCAACAGAAATCCATCATTTGTGAAAATTTCAACAGTCTAACTATAACGGTTCGTGAGATACAGCCTGGCGACAGACGAACGGACCAACAGTGGAGTCTTAGTAATAGGTTTCCAGTTTACCTTTTGGATACGGAACCCTAAAAATGGCGGGTGTCAAATAACATTTCTATGTAGTAAACCTTTAAGCCAAACAAAACCTTATTCTTCTTTATATATTATAAAGTTTGTTTGGTTGTTTAGTCGGGCATCACATAAAAACGGCTTGGCGAATCTTGATAAAATTTGTTACAGAGAAGGATTTCTATCGTATGTGTCGCGGACTGTGACTATCGGATTTCGGGTACCACGTCATTTGTAGTTGCCACTACTTTCATCCCGGTAAGGTAATAGTTGGACCGATGACGACTACGTTAAGTAGTTAAATAAATCCGGACAGAGATTTATGAGATTTATGAGATAATAAACAATATTACATGCTTACATACCTAAGTATCCATCCATACAAGATACCTACGCGCGAAAAACATAACTCTTCATTGGCGACTCGGGTAAAAATACGCAGAAATTACTGAAACATTACTTAAACCAAGATTGCATTAAGGACTACACTTGGTATTTATACAGTTTCCATTCATCCGAGAGTGGAAATAATGACATTGGCTCGTTTCCAAGATGTCTCACCAGGGTTCAAAGACGCCAATGTCTTCCAAGTATTTTTTTGCGCAGAGTATAAACGCTATCACTCGGCTTGAGATAAGTAATAAACGTCACTTGAAGCAAAGCTCATTTATTTCCGGATGACACTGCAGTAGAGTTTATTTTTTATTTTTCTGCTTTTTACTGTTACACAGTATATTTATATTGTACTAGCTGGCGCCCGCAGCTCCGCCCGTGAAGAATAGCTTTTACAATGATTACTTACCTACTTTTATCATGCGATCCGATTTTGATAAAACAAACTCTATGTTGTAGAGCTTAATCTATCTGTAAAAACCGTAAACAATACCGTTGCGTCATCCGGAGATCATCGTGTACATGTCGCAGGTTTATGGTAAAATCAATTTTACAAATTTGAGCAAGAACCGGAGGATGACAAAATGTAAACTTGATTGTATCATAAACCTAAGAAAATCCAGGTTTTTGACCAAAAACCAGATTTTTATTTTTGATTTTACAAGTTCCTAACACGTTTAATACGTTTTCGTATTGCCCTTACATTTCACATCAGCGCCCATAGCGGTAACGTCAGGGAACTGTGTACTAGACACACAGGATGATCTCCGGAGATACGCAACGTTGTTCAGGTTTATGATTAAATTTAAACTCGCAACCCGAACGTCAGAAAATCTGACAAGAATGAAAAATCTAATTATAGGTGAAAGTTGCTCGTAACAAACAATATGCCACTGCTTACCCCTCTTTTTGAGTTCCGCGCGGCGCCCGGCAACTTCTTACTCCTTCGCTAAAACAGGGATGATTGTATAAATGTTTTAGATACACTTTTTTTTACTTTTAAATTTATTACTTCTTCTGGATCAGACAGAACAAACAACACTGTAGAGTGTAGGTAATAGAACTTGTGAACGAAAAGTTCTGAACACATCGGGGCATTCGGGCTAGACGCTATTTTAAAGAAGAACCCTGCCAGTAAAAGTTGGAAAGGGAGACAACATCATACAAGCAACCAAACGTTCACATGAATTGAAATTATTAGTTAGGTAAAACATCTTTATAACTGCCAGTGACTAATTATTATTTTTATTTTTCCAGGAATTACCTTGTTGGAATTAAGAACTTTGCAATATTGGCTCCAAATCGGTACGTAGAACTAACACACTACTATCCAAACACTACCTATAAATAATCACACATTTTTTGACAGTAACTTTAATCTGACGTCACAGGGAGCGTGCATATTTTATTGAATTGGCACTTTTATGTTGTATCCAGAGATTTGGGATGGCGCTCGCTTCGCTCCCTTACTATATCTATGGTGTATCGATGTCGATCAATTTCGATTTGACAACAAATGTCAAACTCAAACTCAAAAATATTTATTAATATAGGTTATAAAATAACACTTATTAACATCAGTACATAAGAATTTACATTTAAAGTACAAAATGTAGGTCAAATTCTTATAATTAAACTAAATGGTTTTAAAAATATTTACATTACAAAATATCGTTTAAAAATTCCTCCGCGTCAGTGCCGACTGGGAAGGTTCCCAGAATTTTGGCTGTGTTGCCACGTTGAATGGCGATTTAAAGCCAGATTCCCAAAGCAATGGGTGGATCCAAAGAGAAAAGAACCTGGCAATTTAAAACTACAACGGCAATAAAAAGTATAATTCCCTGGCAGCACCACATGCACATGAGTTTAAGATCTGGTGGACCCCTAAGGCCTAAGCATCCCTACTACTACGACCTCGTTATTAATTTTGAACAAAACACATTTTGTTCAATATGTATAACAAGCTTCACCAAGTGCAATCGACAGTATCAATAGACTTAAGTATTACATATTTACTTATAGCACAGACTAGGCAATAGTACTCTTATAGCTTTTATGTTACGAAGACTAATAAGATTGGTTTATGTAACCGGTATTGTGAAGTTCAACATTACCGTATACAATTGCTTGACGAAAAAAACAAGAAACGCGTCGAATCTCCGCGTGAGAAAGTCTCGCATATGTGTGTGTTTCACAGATTTCTAATGCAAATATCAATACTCTGTGGACAAAAACTTTCTATCTTGTTTGTTCACTTTCACTGTTAATTATGGTATCGAAGCCCTAAATAATTATAATTCGCTCTGCCAATTATAATAATTTGTTTATTCAAACTACTTAGCTAATGGTAGGGGTCTATCTAGAAGGTTGGCGTCGCGGTTATTTTCGTTTGCTACTAGCATTTCCTTGAAGATCAAATGTTATCATACTTTACTTATCCTCCAGGGTTTTGCTACCTATAGGTACCACATAATAGGGAACAGTACTACATACCTTTACCACTAGTATAGTAACTCCTATTCTTATATATGTACCTATACCAAACAAATTGCCAAACTGTTCGTAATTAAATCAATATTAGTTGTATAAGTTTGTGCTTGTTTATTAGTTACTTGCTTAACTTATGTAGAGTTAACTTATGTATTAACTTTGGGGATGTTTAATTAGCTAGACGCCTCCACAATTCATAAAAGGAACCAAATTCTTAGTGACTGGCTGATCGCCGCGGATCTGTCCGCGTGATAAGTATAGTTTTCTCGTTCCTGGTTCCCGTGGGAACATATTACCGGGATAAAAAGTTGCCAATGTTACTAAGGGATAATGTAACTACATAACAGTGAAAGAATTTTTTAAATCGGATCAGTAGTTACGGAGCCTATTCGCTTTAAACAAACAACCAATCAAGTATTTCCTGGCTCCAATTTATTTATATGATAACAGCTTCCGATGTAACTGCAACTGCCGCAACTCATGTTTTTTCTTTGACCGTGAATACATACGTTTTCTAATAAAAATCTAAAATTTGCAATTCTGTGTAACCTCGACTTAATTTAAGCGGCTTTGAAAAAAAAAAAAAAATTAATTGTTAACAAGGTTGAGTGAAATCGTTTTTTTATGCATATAAGTAAATACCTATATTAAAAATTATATATTTCAGTTACTTTTATTTGTAATCAAACTAAGTATTTAATGAGTTCCTACAGATGCTGATCAAAAAAGCATAGATATTATGATATTAATTAAAGAAGTACTTATAGTCATAATTATTACCAATTAACCTCTTCAAACAATTTACACTAAATATCAATAACATGCATCGATAAAATCCTCCGCGTCATCGTCTAGACTCTAGAGTCTAGAATGCTGGTAGCATTGCCATATTGAATGGTAGTGATAATTTTTAGAACGAAATAGTAACCAACGTTCTCGATCAGCCGCAGCATCTATAAAACGACATTGAGTATCTAGCTATACATTCCCATTACTTATTATCTAAATTATTTAGCCTAACTTCTACATACAAGGGTAGATTGAAAAGTAATCGGCCTAACCAAGAAAATAAATACATAATTAATGAAATATATTTTTATTTTTCAACGTAATCACAATCAAGTTCAATGCACTTTTGCCATCTTCCCTTCCAAGTATTTAGCCCATTGACCAAAAATGATTCTTCCTTAGAGTCAAAACATGCGTCTACAGCTGCTTTGACCTCGTCATTTGTCAAAAATCTTTGACCTCCCAAGTGCTTTTTTTAGGTTAGGGAACAGTGTTGGATACTGGATCTTGATGCATCAATAAGAACTCCAGAAATAGGTATAACACTTATATTGAATATAACATATTATTACAATATTATAGATATAGGCTACGGCTGTGTTATACGTAGAACGATTGAATAGCGAATGTGTTGGTAATGAAGTAAGGGGGGGCCCGTCGCCGCCGACCGGTTTGGTAACTACTCGCCACAGCGTTCATCGGCGCGAAAATCCTGGGGGCCCTTGGAGATTGCTGTCTTCAATGATTCTGTCTCGTCCAGTAGGGGGCAGAGGTACTTGACACCTCGCCTATAAGTGCCTGTAGTAGTGGCAACGTCAGCCACACGGGCAATTCCGTCGGAGCCGGGAAATAATTTGGCAATCCGTCCAAGACGCCAATGTAAGGGAGGTGTGTTGTCTTCCCTTATAATAACCAAGTCTCCGAGTTGCAGAGACCTGCCTGGGATGCGCCACTTTGTCCTCTGCTGAAGCTCGCTAATGTACTCCAACTGCCACCGCTTCCACAAATGTTGCCTAATCAAACTCTAGTCTCTGGAATCGATCAAGCCGGTTTTCACTAACGTTCGCCAATTGGGGAGACGGCAGAGACGTCAAGGCACGGCCAATTAGGAAGTGCCCTGGAGTTAGGGGTTGGAAGTCATTAGGAGAGGAAGAGATGGGACATAAAGGGCGACTGTTGAGGATAGCCTCTATTTGATTAAATAAGGTTGCCTATTCCTCAAATGTAAGATGAGCATTGCCTAAAATTCGTTTTAAATAAAATTTTGCCGATTTAATACCGCCTGACTCACTTAAGCCATTAAAATGGGGAGAACGACTTGGCTGGAATTTAAACGTGATTCCCTCATTTGACGCGAAGAAAGTGATAGAAGAAGAATTCCCTGACACAAAATCGCTAATTTCCCTGGCAGCTGCTACAAAATTACGTCCGTTATCACATATGATCTCCCGTGGCTTTCCCCTGCGAGAGATAAAACGGCGTAGAGATAAAATAAAAGCTTCCTTAGTAAGCTGACTTACGGCTTCTAAATGAATACATTTGTACCTAGTACAAATAAATATAGCTAAATAGCATTTGGTGATTTTACACGGTAACGGTCCACCGAAGTCGACACCAACACTAATAAATGGATAATCAGGCGTTATACGCTCAGGAGGCAGCGAGCCCATAAGTGGAGTGATAGTGCGCGGGGCGACGCGCCGGCACCTCACACACTGTCGCGCGACAGTCCGAGCCAGCACGCGCCCGCCAACAGCCCACACAGACTCCCTGATGGAGCTGAGCAGGAGCTGCGGACCGGCGTGTAGAAGTCGTAGATGCTCCTGCTGAAACAATAGTCGTGTCAACCTATGTTTAGCTGATAAAAGAATAGGATGACGTTTTTCAAAGGAGTAAAAGGGAGTGTTGAGACGTCCACCTACACGCAGGATACCTTCGTTGTCTAGAAAGGGAGTCAAGGAAATGAGATGATTTTTAGAATTTAACACTTGCTTATTGCGAAGAATATTCAACTCCAATTGAAAACTATCAGCTTGAGAGAATTTCACTAATCGTTTAAAAGAAGACTCGAGTTCCTCAGGCTGTAATACTCCTACAATTTTATTGTTTGGATTACGACAGTTATGTAAGAACCTTAATAGATAAGCAAGGGAACGTTGTATAGTTTTAAGTTTAGAATATTTGTCAAAATCGATTAAGGAAATAATATTTATCTCACCCATTAAAGTAAGATTAATTTTTAATTCAGGTATTTCATCTACGTGAATTTTATTAGTGCCTAATTGGGGCCAATTACATTCAGGTTCGTATAAAAATAGAGGACCGTTCCACCACATATTTAAATTATTTAGTTTCTGTGCATCAATGCCACGCGAGGCATAATCTGCCGGGTTTAAAGCGGTAGGAACGTGTCGCCACTCCGAACTTTCTATTAATTCCAAAATGGTAGCAACTCTATTGGATACAAACGTTTTTAATTTGTCGTGACTAGTCTTAAGCCACGCTAGAACAATCGATGAGTCCGTCCAATGATAGGTACGCGTTATCTTGCAACGCATTGTACGGACGACCGCTGCAGTCAGCTGGGCGCCTAGGAGTGCACCGCAGAGCTCCAGTCGTGGTATAGTGATCGGAGCGACAGGACCTACGCGCGCCTTTGCACAAAGAAGCCGAGCGATAATATCGCCTCGGTCATTAATGGATTTCAAATAGACACAGGCTGCGTACGCGTTGCTACTGCTGTCACAAAAACAATGTAGTTCTATATAACTAGGAGAATCGCATAAGACATACCTTGGTATTTCAAGCGACTTTATTAAATGTAAACCATTGACAAATTGGTTCCAAGAAGTTTTAATATTGTCAGGGACGGGTTCATCCCCATCCCCATCATTAATTTTAGCAAGCCATAATTTTTGTATAAGTAGCTTTGGCACTATTGTTAGCAAACATAATAAGCCTAGAGGGTCAAATATTTTACATGAATCGGATAGAATAGATCGTTTAGTGGGTGCAACATTCTTCGGCGAATATTCAGTAGGAAAATGTATGATATCAGCTTTAGATTCCCAACCTACTCCAAGTGTATGTGAAGAAGAACTAAGAATTAAACTACCTTGAGTACTGAGACCTTGGCTGTCCTTTAAAATCAATGACGAGTTAGAACGAAACTTTCGTAAAGGAAAACAGCCAGCCAATAAAGCCCGTTCAATAGATTTTTTTATATTTAATAAATGTTCCTCTGAGTCCGACCCTGTTAGCAAATCGTCAACTAAAAAATCGTTTTGAATAATATTTTTAATGTCGGGATCGACGCAATCTTCACCTAGCTGCCACAAACATCGTGTACTTAAGAAGCTGGCACTAGAAAATCCATACGTGACAGTGTGGAGTTTTAGAATTTTGAATTGGTCATTGTGGCTATCTCGCCACACAATGAGCTGTAAATCACGATCACAATCCTGGACAGAAACCTGCCGGTACATTTTCGTAATGTCTCCTGTAAGTACGTACTTGTATGTCCTAAACCTAAGCAATATATTGAAAAGTGAATCTTGTAGGCTCGGGCCGACCATCTGTAAATTATTAATTGAATATCCAGATGAAGTCGCCGCGCTTGCATTGAAAACAACGCGAAGTTTTGTTGACTCACTGCTAGGCTTAAGAACAGGATGATGTGGCACAAAATATGAGCTACTAGGAACCCTAACTTTAGACACTGATAGGTGACCTAATTCGGCATATTCATCAATAAATGCTTTGTACATTAAGTTCCGGATTTCCTTTAAATCGCCTTTTTAAGCCAATGAAGCGCTGTTTAGCCATGTGATATGAATTACCTAAACAGTCGGGCTCAGTGATTAATGGAAGGCGCACACAAAACCTGACATCTTGATCACGGTATGTGTGAGTTAAAAAATGTTGTTCACATGCGGATTCTATGTCAGTATGTGATTTTATAGACTTAGGAATCTGTTCGAGTTTCCAAAACTTAGTCATTAACTCATCTAGATTATTGTGCGTAGAAATATGATTGCATCTAACAAAAGAATTGAAAGAAATTTGTTTAGACGAACGCTGTTCGTACATAGGGCCGGCTAGAATCCAGCCTAGTTTCGACTTACACATAATGGGTAAGTTATTCCCTAGCTTAATTCGCTCGGATCCAATTAAATACCAAAAAAGATCAGCGCCGATTAAAACATCAATAGGTGCGGGCTGATTAAAATAGGGATCTGCGAGCTTGATTTTGCGCGGGAATTTAAATTGCGAAACATCGATATATCTATGCGGCATATGGCCGGTAATGGTTGGTAACACTAAACACGACACATTTAAATTAAGTTTTACATCGTACTTAGATTTTATTATAATAGCACAACGCTCGGGCATGCCCACTAAAGAAATGTTACCTAGACCGACTACGCTTGTGTGATTAGGCTGAGGAGTCAACTGCAGCTGTTGTTTCAAGCTTGAAGTTATTAACGAAGTTTGACTCCCGCTATCCAAGAGACCTCTAACGGTTAAACAAGCGCCAGTGTCGGGGTTATAAATGTCTATGAGTGCTGTAGACAGCAACACATGAGTGTTATTAAAGGTCGCCATGCCGGCCGTGACCCTTGGGTCTGGCTGCGGTGGCGTGTCTATAGAATGAGTAGCCTGAGGAAACTCCCTATGCAATAGAGTATTGTGACGCTTCTTACATTTAGAACAAGGTCCTAATCTACAGCGATGGTACGTATGACCCTTGCGTAAACAATTTAAACAAAGTTTCAACTTTACCGAGTCAGAAATCCTACTTTCGACGGACTTGGACAGGAACGACGAGCAGTCATAAATACGATGCTCACCGCTGCAGAAGACACAGGAGGCAGGAGCGTCAGAAGCACCAGGAGCGGCTGAAATTTGTAATGATTTCACAGATAACTTCTGGGAATTTGATAACTCACGCTTAGGGGGAGGCGTAACCTTCTCCGACTTATTTCGCTGGACCGACTCTAAAACATCGGCGCGACCCTTAATAAATTTATAGAAGTCATTGAGTGAAGGCATTTCCACAAAGGAATTTTTAAATTCCTCCCATTTAAAGTTAGTGCTGGTGTCGAGCTTGGCGGCAACCATATGTACGACGAGAGCATCCCACCTATCAGTTGGTTGACCAAGAGTATTTAGAGCCCGTAAGTTTTTAGATATGTGGTCTATTAGACCTCTCAGGCTCTTAGCCAAATCGCGACTTACCGGCTGAATAGTGAGAAGAGAATCGAGATGGTTGCTGATCAACCGTTTCTTGTTGTCGTATCTCGCGCGGAGGAGTTCCCAAGCTTCCTCGTAATTTGATGCGCTAACTTCCAAGTTGCTAATAACTTGGGCTGCTTCGCCCTCCAAATAAGAATTCAAATAATGAAATTTATGTACTAAACTTATGCGATCATTGGAATGAATTAACGAGGTAAACGTGTCTCTAAACTCGAGCCACTTAAAATATGTACCATTGAAATTAGGGATTTTAATAACCGGTAATCTAAAATTTACGTTATTGTGGTGATTGCATTGCGATTGTACTTGCGATGACGCGTTGGATCCAACGCTAGCAAAATCAACCTTATCACTTGAATTTTCCACTAATTTCTGAGCAATGGTGATCAACGAGCAGAATTCCTGTTCTATCACATCCCGGACATCAATTTCTAGGTCCAAAGTCGCTGGGTTCGAAATCTCAATTTGCGTTTGTAACTCATCAAACTGACCGAAAAGAGTACGAAATCGATCCAACTTCAGTGTAAGTTCACTCGTTTGTCCGGATGAAAGACTATCGCAGTTTTTTAATGTATCAATATAGTTTCTAAATTTAGTAACACGACCCTTAATTGAGCTTCGTGTCACTAAAAGTGAAGACTTGTCGGTCATTTTTCAAACGGTTAAAGAAATAAATTACTAAAATAAATGCAACATACGTAACTTTATTCTCCAAACAGTGCAGCGCCGCGCGGCCGCCCCGGCAGTGATCGCTCAGCTGATGAGAATAAAGGCCGAGTATGCGTCACTAAACCGGTACACGAACGACCTGGGCACTACGCAAAATAACTTATTGAGATTAATCTAGAAAATTATTATATTAGTACACAATATGGAGGAAGTACATAAAAAATCTTTTACTTAGTTCAGGTAGGTAGGTACCTACCTATATGTAAATAAATTGTAGGTAGAAAGTTATGCCGTAGCCGTTAACGCAATTTGCGATTAAATAAGTGAGGTTTGTAGTATTTATATAGGCAGACAGTATTAAAACAGCTTAATTGATAGGCCTATGGAAAAATATAGAAGAATATAAGTAGGAACGTTTTAAAGTTGTTTAGGCGCAGTACATTACGCGTTACGTAAGCAGGTAGCATATACCTAACGAGTCTAACCTCGTTCCTGTGCTAGCTAAACAATCGGCAAAGCTTGGAATGCACTTAAAATACTTATATCTGAAAGAATAGGCAACCCTAATCATCAAAGATGAGGCAATGGTAAGGGGATAGTTAGGGACAAAAAAGGGAACTGAGCAGCTCCCTGGCTAAATCCTGGCTGCGGCGCGACTGGCTGTCCGGCTGACTTCAAGCTAGGGTTGGCTGAGAGCTGCGGCACTGGTTCTTAGCCACTTGTACGGCGTGACTTTTCTGACCTTGTCGAAGCTCCGCTTGCGGTGCGTAAATGTGACTTGAGTATCACGTCGGGGTCACCAAAATGTTGGATACTGGATCTTGATGCATCAATAAGAACTCCAGAAATAGGTATAACACTTATATTGAATATAACTTATTATTACAATATTATAGATATAGGCTACGGCTGTGTTATACGTAGAACGATTGAATAGCGAATGTGTTGGTAATGAAGTAAGGGGGGGCCCGTCGCCGCCGACCGGTTTGGTAACTACTCGCCACAGCGTTCAGTGCGAACAAACAGAAAAAAGTCTGACGGTGCCAGATCAAGTGACTAAGGTGGATGCGGTAACAGTACAAAGCCACAGTTGTGAATTTCTGCCATTGATTGGACAGGCGTGTGAACACGAGCGTTATCTTGATGAAACAGGACTTTTCTTCTGATCATTCCTGGACGTTTTTCATTAATTTCCTCTCGTAAACGACGTAGTAAGGTGCAATAATAATCAGAGTTTATAGTCTGACCCCTTTCAAGATAATCAACCATAATCACACCCTTCGAGTCCCAGAATACTGAAGCCATCACCTTACTTGCCGACAAAATCGACTTAGCCTTTTTGGGGGCTGGTGAACCAGGTCTTTTCCACTGTTTTGGTTGTTGTTTTGTTTCCGGTGTACAGTAATGAACCCATGTTTCGTCTATAGTAACAAAACGATTCAAAAAATCACATTCATCAGCTTCAAATAACTCCAAACAGTCGCGTGCAATAGTCAATCGCATCCTTTTTTGCTCAACTGAAAGCAGTCGCGGAACCCACCTCGCAGACACCTTGTGGAAACTCAACACGTTGACTATTATGTTTTGAGTACGTTCATAAGAGATGCCTATAATCTCGGCTATCTTTCTAATTTTCAATCTGCGGTCTCCCATAATTAAGTCGAGTATTTTTTTACATTTTCGTCAGTAGTGGACGTCGAAGGCCTTCCAGAGTGGGGTTCGTCTTTCACAGAGAGTGTGAAAGACGAACCCCGCTCTGGAAGGCCTACCACGCTTGAATTCTGCTATCCATTTTTTGACGGATGAATATGAAAGAGCGCAATCCCCTAATGTACTAACCATATCATCATGGATGGCTTTTGATGACAGCCCCTTATGGAGGTACCTAATGACGGCACGCTGCTCGATATGCTCCATTTGCGGAAATGATGTCAGATTGCTTTGTTAATAAATTTATAAAATTAAAACTAATTATCGCACTCGTTTCAAACTTCACACAATTAACAGGTCTGAAGTGAACTAAATAATGTGGTTAGATTTGATTTTTAGAACTAAATGGATCAGTGTTAGGCCGACTACTTTTCAATCCACACTCGTATCTTGCCGCCTATTCTGGGGTAGATATACCCGGGAGTTTAGAACGCTTTACAGATGAATACAAAACATCGAGCACTTCAGTTGAATAACTAGCAAAACTTACTTTATAGTAGGTATTAACAATCAACAAAAGACACTTTGGAGGAACTCAACTACAGTTGTATTGAATCTTCATCGTCAATGGTATGGTTAAAAAATAAATATATATTTTACAAAAACACAGACAGTGTGTTTATTATTTAGACCTATTGTATATTTCACTACAAAATAAAACATAGACAAGTCTATAACATTGGTTTTATGTGTGGAATGTGGCCACGACACGTTGCCTTTCGCTGACATTGGCTCAACGCGAGGCGAGGCGCGGTGAACTTGCAATCTGCCCGAGACCCACTCCGCTATAGAACAAAACCCATGAATCATTCACGCATCCTCGGACAAAACGGTTTTTCTTCTTTTGTTGTTATCCGTAAATCCATTTCCCAGCTTTTGGTATTTTCATCCATTTTAAATGGCAGTTGTTGAACCATAAAACTTTGTGAAAAATGTGTTTGTATGCCGAACTAAAGGATTTTGCAACGATGTAGATATTTGGTAGAGATTCACAGCATAATCTAACGAGGTACCTTTTGTGTTTTATAAGTATTAAAATACGTTGCTAATAAAAATAATACATTCTTACAAAAGTAAGTTTAATTACGGTAGTTTGGTATAGTCTGAACGTTATACATATTAATTACACAAGTTTTAAATACCTAACTTATTAATATGCCACAATAATAACACAGTACCTACCTCATCTACCTATGTTAATTTTCTTTGTTTTTCTATATGTATGCACGTCACACAAACGTTATTTTTAAAATATATCTAGAGTAAATAGAGTCGTTAAGGTTTGTAATATTAGGTATTCAACCCACCTCAATACAAAATAGATACGAGCTCGTCTTGTCCAAAGTAAATATTTAATTTGTTTTTAGAGGTTAATCTGAACCGTAATTATGAAAGTAACCGAGCCACAAGTTGACCTAACAAATAAACAAGGGTTTGTTGAGATTATTTTACAAACAATAACTTTTCTATTATAATAACCGGGATATTTATTATTATTCTAATAGAAATGTAAACGATCTTGATAGTTTAAATACAATACAAACAATTCAGTATAATATATATTTAAAATTAGCTGACGCTCGCTCAGCTAGCCCTACATGGCCGAGACGTGGACATCAATTCGTGAATCAAATAGGTGGTCTAAGCGAGTAATGGAAATGGCTACCTATGCTTAGAGTTTCTCTGAGGGATTGCATTTGTAACGAGATAATCCGTTAGAGAACTGGTGTCATCGACATAGCCCAGCGCAAATGCAAGCTGAAGTGTCAATGGACCGGTCGCAGAACCGACTACCGCTGGACTACGTAGGTTCTGGAGTGGAGACCGGGAATCGTTCAGCGTAGCGTGAGACGCCCCGAGCACTCCGCGCCTCGATGGAGCGACGACATTCGTCGGATAGCGGGCGTTGGGTGGATGAAATAGACCCAAGATCGAAAGGAGTGGCGTGTCATTGGAGAGGCCTATTTCCAGCAGTGGACTGATGTGGGCTGATACTGATGATGATGCTAACTTCTCTGCCCGTGAAGTAAATATTTCTAGTTCCTAATCCTCACAGTACCACATTACCTCACCAGGATGAAAAGTATCCTCCATCATTATAATGCAATTAGTTCATTAATTTATATACTCGGTTATATGTATAACCGAGTATATAAATTAATGAAATAATTTTCTGAATCAGTTCAGTAGTTTCAACGCTATACCTACCTACTCACAAACAACTGTAACTTTTTTTAACTGAGTAATTTGCAAGTAAAAGTTGCAAGTAACGCAATGTGAGTAGAACATTAAACTTTAATAAGTAAAAGATTACTAGACTATAAAATTATCAGTAGATATTTATCTACTTTACTCGTATGTACCAACTCGTAGTCAAGAATTCTTAAATGTTTGTGCTTGATTGCCTAACCGTAATAATTTCAACACCGCTAAGTAGTTACATGTACCAGCACCAAGCATTCATAAACGCATAACAGCGAAATATGTTGCTGTTGTAACAAAATTGCTAATAAGTATCATTACATTATATTACTTCCGTAAATTGCTACCTTTATATGAAACTGACTAATTTAAAAAGTTAATGAGCATGATTTCGTATAATGTAGGTACCTATTATACACAATTCGATGGGCGAGGCTGTGACAAACACAAAAGTTGCAAGAACTGGCAAAATGTGTGCACATAGTATGACTCTGCCTATCCCTTCGGGGAAGAAGGCGTAGGTATTTTATAGGTATGGGTTTTTTACTTATCATTTTCCTAATGGTGTTACTTCTTTTCCAAATTTATTTCATTAAATTGTATTCTTTTATAGCCGTAATAAAATACAATTGAATGTAAAAAGTTGTTAATACCCAGTTTCATTTTCAGTATCGTGAGCACAAATGCTTTTCTTTGATCCTTGTTTTATGGTTTTTTACCTGCCTATTCATTTTTAGAAGATTGCTGATAGTGCCCGCGGCTTTGTTCGCGTTTATTTCGAATTTATCGTACACACCTAAACTTTATTTGACTATGTCTTTCTATTTTGACAAAATTTAAGTACAGACAAGCGCGCCTTTACATCGCTATAATATTATAGCTTGACGTGTAGAACATAGGTATAGGTACCAGTTTTTTTTCTTTTCAGCAGAAAAGAAAACATTTTTTTGTGATTTTTTCATTGGTTTATTAATAATTTCCGTCGCTTTTCCACATTATTTGATAAATTAATTAAACTTTATAAGATTTACTTTAACAGTCTTATTAAATTTATTGCAATACTAGTGCAGGTCCCGGCGAACTCCGTACCGCCTCATAATAACCGTTTAAACCTTCCCTGAGTTTGTACGAATATTTTAAAACCAATATCAGTCAAATCGGTCCAGCCGTTCCCGAGTTTCATTTTTATTGATATAGATTCCAAGTATTTGTACCCACAGCTGTTATAATTTACGGTAGGTTGCCATTTGACCCTTTTACCTAGTTCAAGTTAATACAACGAAACTCTTACCTATTAGAAACTGAACCCAGCTCCAGCCCGGAATACCTACAGTCTTAATAAGTGTATTAATTTGTAGATTCTTGGAAATATTTAATGAGATAACTTTCGTATTTAGAAGACAGTCAAAAAATGAAAATAATAATATAATGAATCTGATAGTAAAAAAAACCGGCCAAGTGCGTGTCGGACCACGCATAGAATAGGGTTCCGTAGTCACAAATAATAACCTCTATAACTCCTGAACTAACCGCCGTTTAGGTTTTAGAGGGCGCTCTATTTAACCAAAAAAATAAGCTATTATTATTTTTATTATTTATTTATTTCACATCTACATCTATTTTTACAGGGTAACCCCTAATGCAACAGAGTAGGCTATCTTATTTTATCTATCTCTAAAAACAAGTTTCTATTGTTGTAAACACAAAACAAACAAAGTGTAAACTGTGAATTCACTCAAGGTACAACTAAACAAATCGATTCCATGAGCGACATCGTTGAGTGTCCGGACTCCTCACCCTCAACTCATAGTAACCAACCATACCTAGTATGAAGAGTGTTGGATACCTTAATGGATAAAAAGGGTATACACCGTAGTACCTTAGGTATAAGTATCTAACAAATTTATTCTGTACGCGCTCCAACATAAGTATGTATTTAATTTCATGTGGGCTCCAGATCGCTGCGTTGTGTTCTAGATGGCTTCGTACTAGTGTGTTGTACAGTGTTACTATTGCTGTTACATTTTGAAACGTTCTTACTGTACGAAGCAAAAAATTTAAATATTGGAATGCCTTCCTACATACCTTTATAATACAACAATAATATAATATACGAAACGTCAGCCCAGTGCAGAATTGAACCCCTAAGTCTCTCACTTCTGTCACTCGTTCCAGCGGAATGCCGTCTATGGTGTAGGTATAAAGTGTGGGCGAACGCGCACGAGTGAACGTTATGGTCACACACTTCGAGGTGTTGAACTGCAGCTGGTTATCCTTGCTCCAAGCAACTACCCTATCTATATCATGCTGCAGTCGGTCCCGGTCATCGGCACTCCCAACCTCCAGATACAGCTTCAAGTCATCAGCAAAGAGCAAGCATTTAGAGTCCCTGACCACCCCGGGCAGATCGTTCACCATGATGATAAAGCTGAGCGGCCCTAGATTGGAACCCTGACCCACGCCGGACCATGTGTTGTATGGCTCAGATACGAACCCCCCGTACTCCACATACTGTTGCCTGTCGGCCAGGTAGCTGGCAAAAAATCTCAGCAGGCGAGGGGTGAAACCAACGCTCGCTAGCTTCACAAGCAACACGTCATTTTCGACCACATCGAAGGCTTTTCGAAAATCGAAGTAAGCAGCATCGACTCGCCCCCCCTGGTCCACCACAGGCACAAGGTCCGCCATATAGCTTAACAGGTTGCTAGTCGTGCTCTTCGACGGGCGAAAACCGTGCTGAGATTCCAGCAACCGCTGACCCACCTGTGCGTATATAGACCTGTGGATAGCGGACTCCAAGATCTTAGCAGGTGTAGACAATATAGCCACGGGCCGGTACTCCTCCACTTTCATACCTGAGCCGGATTTGGGTACAGGAACAACACGGGTCAACTTCCATCTGTCAGGAAAAGTAGTATTACTCAGGCACATATTATATATATGAACCAGAGGCTCCACCAGGACATAACGACAGTCCCTATATATGTAAGGCGGGACGCCGTCAGGCCCCGCTGATCTCTTCGGCTTCAGTTGACGAAGAACGCTCAGCACTTCATCCCTATGCAAGTGATCCACGTGCACACGCGCAGCATCGGAGCCATACTTGTCATAAGCCTCCCTGATCGCCGAATCAACGCTTAACTCCGGCCGTTTTTTACTATACACCGAGTAAAAATAATCAGCGAATGCCTTAGCGCATTCCTCGGTCCTCAAGGCCTCCCCATCTCTAACTATCTTTCTCGAAGCCCTAGTACCCCGTTTAGAGTTAACATAACTCCAAAATGACTTTGGGTCACTCTGGAGCCGAGCTTCAACCCGATCCTGGTACTGCCGCCGCGCCTGTTCTATCATGTTTTTTACTTTCGATCTACACTGGGCAAACGTTTCATAATCAGACATATTACGTGTTCTTTTAAACTTTTTATGAAATAAGGCCTTTTGCTTAATATCACGAATTATTTCACTAGTATACCATTCCGGGTAACAGTACCCCGAATCCGTTCTATTTTGTTTTTTTTTAGGTACACAGTCGTCAATAATTGCATTAATAACCGTGTAAAAATATTCCATACTAGCTTCTAAATTTAAATCATAAATAGGAGTCCAATCAACTGATGCGAGATGTGCGTACAAAGTATAAAAGTCAGCCTTATAAAAATTCCAACCTAATGCCCTATCCGCGATGGTTCTGTTGTCATTAGCGGAAAAATCATTCCGGTCGAGATGGCTAATGTTGAATAACTCGCAAACGAATACTTAAATCAAAAAAATATCTGAGTAACCTCTCTATTTTTTTCAAAGACCTATCTAATGATACCCTACACTCTAGGGTAGACGCAAGAAAAAAAATACTGGATACACCTAAAAAAAATTTACTTTCATAGCTTTCTTTTAGCACTTTGTCAACGTAATAAATACACAATCCATGCTAAGTTTCATGTTACTAGCACTCACCGTTTAGGAGGAAAGCCGAGAAAAGATGAACGGACAGACATGACGAAACTATAAGGGTTCCGAAACTTGAACTACGGAACCCTATAAAACAGTAGGTAGATACTTACTTAGTGGTTATTGGGGCGAGCTTGCTAAGGTTTGCAAGAGCCTCGCCCTTTCTAACAAGAAAATAATATTAGAATGTTTAACTTACAAAATCATAATGAAGTAGGTATATTGAAATTACTAAACAGTTCAGAGTACAAAATGAAATACCAATCACAAAGTTTCAATTTTAAAACGCAATTTAATACTCGTGAACTGCCAAGAACACTCACACATTACTTTTAGCAACATATTACTTCGCTGGCTGCTTCCTTCGCCTATATATCTACATGTACCTATATTATGAAAATATCTTTCTTTATTCTTTTGATGTGAATCGCCGCAAAGCAGGACCCGCTGAGATTGAAACTACGAGTATATTGACGTTCCTTCCTTCGTTTTCTCGATAAAATTGAACGCATCCAATATGCTTGTTCTTGTTGTATTGATGTGCATAACAACAATCATACGGATATGACATAGTTTATCATATCTCATGTTGATTTAGTGCGGGATTCCATTTAAATGCAAATACGAATACCTATTTTAGAGACCTACCGGCCGATATGGTCACAAAGGTTTCAAGGTTTGTTTATTTACGCTAGCGACCCGCTCTCACTTCACCTCGGTTATGCAATGTACAGAAAACTTTTAAGAATTAGTAGGTACGCATTCACATTGTCCAATCCGATATCGGATTTTCGGAAGAAAGAAATGCTCCTAATAACCCCGATATCCCGATATCGAACCGGAGTGTGTGAAATCGCTCTTAGGCTAGGGTCCATAATGGCAAAGTCTAAATATCACTAGGTAGGTTTTTAGGGTTCCGTAGTAAAAGTATATTTTATAGGAGCATATTTTTTGCAAAAGCAAGGCGCCCCCCTCTAAAATCTAAACGGCTGACGTGAAGAACCTAAAAATATCATGATGGTAGTCCATGTCACGAACTTTGAAGGAAAACTATAACGGATGGTATAACTCTGTTAGTTCATCAGGTCTAGAGGCTTTTATGGGTAACTATGGAACCCTATCTTATGCGTGGCTCGAAACGCACTTAAACGGTTTTTTTTAAACTGTGATAAAGGTCTCACGAACATCTCCTCACCTGCATGTGGTGACCTCCGGATAATGCTTTGGCAAACATAAAAATGGCCTAATAAAATTGGATATGTACCTCTGCCTACCTTTTGAGAGAAGCAGGCGTGATTTTATGTTACATATGTTTAATACATGTTTTATACATGTAAGACTTTCTTTATAAATACTTACTTTTACAACTTGTTCAGTAGATGGTTACCCAATTTCCATATACGAATATTGAGTTAAAAAATAAATTGAAAAAAAGTAACAAAGCAAATACAAGAACCTGCAATTATAACAATCAAAAAATAAATTGGTTATCGAGCCCATGAGACCGTTAATCTGTTTGCTTTTAATTATTAATTATTGAAATATCGAATTAAAATTGTAAAAGTTTTGAGATTTCAACATTTTAATTATTTAGGATATTGGCGATACTGGAATTTAAGTTGGGTTCGCTAGTTTAGTATAAATTTAAGTTCAAGAAAAGATTGCCATGCGCCTGTTTCCTTCCGAAGGCGAAACTTCCCTGGAGTTATGAACTTTCACCCGATCTCACTTTAAGTGGAACTTCGTGAATTTAAATTTTCAACTTGATTATTATCTGTTAACTATGCGGACTTGCGTTTAGTAGCAAGAAAGAACCGGTTACGACACTGCCAAAGATTCACGATCAGCTCATTAATTGTGCATCAAGTTAACATAATATATGACAGACAAAACTAATATAACGCCTATATCTCCGAAGGGATAGGCAGAATAGCATTGCACACCCACACTTTCAATTAAAACCAAACTCCCAAAGCCAAAACAGATGTAACATGAATAGAATCTCTTCTGTCCGAGCACCGAAAATAACATCACCTATAAACCTATCTTTCTATCTGTAAATACACCTATCTATATAAATTATGTACTCACAGCCCCTTCAGCCTTTATAGATGGAGGTTAAGGGCACAATTTAAAGAGCCAGGTTGGACAGGTTTAGCACTAACGCCACCCTACATTGCATACTCGTTTCCAAAACATTTCGCTGAAATTCGTCAGCATGAATACTGGATTTGATTTAAACATTCCAAACATTATTGTGCCCCGACATTTTGATCCTCGACTTAGGTTCAAATTCTTTACATGCTTTTTAAGTCTCAAGCGATATGCAAGTCATCTTTATCTGAGTCTTAATTACATTTATTACAACAATCTTACTTAAAGTTTGTGATTAAATTAACTAATTACTTGTACTTGTACTTCACAACTAATTTTGATTAACAACCTCATATTTTGAAGATTTACGCTCAAACCAAGTAATTTCGATCTAAAAGTCAATTTAAGATTTTGATTGTACATACTTATTACTTAAGTTGGATCTAAGATGTGGGTTAGAATTTTAGATTAACTTCTGAGCTCCTGTTCAAATTTGTAATTAGATGATTAATATAAATTTGAACTCTACAAGTTCATCTTCCAAATAAACATATCAATTTCAAACTCCATAGTAAAAATCTATAATAAGTACTTACAAGTCCGGTAAAAGTGAAATACGTATTAAAAAAATAAAGAAATTTCTCCGAGGGTTCGGTATACCTAAATTTGTATTTGGTACGCTTTAGGCCCATGGTCCAGTGAGTGGCTAAATACTTACCTATAAAATTAAATAATAATCAATATCACCTTAAAAGAGCCAAATAAGCTGTGTACTTATGAGGTTACACCACGCGTTTGATACATGTTCACGAATTTTTATTTCAAAATAACTTGTTTTTAGATATAAGTACTTAATATACCTATGTATTATATTGTGTTTCCATAGCGACAACATATTATGATTATTAACTTTTATATGGACATTTTACTTGAAATAAAATGGGAATTGTTGCAAAATTACCTACAAATTAACTGCTGTAACATCTGAGCTGTGATTCGCAAAAATAATTGGATACGTCAATACGTCACAGCTGTACAAACCGGAATTTCCTCGTCCATTGTCAAGCGTTTCCCATTAAAGCCGATGTACCGTCCGTCCCCATGACGAATCGAGAACTTCACAAAGAGCCGAGTCCGTCGATCGAGCGCCTCCAGTTCGCCTACTGAAGCTCGTCACTTCTGTTAATGACATTGGAAATCGACCAAGTGACTTTACGACTTTTCGGTGCCTTTAATTTACTGGAATGTTTCAAATATCTTTGGCTGGAAAATAATTACGCTTCTCGGAAAAAAATTGCTCGATCGCCTCACTGATTTTGTCAAAAGAAAGTATTGGTGAAATTCGTTTTTAGCATCGGATTTCATTATTTCCGTCTAATTATAGGTAAAGATTTTGGTTTGATAACCAAAGATATTTTTATCTCAAATAATTCCCAGTTGTAGTCAGAGTTTGTTAGGTAATTTGAACTCGTTTCATTGATATTTTTACCTTTTTATTTTCATTTTATGTCGATGTAATTACTATATTACGACTTCAGCCAGAGCTGGCTGGCAAAAGTTACATTTCTTAAGTTCCAGACGAATTTTATAGGTCTTCGGTGATTCTAACAGAAAGTAAGAGTACGAACGCCGAAATTAAGCAATGTTATACATTACGAACGAAGGATCTAACACACAGTCTATTCCGCAGATATATTCGGAGGAAATGTAGGCAAGTAAAATTTTATTTTCATCTCTCTTTATCTCGTAACCCTTAGCGAAGTTTATTGTTCATTCGCTTTCGAAGTGAAATGGATCATTTGCCCACTCACGACGAAATTAACATGACATAACAAGCGACGAATTTCTTTTTTATAACATCTGTCATTGTGATGTTATTTTTTTTAGAAATGTAACGTCTCTTATTATGCTACTCGCTCAGTCAGCATTTATAAGCGTGGGTGGTTCTTGATAGCGTTCTAAAAATATTGTCATTAACTTTAATAAATTAAGGACTGTAATTGGTCGACTTAACTTATTAGCATCACTCTTATCTGCTTTACTGTTTTAGTGGCGGATTCTAGCCTCCAAAGTAGTGCGACGTTCGAAACTAATCGTTGATATTATAAAAAAAACTAGTAGTCCAGTTTGTTGTATCGTAACTATTACAAAGTTTGTACTTACATAATTTTTATTTGAAGATAAACCTTGAGCCTTGACCCACTTGTATTGGTAATAGATGTTCAATTAATTTTTTCCTCTACATTAAAAAAGTTAGCTGCGTGGGCGGAAGAATCAATTATAATTTAATTTCAGATGCCTTAAACTGACATTAAAATAACAAGTTATGGATTTCTAATATATCAAAGCGAATGCAAATGCTTAAAGTATCAAACAAAGAGGTTGATAAACAAGTTTAGATCGAGCTCGCAGGTATGGCATGTGAATGGCGACAAGGCGTGGTACCACGAGGTCGCCAAGTGCTGTTGATCTGAAAGTGCGACCACCGACCGGTCAGAGGCGGACAGGCTGGACCGTACTACGACCAATTATATATTATTACTCGTTTAGTTGGTGTTTATCCACAGCAATTTTGTAGAAATCAGTTTTGCGTGGCATTCTCGCTGTCATGCGATGTTTTTGTCACTTTCTCGTTTAGCTAGTTATTAAGTTGAAGCCAGCTGCTCTGTAATAGCAAAATATCTATGATAGCTTGCATCCAACGAGACCCATTGTAGTGGTTTTCAATAGGTCATAAACCGCGCTTTCTAGTAGGCGATCTCAACTCAAAAATCTTTTTGCCCCATCGACCATCCGATACATACAAAAGTACAAATCTTTCCTCTTTATCTCTATTCGATTTTATCTTTTACATTTGAAGAATTTGTTGTATTAATCACATCAAAGCAAAGTAATTCACCATACTAAGAAGATTCTTCGTAGTAAATGTTAATAAAGAAACAAGTACCTACTTTTTGTATTTACTTTCTGTTTGACTTATTCAATAAGTAATTGGATCAAAAGCAACCACACACATACACACATATCTAGTCTTTTATAATCTATACTTATAATAAATCTGTAGAAGTGAAAATTCTGTACATTGAAAATATCAAAAAAATAAATGGCACTAGACCGACACCGAACCCAAAAATGATTAAACAAATTTTTGTCGTTTGTTCAGGCATCACGCAAAAACTACCGGTTCGATTACGATGAAACCTTGTATAAATTATTCTTTAATATCCTGGGCACCACATTGGGTACGTTTTATCCCGGAAAAGTATATAAAATAAAAAACAAACTTAATTTTGGGGTTCGATCCCTAGACCCGATAACTATACCAACCGCAAATAATAAGTTTGTCGTAGGATTTTTATTTTTTTTTATATTGGGTTTGCCAAATTGACGCTGCCCGCCTGGTGGTAAGTCGTGACGACGTCTAGCGATTGTGGGCCACTCTCACAGCACACAATACTATAGAGAGTGGCCCTCAACTTGACGGCCTACTGATGTGCCTCTTCACGCTCCGCTTAAAGAACCCAGGGTTATATGTGGGAAGAAACACGTGCACAGGCAGGGCGTTCCAGGCCACTATTGTTCGGTAGAGAAACGAACGTTTAAAACGTTGGGTTCTCGCGAACATGCTATCCACTGTGTGGGAGTGGCATCTCTGCCCGGCACGCGTTGACCGGGTTTGGAAGGAAGAGGGTGGGATCACTATGACTGGACTATCACACAGACGAAGATCATCATTCACCGAGACTTTTCCCAAGGCAGTTGGGGTCGGCTTTCCAGTCTAACTGCGATTCGGCTGAACTTCGATATTTTCCGTGAAACGACTGCCATCTGACCTCCACATCCCGTAGGCCATAACGAAGTTCTGTAGTTAGCCCGGTCGGATTTTTGATTTAGGGCTCCAACTACCCCTAACGACTGCCATAGATGATCGTATGACAACCGAGACCGACGGCTAAGCGTGCTCTCCGAGGCACAGAGGGGTCTCAGTCTCTTAAGCAATGGCCACCCATCCTAAGACTGGCCTGACTCGATGTTGCTTAACCTTTGCAATGTGTTAACATTGTCGGTTACCACTAGACCACGAGCCCCTCTAGATAATAAATAATATTTCATATTTTCGTATCTTAAGATGAATTTGTATGGTATAATAGAGAATATAATAGAAGATATAATAGAGAAACTGTTGTACATGTTGGGCTTTATGAACGCAATAAAACCCAAAACAATGGTTTTTAGAACTTTTGTCTGTTTGTCTGAATGTTTGAACACGCTAATCTCAGAAACGGCTTAACCGATTTGAATTTGTGGTTTGGTTTTCAATCGCTTCATAAATAAAAAAGTTATGTAGATCTAAAGTAACACGCAGACGGAGCTGCGGGCAACAGCTAGTATGTAATAAAACACTTGTTTATATTAAAGTCCCAATCATTACTACAACAAAAGCATGTTAAACTTTTTTATAGGTATAAACAAATAAGTAACGCAGTGAATCACCCTCTGGGCGCCGCTGGAAATACCATCTGCGTGCGAACCAGAGACCCGGCAACGGACGTGAGAGCGGCCTTGGGCTGCGGAATAAAAAAAGTAGTGAGTCATTAGTGTTTTACTCCAAACACGATCTCTAGAACGTAACAATACTAACTCTTACTACGCAAATAAAAAGAAAGTATATAATGCGGATGAGAGTCTAAATGACCGCGATAACCAATTCTATCAGTCATACCTACATAATTATAATCACGCCTATATCCTTCTGAGAGTATGCAGAGGTGTATTTCGCTTCCATATTTTGCCAGTAGTTTTGTTGGTGCCTATTGCCGTTACCTAGCATTTATATAGGTACAATAGAAAATCAATAACGTTTCTGTAATCTGAACCTATATTCCAACAGCCAGACTTAAATGCAATTCCATCATATTGAATCATAATATCTTTTTTTTTTTATTTATTCCATTTACAAAGTTACAATGAATTTTTAACACTAATATACGTTGCCAAACTTTGACGTTTGATGGCGAGACACGCTCATTTGCTTTAAAAAATACTAAACTTACATACTACGTTGGTACCTATATATGAAATAAATTATTATAACTACCTACTTACTTTTATTTTTACTCTTAAAAGTACGGTGAGCTAATAAACGTAGCGTGAGAGAATCATGTTCTTTAATTTCGACTTAATGACACCTCTGCTACACTTAGGACTACTTCTTAGCACCTTGTATTTATTAAATCAATCAACCAAGTAACAGCCTGTGATTAAACCTTATGCAAAAGTTGAATTTCATAAATTAGGAAGTGTTAGGTTTTGAATCAATAATTTATCTTGGCGAAACATTTATTGGTCTGTGAAATCTAGAGGTAGGTACTGATTTTTTTTAACGCTCGGCAATAATCTATATATTTAATACGACAATTTGTCTGTCCATCCGTCGCGTTTTTCAATTTACATACATTTTTTTTTTATATTTGAGTCGATACAAAGTTCGCTGGGATAACTAGTAATAATAATTGCCGAGTGCCTCTGGTGTGCACTGTATATATCATTTTTTAAGCGGGCGAAGCTGCGGGCAGTCGCTAGTAATCAATAAATGAACCTTCATATTTGCATATTACATAAAGACACAGTGAGTGCTTGACATTCCGTCGCGTACAAGATCAATTGCATTCAGAAAGCGGAGGAACATAAAACACGACAAGAGTATTTTATGTGTTGTGTTTTCCTAAAGCACTTTGTATTTTCGTTACGGAATAAAAAAGGAACAAAGCAAAATGCTCAAATAAAACTGGCCTTATTCTGTCCCGTTATTTACTCAAACGTATTCGTCGGTTGTGTCATCAAACGCAAGAGCTAATTTTTTATTTAGATAGCCACGCCAAGAAAAGTCTCCAACATTTGTATAGATATTGCTCGCAGTTTTGTCCACGTGATAACATTTAACCGTCACCCACAGGAACGAAATTTAGATGATAACGTACTCTATTTCTTTACCAGAGGGTAACCTCTGGTAAAGAAATAGAGTATATAGTAATATAATTAATTTCAAATTAACTAGGTACCTACAAAAATATATATTTCACAAAAATAATTTAAAATTTGTCAAAAATAAAAGGTGAAGAGATACTTAAGGTAAGTACTTAATAGTTTTACTAAAGTAACTTCTCCGGTTTGATAACAAAGTAATAAGATTAGGAGAAGTCCTGAAAGGTCAGTCTCAGTCGTTAAAGTGACAGTTCTTTTTTATGTAGACACTTTTTCTGCATATTATACTGCCATCATAAAGATCAGAAACTGGAGCCTCTTCTTCCGAAACGTATGACGTCATTAAGGTTAGTCACTCAGAGAAGCAGACGAAGATGCTTTACGTAGTTCTTGCTCTTTTAAAACAATGCTCATATATTACGCATCGATAACATTCATCCTAAATACAAATGTCAAGGTGATGCTTCTTTTATTACTATATCAGATGTCTGTCATAAATGTATTTGCAAGTGATTTCAAGGTCTGTAGCCTAATCTGTAGACATCATTTTGACTAAAATAAGATGTTAGTATTAAAAGTTTAGAATTTTGACATTTGTCTTTAATACTTAGGTACTACCTATTAGAACGTTTCCTGGATCAAGCACATACTATTGTACAAAATATACGTCAAAAATTGACACAACAACCGACTACAAATGACCGAAATGGGATCAAATAATTGTCGGAATGGGACCAAATTGAAATGGAACCACTTCGGAAGTAGTACCTTCATTTAAAAAACAATCAAAATCGGTTCACCCAGTCAGTCAGTATGAGGTGACAAACATTAAAAAAAACATCAAATTGAAAACCTCCTCCTTTTTCGGAAGTCGGTTGAAAACAAGAAATTAATAAAACCCAACTTTGCAGGCGTTTGAGGGAAGAAACTGGTGATCCCGCGCAGGCAGCTATCTCGCACAAAGGCTCTCCTTAGCAATCCAGCGCGGGAATGTTGCCTGTGTTATGGGCACTCTGCCTAGGGGACCCAGTTAATTTAGTTTAGTTTTTAGGTTATTAGTTATAAATTATGTTGAAGTTTATTGTTTATTTTTTCATGTACATATCTTCTTCAGTTACTAATAAATAATATATAACCATAAGACCCTGTTTGTTACCGTTTACATAGTGCAATACTCACAAACTTCGTGACACCAGATTTTGTGTCCCGTATTTTTTTTATTTTGAAGCGCAATAACTAATTTTAATGTATAGTACATTAAATTAGGTTATTGCGCTTAAAAAAAAAAAAAAAAAAAAAAAAATATAAATTACTGAGATTTATATCTCTTCTCTATATGATTACTGGCAAGGTTCCCAGAATATTGCAAGCACTAATTTTTTTAGTCAGAAAATGTCCAGTCTTCTGGTCCTGAGAAGCATCGATCAGAGGTGTAGAGATAGTATCTAATTCGGTTTATTTAATTCGGTGCGGTATTTGCTGAGTAATACGTGACGTGCATTCATTTTATTTTATTTTGTGTCATGTTTTTCAGAATAATGCACAGCTTTATTGATTATAGATATAGGTAATCGCATATCTTAGAACAAGCCTTTACATTGTAATGTCAATGAGATCGAGCGTTTGTATAAAGTGACTCAGCAGCACATTGCTTATGTACCGCAATGCACCACTATTGCATATTACGAGTATCATGGCCTTGCTCTCATTCCAATACATTATGTTTCTGTTGCATAAATAATAGTTTCTTAAAAAACTGGGTGCATCATATTCGACCAAGATCTAAGAAGTCCAAGCCAGCCACACCTTCAAGTAGTGGACCTAAAATTAGTATTTAATTAGCAGGCAAGGCAATTTCCAGTTTCCTATAAACCTCTAATGATAAGATATATTTTTGTGCTCACAACTACTCTAGACTACCTGATCTTGTAAACATATTTTTCCAAATTGTGAACGTAACCAACAATGAGCATTTTAATAGTTTACCTACTTAGTTGCCAACTTTGCAAGACTAAGTCCACCTAAATATAATTTAGTTTTTAGAAAACCGATGGTTACCAATTTTATATCAAAGAGTTAACAAGCAAACAGTTTTCGCACGAGCTACTCGACAAATTTCCTTGGAAATATTTTCGGCGTAGTCGGAGAAATGGCAAAAGATTTATAACAATTTTCGTCGCCGACAGCGAGTTGCTGAGGCGGATATAAAAGTTTCTTATGCGGTGCTATAACTCTAAAACTTAGCTAATATTCAAGTTGTAATAAATTGCCGAGATAATGTTCTTTATAGATTTCATTAGACGAGGATCATGAAGGCTCAGAAATGGTAATAGCTTCAATGGTAGCAATTATAATACTCTGTCTTGATTCTTTAGTACGGCTTTTGAAGATGGCGGCAATTCTTAATTTGATGCAGCTTTCTTATCCTTTAAAGTTAGGTCATTCAACAGTTCTAAATCTTATAAGATTTAGAACTGTTGAATGAATTAATAGAAACCTACACAAGGTATCTTCCTTTTGGTAGACTCGGAAATATTTTTATACATCAGGCTCGTGAGCAACGTCTTACACTTACGATTTGATCGTACCTAAAATCTGTCTATATAAGTCTAGGTAATTCAGTTTTTCCACTCCATCCGCGATTTTATAAAAGTCATTCCATTCATTCATTCATTCATCCATCTTCTGAAATCTATTTCAAAGAATAAAGAAACCTGAACCTTTTTTACTAATAATAACCTTTCATTATTATTTATTTAAAGGTATATCAAAAGTATGCAAAGGTCACTTCAAAAACTGGCGCCTGTAGGTACAGCACAGTCCACCTTTGACATAAACAAGTTGCAGATACCTACACGATTTAAAAAAATGTACACTGTTAACATTTTACAACAAGAGAGTCCGTTCCACAAGGCCGTAGTGAAACCGGTCGCCACCTGACGCTGACGTCATCTCCGGATTCCTCAGTACTGAACATGTTATTATTCAGCCGAGAAAAATGTAGCACAAACTGTGTTTATCCCACGATATATATTATACGTGTGTACCTTTTGAATGTCTTCGCACCGCGGCTATTGGGTTTACCCGATCCATTGAACTCGGCAAGATAAGACATGGTTTGAAATACGAAGGCATTAATATTGTCTGATCCCGTCAGACCTTATGCTTAAAATGTGTAAGTTAAGCTGGGATATATTTTATTCGATTGAACCCTTATCCATGCAATTTCAATATGTAAGAGTGAATGGCAGTTTTGCTTTTATTAAATCTTCTTTCGCGATTTAAAACGATTCAATTTTCTTGCTAACAAAATAAATAGTTTAGGACTTGGTTGTTTCAATTCTCTCAAGCTCTCAAGCAAGCAATGTGACTTGTGGAACAAGTGCAGTGAAAAGCTATATACGACATACAATGACATCAATTATGTAATATATAACAATTACCTACTCTATTATCAAAGTAGGAAATGGACTTTCATCCAAATCGGTATAGCTATTTAGTAGCGGTCGCGGTCGGTTTGATGACAAACAAACCTTATACATTAATTTTCTTTGGCTATCTGATTCACTTATGGATCAAAATCGCGTCACCAATCAGTTTTTATAAATAACATTAATGCTTAAAAAATAAAATTAAAATACCGGCCAAGTGCGAGTCGGACTCGCGCACTAAGGGTTCCGTACCAAAACGGCAAAAAATCACGTTTGTCGTATGGGAGCCCCCTTAAATATTTATTCTATTCTGTTTTTTATTGTCGTATAATTAGTTGTTATAGAGGTATATATAAATGATCATAAAATACATCATCTGTGAAAATTTCAACCTTCTAACTATCACGGATTATGAGATACAGCCCAAGACAGACGGACGGTCGGACAGCGAAGTCTTAGTAATAGGGTTTCCGTTTTACCCTTTGGGCACGGAACCCTAAAAAGTAGATGGTCTCGGTCGCTCAGAAGGTAAGCTAGTGACATTTGATCCGCCTTCCTTGCTCATTCTGTACGTGAGTTTACTGTAATATTTGCATAAACCGGTTCCGGCAGCCAATCGATATTTCGTACCACATTATGCAGATACCTTTGTTAATATTCGGACTTCCGACAGAACATTTAATTGTTTACGTAGTTACAGATGCTTGTCATTCACGAAGTTGCAAGTTATGGATCTGTATAAATTTATGTGTTTGCTTTACATATTTTAGTGGAGTCAGAGTACAATAACGTAATAACGTTATTATGCTTTTATTCATGCTTCAGTTATTAGTACAGTTTTGCGGAATCCTACACAAAAATAATGATAAGTATTTTTTTAAGTTACTGGATATTCTAAGTTAACCTGTGACCATTGGCAATACAACGAACCTGAACGATGACTGCCTCGGTGGCGCAGTGGTATGAGTATGCGACTACCGTCCCTGAGGTCCCAGGTTCGTTTCCGGGTCGAATCAAATTATTTGTATGATCCACAAATGTTTGTTTCGGAGTTTGGGTATTTTCTATGTATAATATGTATTTAGAAATATATAAGTATGTTTATCAGTCGTCTAGATCCCATAGCACAAGCTTATACATGGGGTACACTAAAAGTTTTGCACTTCTAGCTAATCGGAACTATTTGAATTTCGAATGTTATATTTTTTTAAACGTTGCAATCTTCTCAGTAATAAAAAAAGACAATTGGCGGGAAATCATTTGTCAATTGTTTTTTATCACACATCAAAGTTCTACATTTGCAATGAAAATGGAATTAAGTCTTTAAGAATTAAGATTTTAAAAGTTCTCTCTCTCTCTCCGCAAGACTGTGCCGCTCGTCTTCAAAATGCTTTTGGGAGAGAAGCACCTTGTTAGAGCACCGTGAGGCGATGGTTTGCTGAATTTGAGAGAGGTCTAGTTTCTTTACATGACGAATTTCGTGAAGGGCGGCCTTCAACTGCCGTCAACGAAAATAATGTGGCTACTGTTAAGCGGTTAATTGAAGAAAACCCGCGGATTACCCGATGACTATAGGGGATTGGTATGAGTCAAATCCAGAAAATTTTACACGAAGAATTGAAAGTTCGGAAACTTTGTTGTTGTTGGATCCCTCATGAACTAACAGCGGAGCAGAAGCGGGCTCGCGTGGAATGGTGCTCACAGATGCTACTGAAGTACGACCACGGACATTCTAATGCTGTTTATGACATTGTCACAGGAGACGAAACGTGGATTTGTTGTTTTGAACCCGAAAAAAAACAGCAATCTTGTGAACAAAAGTGAGGCAGGCGAGAAAAGTTGGTAAAAAAATGATCGCGTTTTTTTTCTCAGCTACGGGTCCTACCTGTACAATTCCACTTAAAGATCAAAAGAGTGTTAATGTCGAGTGGCATTTGTTTACCCAGGGTGTTAGAAAAAGTTCGCGAAAGACGACCCAAAAGCCGCGTTCTCCTACACCATGACAACGCTTCTTCACACACGGCCAACAAAACAAAGTCATTTTTAGCTTCCGAAAAAGTATAACTCGTCACCCATCCTGCGCATAGCCCCGCCCTAGCACCCTGTGATTTCTGTATTTTCCCCAAAATCAAAGATTTGATGAGAGGTTTCACTTTTACCAACTCCGAAGAGGCAGTGATAGCGTTCAATCAGCACGTAGAAAACATGCCTTCATATCTGTGGTCCTCCTGTTTTAAAAAATGGTTCGATCGCATGAAAAAATGTTTAAAATGTAAAGGAGAGTATTTTGAAAAGCAATTACCATAATATTTTGGTTTTAACATGTTGTTTTTTTAAGTTACGCAAAAATTATAGTGTGACCACGTATTAGCTTAATTTGGGCTAGATGACATTGTGACATTTAATTTAATAATTTATTTTAATAAGTATCGCCATCCAACGTCAGCAACGCAACACAGCCAGCATTCTGGGAACCTTCCCAGTCGGCAATGACGCGGAGGTTTTTTTAACGATATTTTGTAATGTAAATATTTTTAGTACATAATTATGTATATTTATTTATTTAACCTAATATTATGATACACCTACGATACTACTACGATGACTACAACATGATAGTACGAGTTAATGCAACGCAAAAAAGTTAGCATTTAAAAGACATCAACGCGTTCCACATTAGTAGCTCTGTTAGTTCTTTTACTATCAATGAAACAAAAGAATATTTAACACTATACAAAATCACATCTTTATCCCCAAAGGGGTAAACAGAGGTATTATTACCATTTCTCAGTTACTAATCCCTTCCGATCCCGAACAACGCGTGGCGGGCAGGGACGCCACTCTCACACAGTGGAAACCATCTTCGCGAGAATCGAACGTTTAAAACGTTGGTTCCTCTGCAAAACGATAGTGACCTGGAACGCTCCGCCTGCGCATGTTTCCTCCCACATATAACCCTGGGTTGTACCCTGTAATAACATCTAGCTTCGCATTTTAGAACGAATTTCATTTCCATAAAATATGTTGCAGTTAGTTAACCTTAAAAGTTAGATATATGTTACCGCGGACTTATTTTTAAAACTTTGAAAGAGGAACAATTATTTAGTACATAATTTTAAGATAACATTAACGGTTTGGCCTACGCACACACTACGTAATTTCTTAAAAAAAATCCCCGTTTTTAAAACATATCACACTGCTGCTCCGCTCCTAGTGGTCTTAGCGGGATGTTATACAGCCTATGGCCTTCCCCGATAAATGCGCTTCTTAACAAAAAAATCTTCTAATCGAACCAGTACCTCCTGAGATTAGGGCGTTCAAACAAACAAACAACCTCTTCTGCTTTATAATATTAGTATAAATTCGTTGTAACAGTTATCCTTAAAACAACTGGGGTTCTAAGGTGCGATATCATTAAAAATTCAGAGCATATTAGACTACGTAATGTTGGAGATTAACCTATAAAGCGCTCCGTTGTGACTCGTTGTTAACTAAAAAGGAACAAGGTTAAACCTAGCTTACAGCTCGTTAAATACGGTTAATTTTTAATTACATTTTGAACACACACACACTTGTACACTATTCCAGTGATTTATTATCTAAAACCTGACCGGTTTCGCCTTTAGGACATTATCGAGGGGTGATACTACACTGGGTTTGATTTTCGTGTATCGTTGTTATATGAAGTGCCGACAATTGAAAGCATATTAAACTTTATTTAAATTATTTAACGAAATTCATGTCCGTATTAATATATGTAGGTATAGTTATTAACACTATATTGGAAGTTGAACTTTAAAATTTTATTAAGGAACTCTTTACTATGTCACAATCAAATTTGATTTTACACATTTTAATTGCCTTCCTTATTATTTAGATTAGTCTCATACATTTTATGCGGCTTTCAACTCCGGAGTCTCGGGTTCGATTCTCGGGTCGAATCAAATATTTGTGTGATCCAAAAATGCTTGTTTTGGAGTTTGGGTGTTTGCTATGCATAATATGTATGTATTTAGAAATTATAAGTATATTTATCAGTTGTCTGGATTCCATAGCACAAGCTTACATTAGCTTAATTTGGGCTAGATGACTTTGTGTGAGAATGTCCAAAACTACGAGTATAATAAAAAAATGTTTAAATTTAGATAATTATATCAGACACATATCTAATAAAATATCTTGCATATTTTCTAAGTTTCATAATGTTAGTTTTCCATTTTAACACATAATTTATACTTTAAGTTCTCGAATGGGTTCAAAAAAACGTTTTATATGCGCACATATCGTACTCGTAATAGGGGAGAAAGCTCATTACCATTTTTAGACCTTCACCCAAATTTCATGAGATAGAATTAGATATATCTACCTACAAAGCAATTTCTAATGGATTTTATTTATTAAGCAAGCAAAATAAACTCTCCTCAGTGAAGATATTGAAAAAAGTCAAAGTTATCGTTGTATGAGAACATAGTTAGACCCATCTGTCGCTTTGTAATAATGAAAAAGTAGATAAATCGAAACTGACAGCAATTTGCTCAGTGTATAGAAAGAAGAAATAGGCTGACTCTGATCTCTGGGATTTATTCTAGTTGTGATATAATTTTGTTTTCTTTTATTATATTACTACATCACACGAACACATAAGTAACATATAAACACAAGTATGTATATCTTGTATAAGTCCTAATGACAATATAGCTACTATGTATATTATGGGTATATTTATTTTATATTTATCTTATTTATGTGTACTTAGTTTATTGTGGGTGTCTAGTTAGTTAATGTACTAAGACTTTTACATTTATGATTTAAGTATACCGTGTATGCACCTACCCAGGAGATTCTCTGCATCTCTGACTGGCAGAAAATGCCTTCGGCATTAAATCCGCCTTTAAACATTTGTTTGTGCATAAACCTTAATAAATAAATAAAAAATACCTACACATTCTAATTTTAGCTGGATTGTACTATGAATCATAAGACGACATACATTTTCCATTAGCTTATGCTAGCTGTAACTGACAGAAAGACGCACGATAAGAAAAGCATGAGCCTTTCGTCTTACTTATTCTCCAGATATACGGTAGAATTTTAGCAGCGTGCGTTTTTAGATTTTAAAGAATATACTTACATATACTTTCTTTTTCACATGCGGCAAGTCAGTCTTATATATAGGGACTATTTTTCGCACATGAAACACTCTCTTGCGTAATAACTTCTAACTCCTAAAATACAATTCTGGTTTTGTATAATCGCCTATTATTGTATAACCTTGTACAAAAATATCTCTAACGGTATTTTGTTAAAAACTGAAAACCTTCTTATATATATAATAAATTCTTACAACACCGCAAAGTAGGGAATTGTTATTCAAATTCTTTTACATTATCGAAGATTGCTGAAGTATTAGCTTGAGCCAACCGAGTCAGTGAAAGTGAACCGAGTGTGAGGGAGGGACGAGGGGGTACTGAGAGGGGCGTACAAGGTTGCGAACCGGCTGCACCGGCTTCAGACGTGCCAAACAACGTATTGAGTAATAAGTAATAAGCGTTGCGTTAGCTGGTTTAATGACTCAGTGATGTATGGTGCCATTGTGTTGAGACACACTGGTTTCCTATTCGGATAGTGTGTACGTAACAAGGTTACTATTGACTAAATTTGTCTGCAGCTCAATATGGTTCCTCTGTACAACTTACTAAATTGAATGAGACTGATTTTTTGAATGACAGATTGATTTAGTAGAGCTTGATAGATCATAATAATTTTACTTATAATCACGCTTTAGGTACTTATATGCCCGAGAGGTTCATTACAGAACCACGTTTTACCAGTAGATTTGTTCATACCACGTAATAGGTAGCAAGCCTATTGCATTACCGGACACGATATACAAATCAAAATGAGTAACTGTTCTGTACATTTCAACAGATACCATAGTTTATACAGTAGTACAAGTACAGATACCTAGTACTATCGGTGGTACTAGTACTGATGTTAAACGCCTATAATCACTGCACTCCGTCAGTCTCGTGATCTCCAATAAGTAAAAAAGGTTGCGCCATTCCGAAGTATTGTCAGAATTGTGAAACATTTCAAGATCAAATTTCATTTGATAGAGAATAGAACATTTACAAAATCTATTCTGATTATGACAATTCAATTTCTTTACTCGCATTTGAAGGTATTGAATAACTAAAAACTCGAAGCACGTCTGATATGATAAATGACATTCAGTTTGGTGTAAGGTTTACATGCTCTCTTTGATTTAAACAATACTATCTATCTGCTAATCTATCGTAGACGGCCAAAAGCAGGTACTGATAGTAGGAGGAGTATGACTCTGTAATAATAAACATAATTTAAGTATTAAATATAAACATTAACATAATCTAAACATATTGAAGTAATTATGCGCAAGCGAATAGCCTCCGCGTGGCGACGCGTAGGAGACAGTTCCAACAGCCTCCTGCGGACAATAGGTCGTCGCCATTGCTGTCCCATTTTGAGACACTGGAACATGGTCCACGTTGGTTCCAGACCTGCTCTTGTTAACACAAATTAACTGTAAGTTTTATTAAAATTTTACTTATTATATTGTATTTTAATTTTTATCTAATTTAATTTGATTAAACTGACTTTTAATTAATTTCATTTGATTTTATATATTTATTTGATCAGAATATGATTTTTAATTGCTTTGTTAGTTTTAATAAATTTTAATGCTATTTATAAACTTGATGTATGAAATTATATATGGGCTACATGCCTGAAATAAAGATTAATAATAATTTAGATTTTTGACAATAGAAAATATAATGTTTGCCTCCAACGCGATGATCACTAAGTATAACTCGTAAAGTCAAAAGAAAGAAAGAACCACAAATCAAGACCTTACAAAACAATTGAGCCTATCTTATCTGTCACGAGTTTAGACAGAAGTAGGAAGCAATTTGTGAGGGTGAATTCGAATAAATACAGGGTGAGATTAATTTATGGGTAGACAATAAAGATTCATCAATACAATTTGGGAGATTTATTCTATGAATATATTTTTATAGGCAATGAAGTAAGCATGCTAAATTTTTCTAAAATAATATAACAATATGAATTACGAAAAAACCGGACAAGCGCATGTCGTGCCACGCATAATGTAGGGTTCCGTAGTTACCCATAAAAGCCTCTATACTCCTGAACTAACAGATTATAGTTTTCCTTGAAAGTTTATTACATGGACTACCATCACAAATATTTTCAGATTGTTAGATTTTTCGAGCCCGTCATTTGCATTTTAGAGGGGGGGGGGGGCTCGGTTTTACCAAAAAAAATTAGCTATAAAGTTGAATATCTCGCAAACGAATACTTTAATCAAAAAATCGTATCGCGCAACCTCGCAATGTTTTTAAAATAACTATCTAATGATACCTCACACTCCGGGGTAGACGCAAGAAAAAAAAACAAATTCGAAAAAAAGTTACGTATAAGAGACGTACACCCAAAAAAAAATATTTTTCAAAATTTTCTTTTAGGACTTACTCAACGTAGTAAACACACATATCCTTGCAAAGTTTTATGTTTTTAGCACTCGCTGTTTAGGAGGAAAGCCGAGGACAGGCGGACGGAGAGACATGACGAAACAATAAGGGTTCCGAAATTTGAACTACGGAACCCTAAAAACTATTATCTTGGGCTGGACTTGAAGCAGAGACTGTTCGTATTGAAAAAATATTTGAGATTTATTCTAGTTAGCAATGCATTACACTTTTATCATTATCACATTGCAGTGGTTGTCGCATCAATTGTATTTTATTTAAACCGAAACGAGTTTGCATTTATAAAACTGTCTGGATACCTACTTAACTACTCCAAACTTGGCAGGCGTTCATGTCAATACTCGAGTTTGAAAACTCTTACTTGCCAAATAAACTGCCCAATTTGGACAACTCCAATTCATTTTAGACTTAATTACTAAATCATTACAGCAAAAAACTTAGTTGCTGTTAAGTTGGATTCGCTCATCTGTATGATCAAACAGGGTACTATCATTTTCTATCGAAAATTATAGCTTGGCTTGACTTGGTTAATACCAATCATGTTATTTCACGAAGCTGGAGCAAGCCATTTGTGAAGTAATCTTCAGACGGGAATTTACTACGCTCTAGTTGTGTGCCTGTGCGCATTGAAACGTGGCCGGTTTCGTTATTTTACCACAACACCACTTATTAAACTTATTTACCACACCAATAAAATAATTCAATAAGTAAAAAAATCTAAAAAAAATATTTTAGATACTCCTCTGTGGTTTATCTCAATCAAATTGCTTGGGGCGGGGCCCCAAGTGATTAGATACTACGTCCTCGCCGTCCGCCCTGGACCCCAACTTGACCACGGTAACGCAGTGGCAAGTTGGGTGACCGAACGTATTTAGTCTGAACTTGTGATTGGCCAAATTTTTTGCGATTTTCCTGCTATGGATAACATCGAAGATACCTCCGGTCCCGACACTGCCCTTTCACGGGCAGTGTCAACCGACGACATTGCGCACTCAAACTTGATACTGATGCCTATGGATTTGGGGGCTCGCACCGCGCCGCCTAGTTGCAGCGCGATGTCGACGCCCCAAGGAACTGATGCTGCTGGGACTGACGATGGGTCAGCTCCCAGCAGTGTGAAGAAGAAGGGCCGCTCTTCTGGGACGAAGAAGAGGACCCTCGAGGAGAAGGGGGGGCCGCCGCGCGACCGTAGCACCAGCTGCTCCGGGTGGGGGTCCCTCCTCTCCAGTGATTCGGAGGAGGAGGTGCCGGTGAAGACGGTGCGTACGCGTCTAGACGCGTACAGAAGGCGGCCGCCAACTCCTCCTCCGTCCTCGGTCCAACTGTCCCAGCGAAGTCGCCGGGAAATCGGTGGGCCGCCCGCGCGGGAGCTTATGAGCGTTTTTGCCCGCATGAACGCGGCCATGCGGGGCAACAGGAACGTGGCGGGGAGGAAGAAGATTGTGGCTTCACTGGTGGATGAAGCCCAATCTTCCCTCAACAAGCTCCTCGCGCGGAGCGTCACCAAGGAGGAGGCGAGGCTCCGGAAGCAGGTGACGAGCCTGGAGGCGGAGCTCGCTGCTTCCAGGAAGCAGATGGATGACCTGTGGCGGGAGGTCGCTGACTTGACCAAGGTGGTCAAGGCGCCTCCCGGTCCCATGCTGCCGCCTCCTCCTCCGACGGCTGGACCAGCGCCGAAGACGGCGCCACCCACGGCGCCCACCACGGCGCCCACCAAGGCGCCCGCCACGGCGCCAACCACGGCGTCCACCAAGGCGCCCACCAAGGCGCCCACTAAGGCGCCCACCATGGCGCCCACCACGGCGCCCAACACGGCGCCCGGATCGCCGCCACAGCCTGTGCCGACTATGGTACAGGTCCTGACGGCGATCGAGAGGCGCCTCGCCGTCCTGGAGGACCGGGCGTACCGCCCTCCGCTAGCACGTCCCGCGTTCTCATACGCGGCGGCTGTTGGCGGTTCTCCCGCTCCAGGACCAAGCGGCACACCCGCTGTCCACCGCCCCGCTCCGCCCCAGTCCGCTCCAGCGTACCGGTTGCCGGCCGAGACCGCGGCCCAGGCGCGGAAGGCGAAGGGGCGCGGCAAGAAGAGCGGCACCCCTGCCGCCTCCTCTTCCTCTAACGCTCCCGCTGCTCCTTTACATCCCTCCGGACGGGAGGGATGGGAGGTAGTGGGGGCCAAGAAGAGGAAGACGAAGGCCGCCAAGAAAGCGGCCAAGAAAGTGGCCAAAGCCGCCGCGGCGAAGGCGCCGAAGAGGCCCCGCGCTCCTCGTTCCACAGCCGTCGTCCTTACGGTGACGACGGAGGGTGTGGAGAGGGGTGTGGGGTACGCTGATGTCCTGAGGACCGTGAAGTCCTCAGTCAACCTCTCAGCCCTCGATATCCAGGGGGGTCTCCGGTGCAAGACGACACGCACCGGGGCTCGCCTCCTCGAGGTCTCCGGCGCCTCCAGCGGCCCTAAAGCTGACGCCCTAGCAGCGCAGCTTAGGGACGCGCTGGACGCAGAAGCCGTCCGCGTCACCAGGCCCACCAAATGCGCTGCATTGCGCATCACGGGTCTGGATGACGCGGCCACGACGGAGGAAGTAATCTCCGCCGTCGTGGAGGCGGGCGGCTGCCCCCGTGACCAGGTGAAGGCTGGAGACATCTTCTTCGGCACCACTGGTCATGGGATGACAGTCGTCCAGTGCCCCGTCGCGGCGGCACTGAAAGTGACGGACGGACGAAGCCTCCTCGTAGGGGGCTTCCTAAAGGCGCAGGTGCACCTCCTTCGTGCCCGGGAAACTAGATGTTTCCGGTGCATGGTGGTGGGGCACGTCGGAGTGCAGTGCACAGCGGAAGTCACCGTGGGCGATCGATGCTTCCGCTGCAGCCGGCCCGGTCACAAGGCAAGTGCCTGTGATGCCCCGCCTCGCTGCTTTAGATGCGAGGCGGAGGGCAAAACTGCGGACCACCGGGTCGGCAGCACAACCTGCGCCGCCTCGAGGCCAAAGCCTCGTCCGTCCGCTGAGAGCGGTGGGGGTGCCGCTACTGCACGGCCAGATGTTTCTCGGCGGGATGCTGATATGGACGTCCATTAATGTCTGACGCCCATATCCGCATCCTGCAAGTGAATTTGAACCGCTGCCGCGCTGCTCAGGATCTTCTGTACCAGAGCATCCGGCAGTGGTCCATAAACTTGGCCGTGGTCGCCGAGCCGTACTACGTCCACCCGGGAAGCCCGGTGGACGAGGACGGCTCGGCCTGTTTTATCTTCGGGGGGTCCGCCGCAGACAACTCGCGCCTTGCTATCATTGCAAGGGGCCGCGGGTGTGTTGCGGCGGAATATGATGGGTTGGCAGTCGTGGCCACCTACATCTCGCCGACACTGGACGAGACTCAGTTTGAGCTATGGCTCACTGAGCTCGAAGTCGTCTTCGCTGCGTGCCGTCCTCGCCCTGTCCTGCTCCTGGGAGACTTCAACGCCTGGAGTGAGGCGTGGGGCTCCCGGGAAACCAGGGACAAGGGGAGGCTTCTTGAGGACTGGACCAGAACACGTGGTCTGGAGGTCCTCAACCGGGGGAATGTCGCCACCTTCTGGCGGCGGGGGACCAGCTCGGTCGTGGACGTATCGTTCGCGACCTCTGCCCTCGCCGCCCGTATTACTGGCTGGCACGTGGAGGAGGGTGAGGAGACGCACTCGGACCATCGGTACATCCGATTCGATGTCGTCCCCCCACCTGACCTCCCACAGCCGGTAGAAAATCCCCCGGATCCGCGTTGGGCACTTCACCATCTGGATCAGGAGGCTCTCCTGGAGGCATCCATCGTGCAGGCCTGGATTCCGGCACCGGACCGGCCTGCCGATGTGGATGCCGAGGCGGAGTGGTTCAGGAGAGCCATGTCGCAAATCTGTGATGCGGCGATGCCTAGGGTTACACCCAGACCGGCAAGGAAGCAGGTGTACTGGTGGTCGCCGGAGATTGCACAGCTGCGCGCAGCATGCATCTCCGCCCGCCGCCAGTACACCAGGTTTCGCCGGAGGCATCGCCGCCCAGACGACGCGGCAACCCGAGAGGCGGAGCTTTATCAGGCTTACAGGGAGGCTAAAGGTAATCTCCAGGAGACAATAAAGCGGGCCAAGACGGCGGCCCGCGAGGAGCTCCTGGAGACCCTGCAGCAGAACCCATGGGGGCGCCCGTACCTACAGGTCAGGGAGAAACTCCGACCTAGGGCGCCCCCACTGACCCAGAGTCTCCAGCCGCAGCAGCTGGAGCGGGTCATGGGCTCCCTGTTTCCGACGAGCGCGGAGGAGCACGTCCCTCCGCGCATGGCTCCGTCTCTGCCCGACGCGGATAGCATCAGTGAAGACGACGTACCCGAAGTCAGGGTGGGGGAGCTAGGTGCGGCAGTGCTCCGGCTTAAACGCCGGAAAATCACTGCCCCCGGACCCGACGGCATTCCTGGCCGTGCATGGGTCCTGGCCCTCGAAGAACTCGGGCCTCGACTGATGGGGCTCTTTAGCGCATGCCTCGAAAGGGGCCAGTTTCCCAAGGTGTGGAGGACGGGGAAACTGGTCCTGATTCGTAAGGCGGGGCGGCCGGTGGACTCACCGTCCGGATACCGGCCGATCGTGTTGCTCGACGAGGTGTGTAAGCTCTTTGAGCGAATTATCGCGGAACGCCTCGTCGAGCATCTCTCGACGGTGGGGCCAGACCTGGCGGACAACCAGTACGGTTTCCGTCGGGGACGCTCCACCGTGAGCGCGATCATGCGCGTCAGGAGCCTGACGGAGGAAGCAGTCTCACAGGGCAAGGTGGTGGTGGCGGTGTCTCTAGACATCGCCAACGCGTTCAACACCTTGCCATGGAGCTGCGTTAGGGAGGCGCTCGTGTATCACGAAACGCCTCTCTACCTCCGTCGTATTGTCGGGGCCTATCTCTCGGAGAGGGCCATAGCTTTCCCAAGCTGGCTCGGGCCAGCTCGGCGAGATGTGTCGTGCGGTGTTCCGCAGGGGTCGGTCCTGGGGCCGCTTCTGTGGAACATCGGCTACGACTGGGTGCTGCGGGGTGCGTTGCCTGAGGGCGTTGGCGTAACGTGCTACGCCGACGATACCCTCGTCACGGCGCGGGGTGCAACGTACCAGGAGGCAGCACTCAAGGTCACGACGGGTGTTGCTCAAGTCGTGGGTCGGATACGGCGGCTGGGACTGGAGGTGGCCTTGCACAAGTCCGAGGTTCTGTGTTTTCACAGACCTCGGAACGGTCCACCTGAAGGTTCCAGCATAAATGTGGGAGGCGTTAGCATCGGCATCAAGCCCTCGATGAAGTATCTAGGGATCGTACTTGATAGCCGATGGAACTTCGGACCACATTTCCGAAGTTTGGTCCCCAAGGTGACACAGGCATCGGTCGCGCTTTCGCGACTGATGCCCAACCTAAAGGGACCCAACGCTTCCTGCAGGAGACTGTACCTGGGGATCGTGCGGAGTATGGCCCTATACGGGGCTCCCGTATGGGCGGCGCGGTTGACGGCCAACAACTCAACGCTCCTTAACAGACCGTTGAGGACCTTGGCCGTCAAAACAATAAGGGGCTACCGCACGATCTCCGGAGAGGCTGCATGTCTCCTAGCCGGGACCCCTCCATGGGACCTGGAAGCGAGAGCCCTTGCGTCATTGTTCCAATGGCGCAAGGAGGCGCTGGAGCGGGACCACAGGCCTGCGTCTCGAGAAATCGATGACCGGCGGTCCCAACTCCGCCAGGATCTCATGGAGTCATGGAGGGTGCGACTTGAGCAACCCAAGTGGGGTGCCACCATCATCGCGGCGGTGAGACCGATCATGGACGATTGGCTGCAGAGGCAGCATGGTGACCTCACGTATCGTGCGACGCAGATCGTTACCGGGCATGGATGCTTCGGTAGCTATCTGTTTCGCATCCATCGTGAGGTCACACCCCGGTGTCAACACTGCGAGGTTTCCGACGACGACACCGCACTCCACACGTTGGTGGAGTGCTCAGCGTGGGCGAGTCAGCGCCGGGACCTCGTAGTGGGTCTGGGCGTGGATACCCTCTCGCTGGAGACCATGCTTCAAGCCATGGTCTCCAGCGGGAGTAGGTGGAACGCGGCCGTGTCCTTCTGCGAGCAAGTCGTGCTCGCGAAGGAGGCGGCCGAGAGGGAGAGGGAGCGTGCCCTCCCCGCCGAGTTCCGTAGTCAGCGGCGAGGCCGCCGCAGACTCATCTACGCCCAAGACCATCGACCTCCATGATCGGGGCCTGAGGACGGCGGGATCGCCACCTGTCGTCCTTACAGAAGCAGGCTAGAAGGGTTGCGTGCTGCGGGGCCTTTGCCCCATAGCACGCAACCAGATTCACTCACTGACGCGGGATAAAACCCTACCCCCAACGACGCGGGATTCTCATCCCGACCCAACCCCCGCAGAGACCACAGAGGTGGTCAAAGTCCGCCGGGCGCCACTGGAAATACGTTCTGCCTGTAACCAGAGACGCCCGGCAACGGACGTTGGAGCGGCCGCGGCCTTGGTCGCGGAACTAAAAAAAAAAAAAAAAAAAAAAAAATCAAATTGCTTTGATGCAAGATAGGTTTTCAACAATATCTATTCAATAGAAAGATCTTTATATTGTACACAACACTGATTCAAAAGTCAGGCATTGTTAAGATGTAAGTTACAAATTGTGACCTTTTTACTAAACTAAGTATAATTATATTGAAAGAGATTTTGACAAAGAAATTGTGTACTTAAATCTTTCTACCACATAACGTATAGGTACATAGTAATAGTAACAATGTACTCGTACAAAGCCAAGTTTTTAAATCGTAAATTCAAATTTGTAAGTCGATGATTGATGTCACTTACTGCTCATATAAACATGACGGGTTTCCCTATAATATTACTAGCAGTTCAAAGTCAAAAGTAAATACCTATAGGCAATTGCAAAGACTATTTTTCAAAGACGCTGGCAAAGAAATCCCTCTGCAATATCTAACTAAAGATTTAGTTAGAGCCTTGAGACTAGAGCCTATCATTACCACCAAAGAGGAAAGATAGATATCTTATTGCCTCTTTGGTACAGATAACATCAGTAATGATATAAAATGATTAGAAAGCAGAAGAAGTTAATGATAACGCTTTTACCGTTTATCTTAAAGGCTTCTACCGCACCTCCCTCATGATGACTAAGATGAGAGCGTTCCTTCAAGCCATAAATCACTTTATCATTACAGCGATGTAGCATGACGTAGTTGATTTATACAAACATTACTATATATACAGATATAGCATATTAGGTTCATACTGTCAATGTTTAGGTCATTGCATGAGCGACGAAGTAGTCTTTTTTTTTATTCCATTGCCGAACGCCTCTGGATATAACACAGGAAGTATTTCCAATGACGCCGACGGAGTAGTCTCTTATAACATATTCTTGAAGTTTTCGGTACCGACTATAGGCATGTCTCATAAGACCAACAAAAAGACTGGTGTAATGATGACGTTTATATATTTACGCCTTTGTTTCCCTTCGATATACTACTACATATTACCACCCACTTCCGAACTAATAATGAATAATAATACGGGTTAAATTGCATACTTATTAAGTTTTATATGGGCATGTACCCGAAATAAAGATTGATTTGATTTTGATTTGATTTGATTATTTATTATTTTATGGCTTGTCATATAGCTACTTTGTATTAAAGCGCCATACAACTATTACTATGTTAAATACGAGGTTTAAAATGTGAGGCGTATCTACAATTTCAGAATCCAGACGTTGTTCTTATATTAAATTCTATTGCACAAATCAACAACGAGATCATGAGACGATGCATACGCAGTACCCCGTGATTAAACGTTCTTTGAAATCTATATTACGTAGGTATGTCAGACCTGACGATTGTAGGTACGACAAAATATCGGAAAGTAATTAGTTTAATTTAATTTAATTAAGTTAGACTTTTTTTTATTCCATAAGTGAGACCCACAAAGTCCACTGCCGAAATGTGGGCGCGTAAAAAATGCGATACAATACATATTAGTCTTTAGAGAATTACTTAAATATGCATACCTTCTTAAGCACCTAAATTACCTTCATATTTTACAAACCAAATAACATGTAATTAAATTCTATATTACACAATTTCTTGAATGATAAATAAACTTTCGTTTACTTACTTAAACATTCGTTCTCCTAATCCGAATTACTTATTATGATTACCGCTACTTAATGGCCATTACAGTTACAAAATCAACATTGATAATTATAAAATACTAGCTGGCATTTGAAACAGAGACATAATTATGGGTCTCAAACTATCTCCGTGTCGCAGTCTAAACAAAAACTAACAATTAAACCAAGACACAGACACGAAGAAAAAATCGTTTCGAACTCGGACCATCCCTGAGCACAGAATAGGGAAAGTACTACATACCCTGACTAGCTCAGGGTAGTACTTTCCCTATTCTGTTCTGATGACCTATGTATAGTATTCTTATATCTCCGGCGCCACAGATAATCCTTCCGAGTGTGTACCTGGGCATAGAATAGGGAACAATATACACATGGGGCGGCCGGCAATGGGTTTATGGTCGGCCGCGGCTTTAAAAATGTATTATTATATCTGTGCCTTAAGTTCCTAAATATTGTTACAAAATAAATTCCAAAAACGAACGTCTTAGCCTGGATTTGAACCAGCGCGTGCAGCATCAGAGAGGGAACGGTATTACTACTGAGTTACTAGACCACAGCTAAAGACCTCGAAATTACGATCCATATCGGGGGCGTCAGAGACTCTACATAACTTTATAAATAATAAATGGATCTGATGACAACCTAATAGTTGAAAATATTTTGTTTATAATAGCTTAATGTATTCTTCTTATAAGAGAACTGCCCAAACCTAACGTTTTGCGATTAGTAGAACAAAAACATAACGAATTCCTTGCTCAAGAATTTCATATCATCATTTTGTTCAGATATGAATTCAATCAAAATGTTTTGAAGATGAAACTTCAGGCCTTTTATGAGATTTATCCCTCAATTTAAAGTTCCGCGAAGTCTTGTCAGTCTCATATTTAATGGGTGGGGAAGCACAAAACTTTTGTGAAATGAACCAAATGCGTATACCTAACCCTTGAAAGAGAAAAGGGCCTTATGCTAATATGAATGTATCCTAATTTATCTATGCCATATTTTACCTCATGTGAGAATGGTGCACCTGTCTATCAACAGACGAAGCTCGGGCAAACATAAAAGTATAAACAACAATAAAAGTGCCCCCCATCACATTAGACCAAAAAAAATCGAGTGAAAAATGTTACAAGTGCCTTGCCTACTCCTTCTTGGACCCAGGCGTGGTTAGAAATATATGAATACCCGCAGCTTCGCTTTTGCTCTCTCCCCTTTCGCTTCTGATGTTTCAAGCGTATGAGGTTACGGTAACCATTTAGCACTAGGTCGGGCTTTACTTTAATTTACTGGTAGTAGGTATAAATAAACCGGCCACGTGTGAGTCGGACTCTCGGACGAGGGCTTCCGTACCAACCAAATTATTTTTTTTCTGTTTTGACTATAATGAAACAAAATTAAATAATAAAAAAACTGATGAAAATAATCGGTTTTGAACCTCATTTAAAATTTAAAAATCATCATAACACAGAACTAGTTATTTAGTTACCTATTGCTACCTTTAAAAATGTAAATCAAAATTTTTTTTCTTCTGACGTGTTTCGATATTTCTGCTATGAAGAGTGCCTTCATAATCTGAAACGTTGGGTATGCTGTTAAAATTTAATTGTGGTGGGATATGTCACTATAACTTTTAATTACTCCGCCGACTAAGTTATGCATTACGTCAACATACACACATACATTCATAATAAACTTAAATTACTATTATATTATGACTTAAATATAGCTCTATGTTGACATTATATTGTGATTTATGCTAGGAACTATAAAAATTGGTCACATAAATGAACGTTAACCTTCGTTCTATAAAATGTTAACAGTGTTAATACCAACCGTTTGTAACATATACATTTTTGTTTGTTTTGTAACAAGCCTGAATGTCGTGGTTATGACCCGAATGCGTACGAGCTCCATACACGAGCTCACAATGCGACCGTGAGACAGTGTCGTAAGCGTTGTAACCCACACAATAGGGGTAATTTAAGTGTGCCTCAGACACGCTCGGACCCCCATTTACATATGAGAACACTTTAAAACTACGTCCATGAAATTAACTAAGATAATAGTTGGCCCACGTCTCAATATTCAACACATAACAGACGTGTGAACGAAATTTCACTTACCACAGTAAACTTATGAATTGGCAATAAACCTTTCAACTAACATAACAAACGTCACATTTTTATTTTCTTTGCATCATAAAACCGTCAATTATGAGTATAAACTGTTTTAAGTTAACTAAGTAATTACTTTCATTTTGTCGTTACCCCTTCCTACCCAAGTAAAACTCCGAGTATTCATATTTTATGAATACATTCATTGACTTGGCACTTACCATCTGGAGTTCGTGGATGATATGTTAGTGGATTGGCAAAGTAAGTACCTACCAGTAAATTTTAAGTGCACGTCAATAATATTATGGACAAACATACAAAATTGAGGTTTTCTCTCCAAATGCACAAAAGCCCATTAAAGATCCACGTTTGACTAGTCACTTTGTGCTTTTGGGGAATATTTTTCATGGCCTCGGGATCACCATTGCTTATGCTTACAGATAAAGATTGCCAATGCCATGTTGACGTACCATGTCGAAATCAAGTTAAATCACAGCAATTAAGTTAGGAACTGTTTACCTACCAATTAACCAAATTAAAATACAATGATGACACATTCAAAAAACGTGTTAACATAAACGTCAAAAAAAACTTGGACAACAAATAATTTAATTCTTGTTTGACCTCGAATTTAGAACTGATGGCTCATCAAAGCATTATGTAGCGGACAGATCCGCTTTATAAATTGAAAATTACAGAACACTTTGATTATGAAATCTAAAGATGATGTCAAACAGAATAATGGACACGATGATTTCAAAAGGGAATTCTGTCACCATCAAATATTCAACTGCTGCGAAGATTATAAAATTGTTTTCGATTTCCTTAACATTTCAATGAGTTTTATTTGTATTTTTTTTTCCAAAAATAACTGCTTTTAATATTTTGAATGTTCTGTCTGTTCATACAATTTTAAAATATGAATAGCTGAAACGGTTATTTTGGACCAGGCTTTGTAACCGGTGACTATTGGTTATTTTTTTTGCTATTTGTTAATACAATGCGTTACCAACCCGCCGTTCTCACGCCTCGATCATGGTGGTGGGACGTCCTGCGCGTAGTGAAGTCTGCGGCGAGTTCCCTAACCCTCTCAGTCGCCTCCTTCGCGAGCATATCCTGTTCGCAAAAGGATGCGGCCACGGTTCACTTTCTCCCGCTAGAGACCATGGTTGGTACAATGGTCTCCAGCGACAGATTATCTACGCCTATTCCCACGATCAGGTCCCGGCGCTGACTCACCCATGCTGAGCCACCAGGGTGTAGAGTGTGATGTCTTCGCTGGAGGCCTCGAAGTGTTGACACTGGGGTGAACAGATACTTACCGAAGCATCCGTGAAGTAAGAAGGTGCTAGGCAATAATGCTGTAAAGTATCTGCAAATAAATAAATAAGCCGATTAAACTTCTGTGCCAACAAAAATAAAACATAAATCAAAATCAGTTCAGCTATCTGAAAACTGTAACTGACAGCCTCCTCTCTTGGCGTCGAGGGTTAAAATTAATTTGTAGTAAACTCAAAACAAATTTTAAACGAAACATCCGAGTTATTTCAACAAAATTTCTGAAGTTTTGAATGTTATGAAGCTCTACATAATATCGTAACATATGTGCAATCGTCTATATTATTGAAAGGAGTACTACAGAGCTGCATTATACACCTGCATTTTAGTATTTATATTGGTCCTATGTAACAGGTATAATAGGTATTGCCTTGTGCAGATTTCTGGTCACCAAGTCACCACATCAATCAAAACAATTTAATTTATTTTTCCTAAGAGCATAGTAGGGGTAAACTTTCGTCGGTCGACATATTTAACCAATGATACCGCAGGATTTTATTCGGTCACGTGACCACATTAACACACTTTTACATATTTTGGTAATAGGTATTATGTGATATCGCGCATGGAAAGATCTGTGTGTAAGTAAACCTACATATTATTTATATTACCTAACGTTTCAAGCAGATTACTTGCACCAGCCGTAGCTTAGTGCTACTAACATAACCACTTTACAAGTAGATATTCATAAATAGAGAATAAATTTAATAGTTCGTTACTTATTAGTTAGTTAAACTAAGTCAAAATTCTACCAATTCACGGGTGGGCACAATGAATTTTTTTTTTTTTTTTTTTACGCCCGAAAGATGGAATGGGCACCACCCGGATGCGAGGGGTGGAGGCAGAGAATGCTACATGCATCCCCTACGGCCGGCCGCAGGGGTATGTCAGAATCTTACTGACTAAACTCTGCCTTGTGACTTTAGCCGGGGAGGCTTCCAAGTCGTGAAATGAGGCTCTCACCACTCAGGGGAGTGGTGATGCAGCGTCACTCAGATGTCGCTGAGCATACGCTAATGAGCAAACAAATAAAATTAACGGCGGGGACCCCTATTGGGCCCCGTCGTGAGCATGAGGGGTCGGAGCTGTTGTGGTGCTCGGGCATGGGGTCGAGAGGGAACCAGTTTCCTGAGCGGCTCGAAGGCGTACCAGGTCGCTGGTTAGTTGGTTGGGTGGATCAAGAAGAACGTGACGCGGTCTCCTAGTAACATGAGGGGTGTGCTGTAGAATAGGGCGCGGCTCGTAGTTGGCCGCGTCCTGTATGAGTGGGTTCGGATGGGATGAGGCTTTGTTGAAAAACCTGGTTGAGGAAGCAACTAGGTATTCCTGGATAGTGGGCAGGCTGAAGTCTCTGTGTAGGTCCGAGCTCCGGACGTACCAGGAGGCATCAGCTGCTCTGCGGCAGAATTGATTTTGGATGATCTGAAGCTGATTAAGGACTGAGGCTCTGGCTTGGGCAAAGACTGGCGAGGCGTAAGTGAGGACTGGGCGTATGCATACCTTGTAGAGGGTACGTTTGTTGCGGAGGGACATTCGGCTCTTTCTACCGATCATGGGGGTAAGCCTACCTAAATAGAACCTAGCCTTGGTGGTAACTCGGCGTATGTGGGGTTTGAACGTTAGGCGTTCGTCGAGGGTGACTCCTAGGTACTTAGATTCCCGTTTCCACGGGATCCTTGAACCTAGAAGCGAGGGTGGAGGGGAAGGGGGCGTTTCCTAAGTTTGGCATTGAAGCAGGTTGCAGAGCTCTTGTCTGCGTTTACTTCAATGCGCCACTTCCTAAACCAGAGGCCTAAAGCGTTGATGGAGGGTTGGAGCCTTTTGATGGCAGCTGGGACTGTGGAGCTATTAACGTAAAGGGCCGTGTCGTCGGCGAACAGTGATAGTTGTGTACCTAATGTGGGTTGTGGAATGTCGTTAGTGTATAGCGTGTAGAGGAGGGGCGAGAGAGGGGAACCCTGGGGGACTCCTGCCGTGATGTAGTGTGGGGATGATAGTGTTCCTTCATGCCGGTAACGGAATGTGCGGTTACTGAGGAAGGACTTGGTGAGTTTGACCAATCGGTCAGGCAGTCCGAGGTGGTGCAGCTTGTAGACAAGCCCGGCATGCCAAACCTTATCGAAGGCTTTGGCTACGTCGAAGAAGACCGCAACAGTCTTTTTCCTACGGGGATAAAATCCGTTCAGTGTGTATTCTACTATGCGATGAACTTGTTGTGTGCAGCAGTGTCGTGTACGGAAGCCGAATTGGTGTGGGATGATAGTGTCGTTGTCGGACAGGTACTCTCGAATACGGGAGAGCAGTGTCCGTTCAAAAAGCTTGCCCATAGCCTTGAGGAGGCTTATGGGTCTGTGGTTTGACGGAATGTGTAGTGGTTTGCCGGGCTTGGGGATGCCTATTACGATAGCCTCTTTCCAAGGAGATGGAAAGTGACAGATGTCGAAACAGGCGTTAAAAATGTTGACCAGAATGATGAACACTTGGATGGGCAAGTGCTTGAGCGCAGAATTAGAAATGCCGTCGGACCCCGGCGACTTTCTAACTTTGAGCCTTTTGACGTGTGAGGTGAGTTCGTTAATTGAGACTGGTGTTGGTGGAGCGGTGATGGGGAGGGAGTCCTTGCGGGCGACCTCCTCATCAACCGTTTGGATGTGAGCTGGGTCACATGGAAGTTTGGAAGGGGAGCATTGATCCGCAATGCTGTCTGCGAAGCACTCAGCCTTCTCCCCGTCCTCGAAGGCTACCGTGCCGTCGGGACGCGAGAGAGGAGGGGTAGTGAGAGTAGGGTCTGTACGGAGTGCTTTCGCTACTTTGTAGTAAGCTACATGGGAGGGGGATATTCCCTCCATAAGATCGGTCCAGCGGTCGTTTTTGTGTTCTTGGAGACGGGATCTAAGTAAGCGTTGTAGTCTGTTGGCTTCTGTCCTAATAGGGGGAGTGGGAAATTGAGCAGCCCGTCGAGCCGCAGTCCGCTTGGCCGTAATCAGGTTCCGGATATCTGGCGGCAGAGTACTCTTCCTGGGAAGGTTCACTACACGCGAGTTATCTTTCACCATAGACGAAACCAGGCGGGTGAGAGACTCAACGGCGGAATCAATTTTACTCCCGCTATCTAACGTGTCGGGGGAGAAGTCTTGTAAAGTAGTCGGGTCGTCTAGAGTTGATGCTAATGAGGAGCTTACCGCTTCCCAGTTTGTGAATGTCCTAGTTGGAGGAGTGTGAGGATCAATTGAGCCTAGCTTTAAGAGCACGGGGAGGTGGTCTGAACCTACGTTGTCAAGTGTACCTATCTGCCCCAGGGCTAGGGAGACGTTGTGCATTAGGGCGAAATCTAGGATATCGGGAGAGAGTGCGGCGTTGAGTGGGTAGTGAGTGTATTCGGATGGGCTGGCTACGACCAAGTCGAGGGCGGAGACTATGTCACGCAGGCGTCTACCACTAGTTGTGGTAGTGCGGCATGACCAGTCTGTGTGTTTGGAGTTGAAATCACCAAAAAGTAGGGTGTGGTCCCCTAGCGAGAGAAGGGATCTAAAGTCTCTGATATCTGGTGATTTCCCTGAAGGAATGTAGACTGAGGCTATGGTCAGGGTTGGATGCCCTGTCATAGCCAGTTTACATACCGTTGCTTCTACTGTTATGAGATCTATGGGTGTAGGGATGGGTGTGCAGTGGAGGGTGCGTCTATAGTAGATCGCAGTGCCTCCACCTCTTCCTAACTGACGATCGTTCCTAATTAGGACGTAGCCGGGGATTGTGTATTTGCTACGGGATCCAGGTTTGAGGCCTGTTTCCTGCAGCAGAAGTAAGTCGTCGGATCGGTTTTTCATGAACTCCTTGAGCTCGGAGTATTGACTGTTGAGGGACATGATGTTAAGGGAGATCACCTGGATCCCCCTTGGCCTACTCCTACCTATGGGACATTCATCTACGATTGAAGGGCTTTAACTAATAACCTGTGCTCTGAGAGAGCCTTGATCCTATCAAAGGGGGTCTGTGCTTGGCACAGTTTGCCGTAAAGGATGGGGATTTCGTCCAAGTCGATGTTCTCCACCAACTTGGCGATGTGTGCGGCCTGTTGGCTCACCGTAGGGGGTGAGGGGGTCGAGCGCTGTGGGCTCGGCTTGGGAAGCTTGGGGGCCACCCAGGCTGGAGGTGGGATGGGCTGTGGCAGGATTTTCTGCCTCAAGGCAGGGAAGTCCTGCGCAGACAGCGCGGGGGGGGAAGGGCGAGCGTGGGGCGCAGGCCTCTGGGAGGTCTGGGTCCTTTGCTTCGCCGCAGGACGGGGATGGGGGCGGGGGGCACGAGGGCAACCCCTGTAGTTGGCCGTATTCACCGCAAAGCACGCAGGCCGGGGGGGGGGATGGTACCCGGTCTTTGGGCCTTGGGCATTCGCTCGTGGCGTGGGGGGATAGGCACTTAACGCACCTTGGAGCTGCTGTGCAGTTCCTTGCTGCGTGGCCGTATAATTGGCACCGGTGACATTGTCCCGGGATGCCGCGTTTGTGAGGGGGTTCGACTCTCAGGCCGGACAGGCCGCACACCGTAAGGGGGGTGCGGAAAATGTCCTTTGCTGTGGCCTCGTTCTTGAGGACCACAAATGCAAGAGGGAAAGTTTGCCCTGTGCGGCTGGACAGTTTGTGAACTGCCTCAGCTGGGAAGCCTTGGGACTTAAGGTCCTCAAGGATGGACTCATTCCCTAATTCGTGAGGGACCCCGCGTATCACCGCTTTGACTTTGCGCTCTTCCTCGAGCGCAAAGGTGTGATAGGGGTAATTGTTAACTGCTAGGCTCTTGGTGAGCTTCCTAAAATCCTCGATAGTCGGGACAATTATCCTAATAGCCACCCCTGTGTTGGTGGCCTTGGTGTATGAGATCTTCTGATCTTTGAGAAGGCGGGACACTTCGTCCCATTTGCCCTTCTCGCGGAGGAAGACCGGGGGAGGAACTTTGGGGCCCGCGGGCACCGGAGCGCAGCGAGTGGCTGGCTTGGTTGTTGCGGGGGGCGGCTGATAACTAAATCCATGAGTGGAGTTAGTGGCCGGTTGGTGACTACTGGGGGGATGGGGGAGCGGACTTTGCAAATCCGCTTCCTGGCTTTCTTGCTCTCAACGAGCTGGAAGGATAGGGAGGATGAGCACTCGGGCTCAAGGGTGCTCGAAGAGTCCTCGTCAGAGTCCGAGCACTCTGAAACGGATCTCTTCGCGGAGGAGGAGGAGGAGCATGTTGATGACGACGACGATGCTGAGGGAAGGGATACCTCCATATCTATGGAGTCGGGTGAAGCGGGAGAGGCGGGGGCGGCCTGAAGGGCCTCGACTGCCCTAAGCAGGATCTTAACCAATTGACCATTGGTCATATCGCGGACGGCGAGGCTGGAGAGTAGGTCGTTGACGACCTGCTTATCCATCCTGTTGATGTTGTCCCCTGCCGTAGCAGGGGCTACGGGGGTGAGGGGGCGTGGGGGAATTGACGACGGATGGTTAGGTACCCTAGCGGTAAGACCTAACCTACCTTCCCTCTCGGAGAGGCCCGAGTGCACTGAGGGTTGGTCTGCCGACTTAACCCAAGCTTGAACGCTTGGGCGAGCCGTCGGGTCAAGCTCAATCGGCTTCGTTGACACCGTTAGGTATCCACCGATTCAACTGCGCACTTCCAAGTAGGTCACTCCAGTAATAGCGTTCTGAAAAGAACGTACCACGGGAGCGCACTAAGTTGGTTGTGCGCTAAACTGACCGTAGGTCCGATGCGTAGACGCTCGAAGCGACGTAGCACAGCAAGGAGCAAGCGCTGCGATTGCGGGAATGCGTAGCGATTGCGAGAAGTGTGGATGCCAACGTCTGCACGTGGCAAGCGGGGACTTTGATCTGGGGCACAATGAATTTTGAATAAGCAGAAGTATAAATTTCTTAACGTTCAAAACAGTTCATCTGTCGCAGACGTTTGCACTTTGTACTTTATAACAAGTACCTAATCCTTCATAAATGAAATCAACAGCTTTAAATGAATTATAACATTTACAAGTCTGTTCACCTTTATCTTCAAAAGCTTTTAATATTTGTGAATTTATTACTTTTCTTGGAAATAATGCAATATTCACTTTACATGAAAATAATTTCTGTAATTTCGTATTTTGCTGACTATAGAACTTTCTAAGAAAATTAAATGCTCTACATATAGATTGTCAAGGTGTATAATATTGCCAATCCAATGAAACCAAACTCTCCTGCACACCTGCCGAACATGACAGGTGAAGGTGTGAGTGAAAAGTCCTGCAATCAAGATTATAGTCTACCTAGACGGTTCGAAGCTAACCTTTCTATAGCGCTCAGAAGGTGTGCTTCAAGCTGTAATCCTCATATTTGAAATCTCAATGAAAACGAATTTTGACAATGCTAAAAAATAGTCATGAAATAGTCATAAATAGTCGTTAATGTAAAAAAAATTGTCGTAGTATAGTTTCGGCGTTATAGCTATAAGTTAATGAGGATTATGGCTTGAACGTCAAGCTGTAATCCTCATCTCTGGTGCAAGCAGAAGGTAAAGCCTATCGAATTGGTTTACGTTCCAAAAAATAGTCATGAAATAGTCGTAACGACATGCCAAATCTCAGAAATAGTCCTTTAAAGGCTCCAGAGATATAAAGGTAACCTGATGAGGATTATGGCTTGAACATTTGAAAACTTCAACTTTCTCCGGAACGCCTGCGATTTTCAGTTTAAAGTTTATGCCAAAAAATAGTCGTGAAATAGTCGTATGAACTACTATAAATTTGAGCTGCTTTAATTTGAAAAAAATAAAGTTTTCGTTTGCCCTACATTTGTATGGAGTACAGTCGTGTAATCATTAACTTATAGCTGTAACGCCGAAACTATAATACGACGATTTTTTTTACATGTACGACTATTTATGACTATTTCATGACTATTTTTTAGCGTTTTCAAAATTCGTTTTCATTGAGATTTCAAATATGAGGATTTCAGCTTGATGCACACCTCAGAAGAGTTTGTCCACAACCAATGATATGGTAGGAATTGGCAAAAAAATTGGGTCATGTGACCGACATTTTCTGTTCGTCCTATACTTTCATACTACCGACTGATGGTACGTAGATGTAAAGGTAATTCGAAGTATTTGCTTTTAAGAAAGTATAGAGGTATAACTAGCCTAGCAAAGCGCAGCTCCGCTTGCGTGGAACAGTTTTCTCATTCCGAATTCCCACACATTACCTACTGAGATATACCAAGAATTCTATCCAGTTACTAAGAGATCCTATCAACATCTCTATGGCCCAAGTGATCTTCACCTGCACACTTTGCACTCTCCGAGGGTCTGGCAAATTACCCAAACACTTGATAGCGAAATGGGGGCGTAATAAAACTCCTTTGTTCATCCTTTCTTGAATACGAAGTGGTTTTGTGTATGTGTATGTATCAATTCAGGAAATAGAGTCACTATGCGCTAATTTAATCCACATCTGCTTGATAATTTACGAGTGACTGAGTATGAAAAACACGCTCATTCAAAAATGTAACTGTATAGTTAAAGAAGCAAAAAAAATGTCAACTAACTATCGAGAGACACATGAATGAACGGATCTAAATGCATCCGTGTGTCGATGTGCCGCGCCGGTGCAAGTGCGTTGTTGTAGAAACGGTCCGTCGAGCCGGAACGCGGCGCTTTCACGAGCCGAGTGAGGCGACGCGACGCGGCAACTGCTCTATATAACTTGGATATGCGACGTACACTGACTATACGATTCAATATAATAAGTGCATGCTAGCTGAATTTCTGGACCACTAGGAGTCCATCGGGAAAATTAAAAATGGAACAGTACCTAGTATGTACTCGTAGTTAGTTTCAAAAAATATTCTACGAACCATCTACGTAAGTACCTTGTACGAACAAACATACTACCGCCTTATTAGCACGGTATCTAGTCATTTGACAAAAAAAACAAATGACAAATTTGTATTTGAAAACCAACGTTTGACAAATTTACACTTGATAAATATATCATTTTACAAACTATAAGTAAATAAACTACTCATTTGACAAATTATTTATCAGACAAAATTCCATTATGCCAAAAAACCATTTCACAAAAGGATTATTTTGTAAACATGTTAGTTGGCAAAATAACGTAAAGCTTAAATAACATTTGACAAAGTGCTCGGTAAATATTTTAATACAAAAATAAATTTAATCACGAAATCATATAAAATATGTAGGTCAATAGGTTAAGTGAAACGCAATGGCTAGGTTAGGTTAGGTTAGGTTAGAACATGATAAAACAACGAAGAAACCAGAAACGAAATCTAATATGCACACTTTTGGTTTGACATTAATATTATTTAAATTTGACATTTTGTAAAAACAATATCACATGAATATTTTAAAATTATATTTTAACAGTTGAAATATTTACTGGATAAAGCATTTGCGAAACACGTATTTTGTCGAATGATTGTTTTTTAAAGTGGTACGTTTGCGAAATGAAAGTTTGTCAAATGATTAGTTTTTCTAACGTTGTTTTTAAAATGATCATTTGTCATACTTTTATTTTAAAACGATAGTAAACCTATTAGCACAGATTGACTGATTACTAAAAAAACAGGTATGTACCATTAATACGTAAAAGTACAATACCGTTTTAGTATACCTATTATGAACAAATTATTTTTGTATGCACACCAGTGCACGGAAATGCACACCTAAAACTTATCCAAAGGTACAGAACATTATCCAACGTTACTTTCAAGCACACTTTAACATAAACCGCACTCAGAAACATTAGTTGTTGATAAATATAATTTGTAAAACAATATTCACAACCTCACAGTATATTCTTCTCAGCGACGGAAATAAGCATTTTCCGCTTCTTGGTACTATCAGGGTTGTTACTGCGAGAATGTTTTCCGTCCTCTCACTCCTTGTATGTTCTAGTTCAGAAAAAAAAAAGAAATACAGAACTTATTATTCTAACCTTCTTTTGTAACCTTCGCCAATTACATTGTTCCATATACTCGTACATGATTCTAGTAATTGTCTGTTGATAACACAATATTGAATTGAATGTTCATTACTTGAATTGATTTCTTTTTGTTTTGTTAGGCCGAGACGCCCAGGACTGTAATTGGCGATAGCGGCTGGCACGTAAGATTTTGTTGCCTGTCATCAACAATTCATCGCAAGGCAAAGGATTTAAATTTTTTTCAAAATTACAATATTGCTGCTACTTTTTATTAAATTAATTCGGCCATTTTGGACATAACCCATTATAAATGTGCCCGGTGACGGCAATAGGCTTGACCCCTATTATGTGGGACCAAAAATACTGGCAAACTGTGGGTGTATAATGCACCTTTGCCTACCCCTCCGGGGATATAGGCGTGATATGTGTGTGTGTGTGTGTTGTTTTGTTACGTTCGGGAAACAAAATGTATGGGCTTATAATGAAAACACGCCTTCATCCCCAAAGGTTGTAGTTGTTTTTGAGGATAGACCGAGGTAATTTATACGCCCACACTTCGTCACAGTAAAAGGGGGCGAGTGGATACTTCATAATTGAGTAACAAACATCTGCGTTCAGAATGTCATTCGAAAACCTAACCTACTGTACATACTCTTATTTCAAATTGTATTCAACATCATGGCATACCTACATCAAAGAAAAGCTAATGTCAGCCGATGTGGTCAATATCTTCGCGGTCACGTTCACCCATGTTTAAGTTTCGAAAGCTGTCATATAAACTTTGTGGTTTTCATGTCTGGACCCGCCTTTGTATAATATTCTAATATTCCGTAACAACATCTCCTTTCGGCGCCTTTGTACAAACCCGTCGGTTAAAGTTTCACTGCCACCTGACATTTACGTCTTGGGATTATTTAGTTGAGTGGATTCCACTCAATATTGGGGTTTATTGATTTTGTTCAGCTTACCGTTGGGTAAATATCCGTCACAATTATTTCCGTTTACTAATTGAGAAGTTGAGCAGTGACTCTCTAACTAGGCAAGTAAGTTTATTAGATAAAGGGAGGAATAGAACGATTGATGGTGGACGATTAGTTATTCACATCTGTACCAAAGTGGCTGTTACAACTGTGTTGTAGATATTGTCATGATGGATGAAACATCCTACAGCAGATTTTTTTAAATAGTGCTATATACTCTGCCTCATTTGCTTGTTACTGAAACAATTCGGATTATTTCTTTATTCGTTTATCATTTATTCTTTTTCTATTTGTTACAGATGTGACAAACTTACGGCATGGCGTAGTGACCACTGCTAAAATATCTGCTGAAGATGGCGACTTGTACACTACAAACCGTTTACTAGACAAACTAGTGACTCGTGGACAAATATCAATGATCCGGTGAAAATTAACTACAGCTATGGGCAGGAGACGCTGGAGATTTGTGACACTCGCGGCATTTTTGCTACTAGTAACAAGAGACATCAATTGTCAAGGTTAGTTAAATGCTTCATTACAGAATAATAATGATTTTTTACAAATTTAGATTAGGTAGCACTTTAAATCCTCACCTACATGCTGGTAGATCCCTTATTTTACTCTCCTTTTAGGGCACAGATACATAACTTATCTGACGGTTAGGTACTTATTTATTATAAATAAATACTTTTTTTAAGAAGGGGCAACCGGTCTTAGTTCGATAGTGGAAAAAAACGTACACCACCCTGAATCCGGTGAACACAACGGTGCATTGTCCGACGGCCGTGTATAACAGCCAACAACCTATAAGCGAAGTGCAAGAGTTGAGGAAATAAGAGAAATGGAGGGACGAAGGCACACCGCGTTACACAGCACCGCTATTTGATCTATTCGTGTTGGGAATAGCATGGTCTCCAAGAAACAATAGAATGTCTCCAAGAAACAGTTATCTGTTATGAACAAGGTTTATTTATTTATTTACTTAATCTTTATGCACAAGAATATGTACAAAGGCGGACTTAATCCCAAAGACATTCTCTACCAGCCAACCTTAGGGTGATGCAGAGAACCGACTGAGTAGGTGTATATAAGGTACACTTGACTATAGAAACTAAAAGACTTACTTACATAAATATATACCCAAATAATCTAAACATAACATTAATAATAATATGAAACAGATACATAACTATAAGAATACCCACATACATACATATGCATACTACACATACATAAAATTATATACCTAATGAACAGTAAACATACACACACAGATAATAACGACCACTAACTAGGAAGTTACTGAGACGACTCTGTCAGTAGGTTAAGATAGTGCTGACGAACTTTTCTTTTGAAAATATAACGGTTAGTGGACATTCTGATATCTAAAGGAATGACGTTCCAAAGCTTGAAAGCAGCCCAGTTCGTCTCAGTGCGGTCCCTCCGGAATCTGTGGAAAGCAAGATCTCTTTGCCTCATAGCTGTTTTAACATTACTTCTTAACCACGGTGAAGGTGGGTGTTTAAGTCTGACTCTCCGGAGTGGCGCATGTTTATCGTAGATACCAGTGACCATCCGGTTGAAGATCCGGACTTTGTCGTCAATTGATTCCGCAGCCATAAGGCCATCCCAGCTGAGATCCGAGGCATCCGAGCGTATCTCATCGATGTTTATTCTAGCCGAGCTACGCAAGTGCAGCACTTTAGGTGTAGGTTTAGGAAGTTTGAGCGTGTAAGAAAGGAATAAAAGATCGTGGCGGGAAAATGCAGGAGCAGGATGTTAGCCATTATAGGAAACTAGGGAAGGGTTTGAGACAAGTATGTGATCGAGTCAGGTGTCTTCCACGTTTAAGTTGTGATGAGTTGGTTGGAGAGGTAGAACATGAAGACATGCTGACTCGACTATGTGACGGAACTTATTGGATCTAGAACAGTGGGGTTTAAAGGGATTGGTGTTGAAGTCACCCATGATTATGTGATTGCTGGTAATCAGACCCCAACGATTCTAAAACTGACTCAAGGTCGGTGAAATAATCGACAGCCCCGTCTGTCAATCTGACAATAGACAATTCCTAAAATGATTTTAATTCCACTGACGCAGACCTCTAAGAAAAGAAACTCTGCCGTGGCAGAATATTGCGAGGGAGAGCTAGCAACAATCTTGTACGGAAAATCGCTACGCAAGTAGATGGCAACACCTCCCCATCCCTTGTCAGTTCTATCATTCCGAATCAAAATAAAACCAGGCAGTGAGACATACGCAGAAAGGAAGTCAGGCTTGAGACAACTTTCAGATACATGGGGCACACTAAAAGTTTTGCACTTCTAGCTAATCGGAACTATTTAAATTTCAAATGTTATATTTTTTTAAACGTTGCAACCTTCTTAGTAATAAAAAAAACAATTGGCGGGAAATCATTTGTCAATTGTTTTTTATCACACATCAAAGTTCTACGTATGCAACGAAAATGGAATTAAGTCGAAAAGATTTTAGAGCGATGATTTTTTATGATTTTAAAAGTTCTCTCTCTCTCCGCAAGACTGTGCCGCTCGTCTTCAAAATGCTTTTGGGAGAGAACCTTGTTTGAGCACCGTGAGGCGGTGTTTTGCTGAATTTGAGAGAGGTCTAGTTTCTTTACATGACGAATTTCGTGAAGGGCGGCCTTCAACTGCCGTCAACAAAAATAATGTGGCTACTGTTAAGCGGTTAATTGAAGAAAACCCGCGGATTACCTATGAAACAATTCGAGGACTATTGGGGATTGGTATGAGTCAAATCCAGAAAATTTTACACGAAGAATTGAAAGTTCGGAAACTTTGTTGTCGTTGGATCCCTCATGAACTGACAGCGGAGCAGAAGCGGGCTCGCGTGGAATGGTGCTCACAGATGCTACTGAAGTACGACCACGGACATTCTAATGCTGTATATGACATTGTCACAGGAGACGAAACGTGAATTTATTGTTTTGAACCCGAAAAAAAACAGCTATCTTGTGAATGGGTGTTTGAAAATGAGAACAAGCCAAAAATGATCGCGTTTTTTTTCTTAGCTACGGGTCCCATCTGTCCAATTCCACTTGAAGATCAAAAGAGTGTTAATGCCGAGTGGTATTCTACCATTTGTTTACCCAGGGTGTTAGAAAAAGTTCACGAAAGACGACCCAAAAGCCGCGTTCTCCTACATCATGACAACGCTTCTTCACACACGGCCAACAAAACAAAGTCATTTTTAGCTTCCGAAAAAGTACAACTCGTCACCCATCCTGCGCATAGCCCCGACCTAGCACCCTGTGATTTCTGTATTTTCCCAAAAATCAAAGATTTGATGAGAGGTTTCACTTTTACCAACTCGAAGAGGTAGTGATAGCGTTCAATCAGCACGTAGAAAACATGCCTTCAGATCTGTGGTCCTCCTGTTTTAAAAAATGGTTCGATCGCATGAAATATTTTTTTAAATGTAAAGGAGAGTATTTTGAAAAGCAATAAACATAATATTTTGGTTTTAACATGTTGTTTTTATAAGTTACGCAAAACTTTTAGTGTGACCTACGTATCAGAATGGCATGAACGTTTGTGTCAGTAAATGTCTCTTGTAATGAGCTGTTAAACTTTGACAGACATTGAAAAATCGTCTAAGCTGGTAGTTAAATTTGTAACGTAGGATGTCTCCAAGAGTGTGTGTAACCGTAACAGAGCTAAAACTATAGTCATCCATCGATGCCACAGAACCCAAGGAAGAATCACGCGCCGACAGAAAAGATTCATCATCGGATGATAGCATGGTAATTTACAATTAAATTATGCGTATTTATATACTTATTAAAATTATATATAATTAATAAAGATACCTATAATATATAAGTACTTATGTGTAAATTACTTAAAATTTTAAAAATAAAAATAAATTCAAATACCTGCACAACCGTAATTGAATGAATATATAAAATCTCTGCACCACCCGCCAGCCAACACACACAGCACTCAAAATAGTAGTCGAAAAGCACTGCAGGAGAAAAAACACATGAAACATAATTGTGAAAACAAAACAGTTAAGAAAAAAAAAATTAAAATATATGGGTTCCCGAGCGCATCATAGTTTTTGAATTAACAGGAAGGTTATAACATAACTAATAACAAGGTCAAAAGACAATAGACTGCCCTAAAAAATATATATATTGACAGAAAGGGTTGTCAGTTGTCAATGCTGTCACTCTTGTTTACTAATAAACACTTCAATATTTTTATAGTTGAATAATTTCATATCTGTACGACATTTTGACAATAATTATGAGTATAACTTTATACAAAGTGGGTACATGACAAATATTTATGGATTTCCTACTATAACCAACAAAAAAACCAATATTACAGTTATAAGGCGGACTACAACAAAATTAAATTATTAGAAATAAACTATACTAAGAGAAGTAATATAATATAAGTTTCCATTGATGTAACAATTAGCTTATCACCGCTGCTCCGCCCGCGTTATATAACGTTCTCGTTCCCATTTTTTCGTGGGAACACATTACTTTTTTTTTTTTTTAGTTCCGTGGCCCAAGGCCGCGGCCGCTCTAACGTCCGTTGCCGGGCGTCTCTGGTTACTAGCAGAGGGTATGGCGCCCGGCGGACTTTGACCACCTCTGTGGAAACACATTACTGGGTTAAAAGCATAATCTCAAGGATAATGTAGCTACTTAGATATCAGTGAGGGTAGCTACACACATAAGCGGGCCGGCATTGTCGGTTCGGCAATATTTGTCGAACAACAAAGCCGACCCGAAGCAATTACTGCACTTGTTCGACTTCAATTGGCTAGTGCCGATCGAGTTGTTCATTCGGTTCACACATCATTCCATTCGGCAGTATTGCAGAATGAAAAAGCCAACCCAAAGCAACTACTAAATTACATTCGGCTTGTGCCGATCGGCACAATTCGATATTCATTCGGGCGTCGCGCGCGCGTCCTCCACGCAGTATCGTCTCAAATGTCGCAAGCCGACTGGCATAAGTCGGCAGTTGCCAAGCCGAGTGATAATATGCGGCAGCCGAGCGGCTTATGATTCCCGAACATTCATCTACGATTTTACCGTCCGGCTTTGCCGATTGATGCCGGCTCGCTGTGTTCAGCAACTACCAAGCCGAGTGGTAATGTGCGCCAGCCGAGCGGTTTGTGATTCCCGAACATTCATCTACATATATTCGATTTAACCGCCCGGCCTTGCCGATTAATGCCAGCCCGCTTATGTGTGTAGCTACCCTGAGGGACCCTATTCAATTCAAACAATCAAATCTTTCCTCTTTCTGATATTATAGTTTTAACTAAAGAACGACGTACCGGCTAGAACTAGTTTTAGCCTGTTTACATAATAGTTGTAGCCAGCTAAACCTAGGTTTATCCTAAAGTTTTCAGACAGAACCTGAATGAATTGGACACCCTGATTCAGAGTAATAGCTTATATCGGAAGTTTCCATTATTGTGATGTTCCTTTCAAATTTTTGAGAGAAATGAGCGAGTACCCTTCTAACAAATACCCACGCAAAATCTAGAATTATTCAAGACTGTATATAAATACAATTAATATTCTATGAAAATACTTCAGCGACGTCGCGTCGATAAACGTTTCCATAATTAATTAACACCCACATCTAGTTGCTTATTTAGAACAGGATGTTTGCCTCCTGATTACTTCATTCACTAATTTGATTTATTTTCTGTTTAAAGTTTATTATTTATATTTTATTAATATAATTCTAACTGCTTATTAACATAATTGCTTCGGTGACGTGGCCGTGGCAGTGCATTGGCTTTCGACTCCGGAGTCTCGGGTGATCCACAAATGTTTGTTTCGGAGTTTGGGTGTTTTCTATGTATAATATGTATTTCTTTTTTAAATCCGCGGCTGTCATCTGTGCATTAAGAAATATATACGAGTATGTATACCTTATCAGTCGTCTAGATCCCATAGCACAAGCTTATAGCTTAGTTTGGGCTAGATGACGTTGTGTGAGAATGACCAAAAATATTTATTTATTTATTGGTTCTGCCATGGCCTAACCCAAAGAACAGTAAGAATGAGTATTCTCTGCTCAGTGTAAACTATGGGCCCGTGCCTTATTTTGATTTTAATGAGTAATTTCTTTGATGTGAAAGTTGGCACACAAAATCAAATTTATTTCAGTTCTGTAATTCATTCTGGACTTACGCGTAATGAAAAGCAATCAATGGTTGTAGTTAAGATTTGCGTTAGAATACAACATAAATTAAATTGTCTCAACAGAAAGTAAATCTTGCCTATAGACGTTAGACGTTTCAATAAAATTATAAAGACACACATCTATACCCATACAAACAAATAAAATTGAAGTGTTTATGTGAAAATAAACAGCTTTTCACTAAATGCATATGAAAGTATACAAGTAAGATTTTGTCTGTCTGTTTGTTCGGGCTCTCTGAAACGGCTGGACCAATTTTAACAGGACTTTCACTGATGGATAGCTGATGTAACAAGGTACAGAGTAGGCTACTTGTTATTCCGGGAGTGAGTGCTCGCGGGAATCAAGAACTATTTTTAACTTTTCACGCGGGCAACTCCATGGGCGTCTGCTAGTTGATAATAAAATAATCGCTAAGTTGAGAATATAAATGAGAAAACTAGAATTTCGTACCGAGGTTTACATCTAGATACACCGAATAAAAGAAAAACAAAGATGGCGTAAAGGTGATTTAAAATAGATTAGGTAGTGGTGTGGGTGTTTACTGTGCACAATGCAAACCTGCTCTCCCACGTGAGCACACTAACTGTCGCTCCATATATTTGATTATTCAAGAACACTGCCAAGAATAGCTATGGTCCAGTTTCTTGTTTTATTGTGTGTTCTTGTTTTATTTTATTATGTGTTAACATTTAGTAATATAGCTACTTACATTTATAGTAGGTATCTAGTTACCCTCGATGAAGTACTTAGGGATCGTACTTGATAGCCGATGGAACTTCGAACCACATTTCCGAAGTTTGGTCCCCAAGGTGACGCAGGTATCGGTTGCGCCGTCGCGACTGATGCCCAACCTAAAGGGACCCAACGCTTCCTGCAGGAGACTGTACCTGGGGATCGTGCGGAGTATGGTCCTATACGGGGCTCCCGTATGGGAACAGACCACTTCGAACCTTGGCCGTCAAAACCATACGGGGGTACCGCACGATCTCCGGAGAGGCTGCATGTCTCTTGGAAGCGAGAGCCCTTGCGTCATTGTTCCCATGGCGCAAGGCGGTGCTGGAGCGGGACCACATGCCTGTGTCTCGAGAAATCGAGGACCAGCGGTCCCAACTCCGCCAGGATCTCATGGAGTCATGGAAGGTGCCACTTGAGCAACCCAAGTGGGGTACCACCATCATCGCGGCGGTGAGACCGTTCATGGACGACTGGCTGCAGAGGCAGCATGGTGACCTCACGTATCGTGCGACGCAGATCGTTACCGGGCATGGATGCTTCGCTATCTGTTTCGCATCCATCGTGAGGTCACAGCCCGGTGTCAACACTGCGAGGTTTCAGACGACGACACCGCAATCCACACGTTGGTAGAGTGCTCAGCGTGGGCGAGTCAGCGCCGGGACCTCGTAGTGGGTCTGGGCGTGGATACCCTCTCGCTGGAGACCATGCTTCCAGCCATAGTCATGCTCGCGAAGGAGGCGGCCGAGAGGGAGAGAGACCTCCATGATCAGGGCCTGAGGAGGGATCGCCACCCGCTGTCCTTACAGAAGCAGGCTCCTCACTGACGCGGGATAAAACCCTACCCCAACGACGCGGGATTCTCATTCCGACCAAACCCCCGCAATGACCACACAGGTGGTCAAAATCCACCGGGCGCCACTGGAAATACCTTCTGCGTGTGAACCAGAGACCGTTGCCGTTGCCGGGCGGCAACGGACGTTAGAGCGGCCGCGGCCATATAGAACAATTTAGGTCAACACTGATTTAATAAATATAGCATTAATTGGATGTTGTTATTTCATGTAAATAAGTTTTTGCGTAACTACATTGAAATGAATCATCATGAATATAATAGTCGTCCATATCTTTAACTGAAGATTAAGTACTTTTTTCTATTAGATTTTAATGATACAAAGCAATATATTATGCTGATCCAATCTGAACTTAATCTATCTGTGAAAATCGAAAGAAAATCCGAGTAGTATTTTAATAGATCGAGAGTAGCAAATAAATCGAGTGGTATTTGATTGTTATCAATGAATTTCAATTAGATAATAACAAATTAGTTGTCTTTTAATAAACCTCTATCTTTTAACTAGTTTCTAACTACGAGTAGATGTTGCATTCTATATCTTGTCAGTTTAAAAAAAACCACGGTGAAGTAGAACCATTGTTAGAATGAAGAGGCCCCGGCACAGTGGCACTTGAGTTCAAAACCACTTTAGATTGCTGTTTAAGCTGGAGATTTGGGGCGATAAGATTGTCTGAGTGCGGCCAAAACTTGAAGGTTTCGTATAAAACCGGAGAATATTAACAGAATTGTGTTATTGAGCGTGATAATAAATACTGCATACATATTAAGTCCTAGATGGCACGGAACTCCGTCCGCGTAGTATAGAATAGACCGAGAACTACTGCACATATCAGAGAAGGTCCTCGAAACAATATATAAGTTTGTCAGATTGTTGTATATCCTAACACAACAACGCAGACCTGGTTGTAAGGTGCTTTTACAGTCCCTATCGTTTCAAACACGATAAAAACTGAAGTATTTGGGTCTTTACCTTGACCAGTTGCTTTCCAAAATATTTTGCCAATAAGGAAGCCTCAGCTATTTGGAAATTTGTCAGATTCTTATACTCTAATATCCTGACACAAAACCTAGACCTGGATGGAGGGTAGCCTTTCTTTTACAACCCTTATAATATCTAACACGAAAAAATACTACAGTAAGTATAGACAAACTTTCAGATTACCTCAAGAACCTTCGCTGATATGTTCAGTAGCACTAGTTCTAGCATGTGAGTGATGAATTGGGTACGAGAAAACTATGCTGCAAGAACCGTAGGTAGCCATTGAGATATAGACGATGTTTTGCATTAATGAACTCTTACCCAAAATCAAGGATGTTTATATTGGTTTATCCCAAATCTCACTAGTGTGACGTATGGAACTAGGAATATAATTTTGGCTTAGGGATCGGCTATTCAAACATTGGTGAACGTGCGGACGTGAGTGGCCTCATTAATTAGGGATCAAGTGACTCAATGCTGGCAGCCAACCGTTATGAATGCAGTGGACGGATCAAAAATTTTTGCATGGTTCTAATATAAATTTCTAAACGCCTACAGGTACAGAATATTAATTATAAGGTACACTTTTGAACCTCTGAAACGATTAAACAATGGTACTGTACCCACATGATTAATGGGCATATTAGCACACTTATGTCCCCGGTGGAGTAAGCAGGTCCATTACACACTCAAATGTTTTGGGTAGGTTCCAACATCAAAGAGAATGCCTGCTAAATGTTGGACTGATGAATACTGGCAGATGCAATAGTATCCTGGCCATTTTAAATCTAGGAATATTAGTTTACAACCTTGTTGTGGTGATTAGATATATAGGAGAAGAAGAAAGAAAAAGAGAAGAAGATAGATAGAAAAACCTTAGGATGTTCATCGTTTACTTTAGAAGCCTTTGATTGCTTTGATACAGGGGTAGAAAATCCTCGGGTTACATAAACGCTTCACAAATACATTTTAAAAACGATGACTATGACCAAAACGGGTTATTACATTTTGATATAAAGCACATTAAGAAACTCTTTTATTCATTTCATCTAATGAATTATGGTATACACCCCAAAGTAGTAGCTCTGAAAAGATGAAAGAAAAATAAATGAAGTGAAATGACGTTGGTGATCCGGGTAGATTTCATTTAGGAATTTGAATGGCAAAAACGATTTTGCAAATAAATCTCAATGATATTAAAGGATGGGAGTGGTTGGTAGCTAAGTAATAAGAAATAAAAAGTCATAGGTACTTACTTAATAATAGCCATGCATAGTACAAAATAACGTCTTTATTTCTGCACTATGGTTTACCCGAGACTTCATCCGCGTGCTTAGTTTGCATGTGCAAATAAAAGACATAAAACAATGTTCCACACTAAGGCTCATCTAAATCTACATCTAATAAAACTACATCTAATAAAACTACATCGAAAGATGTATAGGGCTAGCTTCGCGGAAACTAGGAATACTGAATAAGGTAAAGAGATTCTTTACACCGGACCAGAGGTGTCTGCTGTACAAGACGCAGATATACCCTGCGTCGAATACTGCTCTCACCTCTGGGACGGCTCCGCGAAGTATCTGCTGGACGCTCTCGACGCTATGCAGCGACGGGCTATCCGTATTATAGGTTGTCCGGAGGTAACGGGAAGCCTTGAGCCGCTAGCTGAGCGCCGAACAATAGCTTCCTTGGCCGCATTCTACCGTATTTACCACGGCGAGTGTTCTGAAGAGCTCTTCAATCTGATCCCACCCTCTTCCTTCCGATCCCGAACGACTCGTGCCGGGCAGAGATGCCACCCCCACACAGTGGATAGCATGTTCGCGAGAACCGAACGTTTTAAACGTTCGTTTCTCTGCCGAACGATAGTGGCCTGGAACGCCCTGCCTGTGCACGTGTTTCCTCCCACATATAATCCTGGGTTCTTTAAGCGGAGCGTGAAGACATCAGTAGGTCGTCAAGTTGAGGGCCACTCTCAATAGTAATGTGTGCTGTGAGAGTGGCCCACAATCGCTAGACGTCGTCACGACTTACCACCAGGCGGGCGGCGTCAATTTGGCGAAACAAATATAAAAAAAAAAAAAAAAAAAAAATCTGTCCAGTAATCTATTTTACTAAGAAACAAGTACGTGTCGGGCCACGCATAGAATAGGGTTCCGTCACACATTATAACCTCTATAACACCTGAACTAACAGAGTTATCGGATCCGTTATAGTTTTCTTTTAGAGTTCATTACATGGACTACCATCACAAATATTTTCAGACTTTTCAAGCCAGCCGTTATATTTGCCATGCCTATTGAAATGTTTCTTTTAAAATTTTATAAAATGTAAATTTTTGAACGAAATTTTTAAGTGGAATATTAAACGTGAAATGTTTACTTACGTACCGGTATGTAGGTATATAGAGTGTATATTACCGAGAGGTTTTACACCCCTTCTGCGCACGTCACGTGCAGGCAGGACCGTACGTGTGGGTCCGCCTAATTACCTGCGATTTACGGTTCGTGCTTTACCCTTAATATTAATTACCACTTGTTGTTATAATGGATGTTGTATTTTGAACTCTGCATACTTTAAGTCAAAGTTTAACATTTACAAAAGTCAACTAGGTTTTGTAATTGCTTAATACTATTATGAGTTATGACCGGGCGTATTTTTTATCTTAATTTGTCTGTAAGGTGGTAAATTATATCTTAGAGACCGGATTATATGCAACATTATAACCTATACATTAAGACGGTAAGCTTGTTATATGCATGAAAATTTTAAGGAACTCAAAAAAGAAGAAAAGTATTTTTTAAGGATTTTTTATTTCAAAATCAGTATACAATCAGTAAATTATCCCATATATAATATATAATAATTTTTACATTTATTTTTTTTACTTTTTGCAATAATTGTGTGACTCTGGTCGTATTCGCGATAATGGTCACTTTAATCGCATTTCGGAATGTAGGGTGAGTGCTCTGCACTTGGAAAATATTCTAAATGTAATGTTTTTATGCATCATAACTAGATCTTAGGTAGGTAGGTAAAAAATGCTAATACGACTGATAGTAGCTAAAATATGCAAATGCATATGTACGCATATAATCCGGCACACTACGTCACGATATTAAACAATTCTATTAATAGAACTGTGGTTATTCAGTTCTACCTTATTCGATCAATAGTTTTGATTAATTTCAAAAGTTTAAATACAATTTTGCGAAAGAATTATTGTTGAAATCGCCAGGGGCACATATACAACGCCTAGCTGTGAAGCCACAAAATTCAAACATTCCCAAGGGAAATACCAATTCCCTCAATCAGAAAACAATTACTATTGTCGAAAGTACAGGAAATCTAATAACTTATTGTAAAAGTACTTGCTTTGAAGTTTTCAAGAACTGTTTACATAATATACCTACTTGAAGAGAATTATTTATTGCAGCTAATGGATGGACATAAGTGCCTAGATAGAAGTGAAATGAAAAAGTGGATACCTATTGGCGTGTGATTTAAATATAAAACAGGCCAAGTGCGTGTCGAGCCACGCATAAGATAGAGTTCCGTAGTTACCCATAAAAACCGCTGTATTTTTGCGTTATTCTGATGTATAGGTTACTTATTATTTATTTATATATTTTCTTATTATTTATTGACTGCTTCGGTGGCGTGGTAGGTAGTGCACCGGCTTTCGACTTCGGAGTCTCGGGTTCGATTCCCGGGTCGAATCTAATATTTGTGTGATCCACAAAAGTTTGTTTCGGAGTTTGCGTGTTTTCTATGTATATTATGTATGTATTTAGAAATATATAAGTATGTTTATCAGTAACTGATAAGCTATAAGCTTGTGCTATGGGAGCTAGACAACTGTTGTCTAGATCCCATAGCACAAGCTTATAGCTTAGTTTGGGCTAGATGACGTTGTGTCAGAATGTCCATCAATATTTATTTATTTATTATTTACTTTCATCAAAATCCATTTCTTAGTGAGTAGTTCAAGTGAAAGGGTAACAAACATCTACACATGTATCATACGTACCATTAATATTTACAAATACATTTTTAAAGAAATGTTTGTAAATGTATGTAAAAATGTAAAGATAATTTACTCACGTTCATGAATAACAAGACCTCAGAACGATGATCCATCTATCCATCCTTTCATACATCTATTCATGCCCTTTGCAACATATTAAGAGTCTGTACTTAGTTAGTAAGGATTACAGGCTAAAGAAAAAGTCCGTAACACTTTGAAGTCAGATAGAAATAAATCAGTATCATAAATACACTCCGTTGTCAACTCTTGCTAATTATAGGATGAAAAACCTGAAATTAATTGATATTTTTTTAATAAATATATAAATATATAATATAAAATTTGCTAGGATACTCATTTGGGTTCGAACGTCAGGAGTTCGTCGTTCTATCTTTATTTGTTAGTTAGTTCGTTGGAACGTTTAAACTGATTTTAATGTAATTAGTCACAGAAATAGTTTGAGATCTCATAATTCAAACGGTAAGTAAGCCGAGCCTGCCTAGAGCAAAGTCGCAGGAGTCTACTATTGTTCTTATAAAAGGAATGCAGTAATAACACTCTATTCTTTTTAAAGCAAAACACATTTTTCGGTACAATGGGAAATTTCTTTGATGTATTTGCGCAAGGTTTCATTAATCTTCCGTTTCGTCAGAAATAACCGAAAAAAGTGATTATATTTACGACATGCACACGGCATGTGGTCCCCCTTCCCATTTTTAATCTGTAATCCAATTGGACTGTATTTTTTTATGTTTTCTCGTACCTGAGAGACTGCGAATTTGAATTTATTTTTTAATTGAAAGCTACTGCTTCCGTGTGGTCCCATTTCAATTTGGTCCCATTCCGACATTTATTTTGTCCCATTCCGACATTTATTTTGTCCCATTTCGGCAATTTGAAGTAGTTTATAATGGATTTGAATTTAAAAATTACAATAAGATAATACCTCGTGAGTAGGCTAAATATATGTCGACGTTTAACATGTCTTCTAGTTAGCGAAATCATTGCAATTATCTAAATTTCAACATCAATTTTCCATTGTTTTATCATGGACTTTCGCTAGGTAACGCCTGAATCCATTCAGTATACTTTACACATTAAAATCTAAACTATATACAGGCGTCAAAGAACTCCTCCGCTTCGTCGCCGACTGGCAATGTTCCCAGAAGGCTGACAGCATTGCCACATTGTATTTGAAGTCGGTTTTTGTGTCAATAATTGCCGTGGTTTTCGTAGATAGAGTAGGTACCTACCTAATGTCTAGTTTCAGAAGACTCAGTAGAGTTAGTTGGATACAAATTACCCCGACAGACAGTATAGTGCAAAATACGTAATAACATTACAAACAAAAGTAGGCATATTCCTATGTATATTTATCAAACACTTCGAAATGGCACTCTAGATTCCTAATATTTATTTACTCTGAGTTGGGAGGCGTACCCCAGACGAAATGGAAACATAAATCAAGTTAAATGGCTTTAAATTCTCCCTCTGACTTGATAATAGATTTATTTTTTAATTACAAATCTGCCACGGACGTTAAATTGATAACAACGCAATATTGTTATGATTTCAGCAGGGTATTAATCAATTTTGTAATCTGCCGATACATACGTATTCAATTTGTTGTTACCATATATAATTCCTATATCAATATCTAATCTAATCTAATCTAATGTCAATATCTCCCAGGTCTAAATCATCACCTTCACGCGGTTCAACTAGTAGCAGACGGACCAGACTCTGGAAAGAATAGGTAGTCAATACCCGAAAACGGTAACAGTAATAGGCTCGCCCTATTAAGTGGGACCAACAATGACTGGTTAAATGTCCCTTCAGGGATTAAGACGTCATTTTGTTTTGTGTATGTTTTATTATGTTGATATAGCATCACACTCCACCATCCTTAAATAATGGGTCGGATACGGCGGCTGGGACTGGACGTGGCACTGAATAAGTCCGAGGCTCTGTGTTTTCACGGACCTCGGCGCGGGCCACCTCCAGGATCCAGCATAAATGTAGGGAGCGTTAGCATCGGCATCGAGCCCTCCATGAAGTATCTGGGACTCGTACTCGATGGCCGGTGGAACTTCGGACCACATTTCCGAAGTTTGGTCCCCAAAGTGACGGGGGCAGCAGCCGCGCTTTCGCGACTGATGCCTAACTTAAAGGGACCCAACGCTTCCTGCAGGAGACTGTACCTGGGGATCGTGCGGAGTATGGCCGTATACGGGGCTCCCGTATGGGCGGCGAGACTGACGGCCAACAACGCTGCTATATTGCACAGATCGTTGAGGACCTTGGCCGTCAGGACAATAAGAGGGTACCGCACGATCTCTCTAGAGGCTGCATGTCTCCTAGCCGCGACCCCTCCATGGGACCTGGAAGCGAGAGCCCTTGCGTCATTGTTTCAATGGCACAAGGAGGCGCTGGAGCGGGACCACAGGCCTGCGTCTCGAGAAATCGAGGCCCAGCGGTCCCATCTCCGCCAGGATCTCATGGAGACATGGAAGGTGCGACTTGAGCAACCTAAGTGGGGAACCACCACCATCGCGGCGGTGAGACCGATCATGGAGGACTGGCTGCAGAGGCAGCACGGTGGCCTCACGTACCGTGCGACACAGATCATCACCGGGCACGGAAACTTTGGTGGGTATCTGTTTCGCATGCATCGTGAGGTCACACCCGCGTGTCAACACTGCGAGGCTTCCGGCGAAGACACGGCATTCCACACGTTGGTGGAATGCTCAGCGTGGGCAAGTCAGCGCCGGGACCTCGTTGTGGGCCTGGGCGTGGATACTCTCTCACTGGAGACCATGCTACGAGCCATGGTCTCTAGCGAGAGCCAGTGGAACGCGGCCGTTTCCTTCTGCGAGCAGGTTATGCTCGTGAAGGAGACGGCCGGAAGGGCGAGGGAGCGTATCCTCCCCGCTGAGTTCCGAAGTCTGCGGCGAGGGCGGCGCATACGTGACTACGCCCAGGACCATCGACCTCCATGATCGGGGCCTGAGGACGATGGATTAGCAACCCACCGTCCCTACAGAAGCAGGCTAGAAGGGCTGCGTGATGTGGGGCTTCACCCCATGTACGCCTTCACTCACCGACGCGGGATAAAACCCGACCCTAGAGATGCGGGGTAACACCCGACCACCACGCAGTGGCCACTCAAGTGACCAAGGTCCGCCGGGTGCCACTGGGAATTCTTTCAGTATCTACCGGAGGCACTCGGCAATGGACGTAGGTGCGGCCGCAGCCACAAGCCGCGGAATAAAAAAAAAAAAAATCCTTAAATAATAAATAAAACTTTTTGGACATTCTCACACAACGTCATCTAGCTCAAACTAAGCTAAGTGGTGTTTAGGCGTTTCGGACCGCGCGCTCTAGTGGTTCAGACCGCGGTCCGAATCTAATCCAATGACTTATGTTTTGTGGTAAGATTTAAAGAAAATGGAATGTTTTGAACGTCATGATAATTTGGAGTCCCTAAAACTATCTGTAAGATTGATAGTGAAAAATTGGCTTCAGAGATGGCGTGTTTTCATTAATAATCTCAACGCTTCAAATGACTGTATTAAAGAAAATCGAGACCATTTTAAATAACCTTAATATATTTTAAATGTATGTATTTCAACGCCGAAAGACCCAAGCTAAGTATAAGCTTGTGCTATGGGATCTAGACAACTGATAAACATAATATACATTAGAAAACACACAAACTCCGTAATAATCATTTGTGGATCACACAAATATTTGATTCGACCCGGAAATCGAACCCGAGACTCCGGTGTCAAAAGCCCGTGCACTACCGACCACGCCAACGAAGCAATTTGACTCTGCAATCAATTGAACATCGATTTGATAATAGTACAAAGAAACGTAATGGCTTATTTACATTGTGCAATAACTTGGTCGTTACCTTGCATGCGGGCTTATCTTGGTCGACAGCCCGCACGCAACAACTCATGTTATCGCATGTTACGCGCATGCGGGTGCTATGGCATGCGTTTCAGAAATCTCCCGCACGCCGCCTGCGGGCGCTAACAACCAATGTAAATGAGCCATGAGGGTCTGAACAACCCGTGAGTCGACTAGAAGGAAGCATGTGTATTTAATTTACAAGTATACAAAACAATTCTATTACACAACAAGAATGTTCACCTTGAAATAGTATTTGCAGGAAGCACGACTCAAATGTTTGCGTTTAATTTTTTATATCTAGTTCCTATGCTAATGAAGTAGGTTAGCCACATTCTTAATAGTGTGTGCAGTTATTTTACGAAATTTACGAGGTAGGTATTAAATACACAATGTCAGTCTGATGGCCAGACTTTCTTCTTATCCTATGGCTACATATTCTGAATGAGAAAATTTACTTTTATAATTTCCGGACGGAGTTCTACCTCACATCGGGTTATTCCCAAAGTACTCCAAAAATAATTCTCAAACTACTCCATGAATATATATATTTTAAATTAGGTTTCATTCTACTCCATGAAAATATTAAGATGTTCTCAAAGAACTCCACGCTATTTTAATAAAAAAGGAATTAAAATAACTAACGGACTTTTATGTTGTACTTGCCATAAAGGGTAGTAGATGTACTGTCAGGCTCAATAGCTAAGCAAATTTATATTTTTATGTAAAAATATGTTTTTAAATAAAACACTTTATAATATAAATTAACAATCAATATGTATTTATTTATTGTAATTAGGTTTAACAATCAAAAAATAAAAAAAAACAACTAAAAATATTCTAAATTCCACGTTAAAATTAAATAAGCTTTGGATCCTTAGGTGTAAAAAATTCAAAAACAAATAATAAAAAAGTCATCATCAGTCTGACAATTAAACCAAACATAAAATAATTTAAAAAATCTTAATTATAATAGGGTTCAACAATCAATAATTAAATATATTTATTATTCCACCAACAAAATTAAATAAACAGGAAATGAACAACAAATAATAAAAAATCTTAAACGATATCAGTCTGGCAATTAATCCTAACATACAATATTTTAAATAGTTTTAACAGTCTTCATTTGAACTTTTAAATAATATTTTGAAAAGTACTTATAATTACTAAATGTCTAGTCTTTCTTAATAAATTTCGTTTAATCCTTGTAAACAACAATTTTTTAATCATTATACAAGTTATCAACATCAAATTAAGTTACTGTGTAAGATTAGATTTTAGGCAATTATTTCAAATATTTGAAATAGAGCTTAGAACTATTTTGAAAGGATCAAATTTCGAATAATTTGCTTATTTGATGTAATGCTTCTAGCACTGTTTATTTTTCTATTATTAACTGCTTTACAATCAAAGCCAGTTTCAGATCCCTGTTTATAGATTGTAGAAGTCGCTATTTATTCTAGGAACGCAACGACAACGTTCAAAATAAACAGCTTCTTCTTCAAAAGAACTTAAGCAAGGGTGGTTTCGTTGTGATTACATTATTTAGTCTTTTGTGCCACTATTTAACTAAGTTTGTCGTTCTATGACGTTGTCCTTCGCAATTCCATAAGTCTATTGAAAAATTTATTATTTTTTATTGAAAAATTCTTCAGCCAAGTAGAAACAAAATAATTATTAAATTTTGGGACATTTTCACTATTGTGGGATACTTCCATTATGGCTAACCAACCATCTTCTACTATTTCAATAGGAAGATGTGCTAAAGCACTGCACTTAGCTACATGGTCCTTTTCTTCTTTGGTTGCAATCCCAACATCACGACATTTCTTTGATAGAGCTTGCTTAAAGTGGAAGTTACATCCTTTGATTATAGCATTAGGAAATGTATTACGCAAAGCATTAATGACTGCTATTTCAAAGTCAATAATAACATATAAATTATGCTTTCGATTGTCGGCACTTGGTGGAACTTATAGTAATACACTTTTGAAAAAAACTCACTTGTACACCATTCCACAAATATTTTATTTTCTATGAACCCTGACCGGTTTCGCCTTATGGCATCATCAGAGGCGTTCACTCATACTCAATCCACACACATAATTCACTTTTGTAACACATTTTCTACTAATATTATTTATTTTTACTTTTAGAAACTATTTCGCTAATATTATGACACTGAACTGAGTACCCACTATACATTTTAAAATTATAAACGTGGGTGTACCTGGCAACGGACGCTAGAGCGGCCGCGGCCTTGGGTCGCGGAATTAAAAAAAAAAAAAAAAAACGTGGGTGTACGTAAATAAAGTTAAGTTAAGCTTACACAGCGAACAAGAAGATTTTAAACGTGCATTGATGTTATAACAAAACGCAAAAAGCTATCACATAAAAGATCAGGTTAAACTTTTATCTTTATTTGAAGATTTTTTGTGACGGGTTGTACTGAAACATTTTGTAGGTAATTATTTAGATGGAGCAGTTTGAGAATTGATAACGAATAATGAGTACTTGGAGAGCAATTCCAGGTATGGAGCAAAATGGGAACAAAATAATAGGTATTTTTAAATAATACAAATTCAATGGAGTAACTTGGGAATGAATGTATGAGATTCTTATCTTTTTGGAACAAAAGAATGGAGTATTTAGGGAATAATCCCTCACATCGTTGGAACGCAGTACCTTGCCTATTAGCTACCGACGCATACGCTTTAATTAGCAAGATGTAGGTATATCAAGGATATTATGAAACTACGAGTATATGAGGCATATGTTGAGCCTTCAATATTATTGATTTCTTATTAAACCAAACGATACTCAGTGGAGACGTGACGAATGCCGACGCAAACCTCTACGGCGCCTTCGCTGCTAATTACAGATTTAAGCCACAGGGAAGCAATTTCCGCAAGATTATCTTTTGGGTAACAGTACGGTGTGTTAGGTACCCATTAAACTGTATTTATATTTAGCTATTTAAAATTTATAATTCTATTAACGTGCTACCAGTTTGGTTTGGCATATTTAAATAACCTTCGGATTAAATCACATAACCACGCTTTACGCTTTATATATAACAAAAATATTAAATAATTATTCTGTAGTATAAAAAATTGATATCCAGCTACTAACATCATCGCTTGTATGCAAAGTTAGTATATGTACTAACTTTGCGTGGACACGTGGACAGAAAGGCTTGCAAGGTATGCCTTGCAAGCCTTTCTGTCCACGTGTTCGTAGGATCGAAATCCCCAGGACGAATTTCACCTACAAATCATCACAGCATTTAGCTTGGAAGTAAAATAAGTATGACAGCATCACCATAAGAAAACATGACCACATTATCATCATCAAGTAGCCGTGTAAAACAAGATCAAGATAATTTATGTCTGTCCTATAAGAACAAGATAGAGTAGATATTTATATCGTACCTATCATACTATACCATATACATAAAATTGTCAATATTGTCTATATATTAACAGATTTTCAACTCTAGAATAACTTATCGACCACACAATTGTTGGCCTTACAATACTATCGTAAAACCTAGTAATAAAAGATGTGGTTAGTAATAATATTAAAATGTATAATATTAGGTACCACATCTTTTTTGATTGATCTGGGGAAAAGACAATGACCCATGGAAGTGTTTAGTGTTTTTTTTTATTCCGCGGCTCTAGGCCGCGGCCACTCTAACTTCCGTTGCTGGGCGTCCCTGGTTCACACGCAGAAGGTATTTCCAGTCGGAAGTGTTTAGTGTAGACAACACGAACAGCCGCAACCGTGTTCGTTGTTTATGAAGCTAGAAGCCAGATTTTTTAGATAGCAATAACGATATAACCAAGAAAATTTAAGGGTCTAGTTCTAGAAGGATATAACCAGTCAAAATTTCTTAATTTGTTAGGCACAGATTCACATATTATGTTGTTGTTAGGTTTGAGACGCAGGTCTTAAATTCCTTAACTTGTGGGTTTTAGTCACTTGATACAACAAAGTGCTTAAAAAATAGGTAATGTATATTATTCATACATATATATTATAGTCTTGCTTGTTCTCCTAAAGGTAAACAAAGGCAAATTACTCTTACAAATCGCCAAAGATTTTAACAAATTAATGAATGTCCAATTAAAACATACGTTTCTTCACCGACACTGCAACGTCGGATGGTGTAAACATTAAATTCCAAATTACAATTTTATGTTTAAATTAAAAATAATGCAAGTAATGTGAAATATATTTTGAACAATATACAAAATTAAGTATTTCCGATAGGTACTTACTTTATGAAAACTGGTAATGTACTCGTGGGTATTGCCAAAGAGAAAACTATATTCTACAAGGGTAGCGAGCCGCGGACTTCAACTGTTTCCTTCAACAAAGATAGAAATAAGTTATCTCCCCCATTTTCCTACCTACTCATTCCAAATAATTTATAAGGTTTCTTTCGTTGTTTCAGATGAAAATCAGTTTTACTTTTCACCGGTGGAAAAAAGTTTTGCTCAAGTTCAACCACCGTTGTATCCAAACAGTCATCAATCGTCATTCTACGAACCTGAGAGCAACTTCAGACCTACACAAAGCACACAGCAACATGTTTATAATGAAGAAGACCAAACTAGGTTTCCTAGTCCTAATTATAATCAAAATCCATCGCCTTTTCAACTTCCTACAGGCAGAAGTCAATCGGGAACTCAGTATTATATAAATCAACCTGAATTTACTCCACAAAGGCAGAGATATAAGCAGGCTCCACCTTTTAACTTTCAATCAGTCCACCCAGCGTCTACAAAAAGGCCAGACACACATCAAATACATTCTGTAGCATATCAGAATGATCCTTCGAAACCAGAAACTTTTCTTGGTCAAATAACTTTGAACAATCCTGATATAGACTATTTACAAAACAGTAGATTTAAAAATATTCCCTTCGATGGTAATAGTCTTAAAATTAACGGACAAAGTGGACATATTTCGCACGATGACGATAACGAAAACAATAACCAAGACATGTATGATCAACACAGAGTTACCACATACAACCCTCATAGGCTTGCAAGTAAACAGAGACTCAGTAACAAGCCAAATGTACCCCGATTTTCTCTATCTCTAAATGAAAATACGCATGCTGAAAATTCACCAAGTAGTGCATTTAATCGACATAAAAACTTTAACACGCCTAGACTGCATATTAATTCACATGATAGTTCTTCTACTGAATACAAAGGACTTTTAGATATTGAACCATTGCTAGAAGAAGATATAAGTGATATTAGTTCGTTTAGAGAACTTATGAAAAATCCGGTAAGTTCTTACGATGTTGAGGTTATAAAATCAAGACATCAATCTAACATTTCTGTAGATGCCGACGATAGTAAACCCGATGCTAGTTTTATGAATCCCGATAATTATATAAAACAAAATCCTAAAATAAGAAGAACCACAACTTCTTCAACAACAACTACCACAGAAAGCAATCAGCATCTTAATGAAAGTGAAGAAGTCGAAGGTGAAGGAGAATATGTGGAATACTATGATGAAACTGAAAGTTCTGATTTGAAACATACAACAGTGAAACCAATTTTAACGGAGCATGGTCAAGAAGATTTGTATGACGAATATGATATAACAGAAGAACCAGAAATAACTACACAAGTTTCAAAACCAAACACTACACAATTCGATGTACTTGTAATGAAAACTGAAAAAACTTTGGTAAAAGATGATAATTTTAAACATTTTGTGGATACTACAGTAATAGATCAAAGTGAGCATAATAATAAAAAGGAGCAATTGAAAGAAACTCCATTGAATACTTCACAAGACTCAGAAGAGGACAGAACTTCAATTGAAAACTCATCTATTTTAGGACAAGAAATTGTGTCAGTAGTAACAACAAAAAGTGTGGTTAATGGCACCATATCTGTTCCAGGAGTGACTTTTCCGCCTTCAACTACAAAACTTCTGGTCACACCAGAAATGCCGTCAATTTCTACTTCTAATGAAACTAATGATGCATCTATACCGGTAACTACTGAAAATTGGATAGTAGTAGCTTCAGTCCAAACTAGTAGAAGTGTATCTGGTGCTCGATTTTTGCCATTCCCATCAGTGGAGCAGGAAGAAAAAAAGCAAGTCCTGTCTGAAGATAGTGAAGAGGAAGAAGAACAAGAAGAACCAGTAACTCAAGATCCGATGAAATCTGAAGAAGAAAGCATCGGCCAAATAAACAGTTCAACATCAACAGAAAATATAAACGATAAATTGGATAGCATTCAGTCAGAGTTATCAAGTGCAGTCTTGTCAGGATCATTAAGCAATGAGAATAAAAATATAGAGTTAATCACTGAATCAACTACAGAGCAGAGCACAATATCCTCTACAACCACAACTACAACGCCTGGACCCATAAAACTATTTACATTAAAGAGTACCATGCCTACAATTGCAACGGAAAAGTCTCTACCAGATCCGTTACCCGTCCAAATAAAAAAATTCGCTCCAAGAGTAATAACTTCAACAACGCCAAAGCCCAAGAAAAAACTAGTGACTGTAATGGATGATTTAACTGGATTATTACCTCCAGGTTTTAAATCCAGACAACCCTATAAAGATAAACGGACTACCAGCACAACATCAACTACTACTACTAGTTCTCCAGTCATACTTAGTGAATTACCTATAATTAATGAAACTCAAGGTCGGTCATCTGGTATAAGTGCGAAAAATAAAGTGATTGTTTTGGATTACAAGTCTCTGCTTCCCAAAGAGTATAAACCAAAAGATATTCAAGATGACATATTTAAGAAAGATGAAAAGCATAACTTAAGTCATTTACTACCATCTGATTATAAGCCATCAAGTACAGAGACACCGCCTTTGAAGCAAACCACAAAATTGGATATATTAGACAAAATTCAACAACTAGATATTTCTGCTTTCTTACCAAAGGACTTTAAATTGAATGTTACTACTGTAACGCCAAATCTAAAGCCAAAAGGGGATATAAACATCCCTATAAATGCGATGCCAGTCGATATATCAGCATTTTTACCTCCAGAGTTTAAATTAAACTCTTCAGACAAAGAAACAACTGACACACAACTGGGTAGTATTAAAATTGCAGATGTTTCCAACTTATTACCACCAGGATTCCAATTAAATGAAAGTGATAATTCTACTCAGCCCTTAAGTACTACAACTAAAGCTCCGGGTGGTATTAAACTGGTATTTCCTTCGAGACCCGGCGGTAAAACAAATAGAAAAATAACTTCTCCTAAACCAATAGGACCAGTTCCAATCACACCAAAGATACAAAAGGGATGGCCTACAAGGTATTTCTTTTATTATTGTTATTTATGTGTATGTTATTTTACTCTATGATTATTAAATATTGGATAGAAACAGGCGTTATTTGGCGAAAATCCATGACAAATGTTTTAAACTTTTTTAAATTTGTAATAGCATTGTTTTCCGCAGAATTAAAAAAGACAACAAAACGTCGACAATTGTTTCGCCTCTAAACGAGGCATTATCAAGACTGTCTCAGAGAGAACAGCAAAATTTGTGGTTAGAACATATTTGCTTATAAGTAAATGTGTGCAAATTTCATTATCGCGATGTAGGATTTTTCACAATAACTAACGTGGGTAGAAACCTCAGATCATGCTAACTAAGTTCCAAAAATAGGTATTCACCAATACAAGACTTTATCTTCTTAATTTTTTAATAAATTGTGTAGAAATGCCAAATGACACATACAAACCAACAACCAACTAATGTGTCTGTCTGTTCACAAACAGATTAAGTAAGGGAGACGTGTGAAAATCTATTTGTTCATTGAGTAAGGTGTCCGCATCTCTTCTAACTATTTCTAGCCTTTCCCAAACACTCAGCTTGAACCCTTTCTCACATAAGTGTAAAACTTTAAAGGTGTTACTATTGTTCAAGGAATGACCAGTGTCAAGGAGGTGCTTCGCGAAGAGGGACTTCTCAGGACAACCGTTGCGGAACGCCGCCATATGCTCCTTGTATCTGATCTCAAAGGACCTGCCAGTCTGCAGTTCTGCGTTTTTTTTTTTTATTTATCCACTCATTATTAAATAAAAAACGCAGAAATGCTAGTTTTCATTTATTACATCCAACTCAAGATCCACCTAAGAAGTACACTGCCTGTTTGCCGTTCGTGGGTCCCGTCTCGTTGAGTATAGCAAAGATCATGAGGGAAAATAGGATATTCGCGGTTTTTAGAACACAAAACACCTTGAGGGAGCTGTGTAATGGCAAGGACTCGGTGTCGGTTTCACGCAGATCGGGTGTTTATTTGTTGAGTTGTGATGGATGTGATATGCAGTATGTGGGGCAGACTGGCAGGTCCTTTGAGATCAGATACAAGGAGCATATGGCGGCGTTCCGCAACGGTTGTCCTGAGAAGTCCCTCTTCGCGAAGCACCTCCTTGACACTGGTAATTCCTTGAACAATAGTAACACCTTTAAAGTTTTACGCTTATGTGAGAAAGGGTTCAAGCTGAGTGTTTGGGAAAGGCTAGAAATAGTTAGAAGAGATGCGGACACCTTACTCAATGAACAAATAGATTTTCACACGTCTCCCTTACTTAATCTGTTTGTGAACAGACAGACACATTAGTTGGTTGTTGGTTTGTATGTGTCATTTGGCATTTCTACACAATTTATTAAAAAATTAAGAAGATAAAGTCTTGTATTGGTGAATACCTATTTTTGGAACTTAGCATGATCTGAGGTTTCTACCCACGTTAGTTATTGTGAAAAATCCTACATCGCGATAATGAAATTTGCACATGTTTACTTATAAACAAATATGTTCTAACCACAAATTTTGCTGTTCTCTCTGAGACAGTCTTGATAATGCCTCGATTAGAGGCGAAACAATTGTCGACGTTTTGTTGTCTTTTTAATTCTGCGGAAAACAATGCTATTACAAATTTAAAAAAGTTTAAAACAATTTTTTTTAAAAACATTTTACTTACCATTACTTTCTATGATTATTTTAAAACAACAACCAGAAAGTCTGTCGGTCTAAGTTATACGTTGTTGTTTTGTTGGCAGTGTGTGAAGAAGCGTTGTCATGATGTAGGAGAACGCGGCTTTTGGGTCGTCTTTCGCGAACTTTTTCTAACACCCTGGGTAAACTAGGTCGCCGCAGTCGCGAAACGTACCGTTACGCTGCAGCATATATTTGAGCGAAGCGAGTTTTGATTCAAAGCGATATAATTCTGTCAAAGTATTTTTTGTCATTACGCTATGGGAATTTTTACCATCAATTAAATTATTTTTATTTGATCGAAATTCAAAATTCTGGCTTCGTAAGAACCTGGGTAATTCTGTAAGCTTTTGATGAGTGCAAGAAAATCCGAAATCGGCCAAGTATTCGCCGAGAAACAATTTAACATAAATCGTAATTTGAGTCACCCGTTGAGAGCTCCGCTCGCCTTCGGCTCGCTTCGCTCAACAAATGGTAGAATACCACTCGAGATTAACACTCTTTTGATCTTCAAGTGGAATTGTACAAATGGGACCCGTAGCTGAGAAAAAAACGCGATCATTTTTTTACCAACGTTTCTCGCCTGTCTCACTTTTGTGGGCTTGTTCTCATTTTCAAACACCCATTCACAAGATTACTGTTTTTTTTTCGGGTTCAAAACCATAAATCCACGTTTCGTCTCCTGTGACAATGTCATAAACAGCATTAGAATGTCCGTGGTCGTCCTTCAGTAGCATCTGTGAGCACCATTCCACGCGAGCCCGTTTCTACTCCGCTGTCAGTTCATGAGAGATCCAACGACAACAAAGTTTCCGAACTTTCAATTCTTCGTGTAAAATTTTGACTCGGATTTGACTCATACCAATCCCCAATAGTCCTCGAATTGTCTTATAGGTAATCCGCGGGTTTTCTTCAATTAACCGCTTAACAGTAGCCACATTATTTTCGTTGACGGCAGTTGAAGGCCGCCCTTCACGAAATTCGTCATGTAAAGAAATTCGACCTCTCTCAAATTCAGCAAACCATCGCCTCACGGTGCTCAAACAAGGTGCTTCTCTCCCAAAAGCATTTTAGAGACGAGTGGCACAGTCTTGCGGAGAGAGAGAGAACTTTTAAAATCATAAAAAATCATCGCTCAAAAAATCGCGCAAAATCTTTTCAACTTAATTCCATTTTCGTTACATACGTACATACGTAGAACTTTGATGTGTGATAAAAAACAATTGACAAATGATTTCCCGCCAATTGTTTTTTTATTACTAAGATGGTTGCAACGTTTAAAAAAATATAACATTCGAAATTCAAATAGTTCCGATTAGCTAGAAGTGCAAAACTTTTAGTGTGCCCATGTAACAGCATGATGCATGAGCACAGTTATCCGTTATAGTTATCCTTCAAAGTTACGTGGACTACCATCAGGAATGTTTCCAGTTTCTACACGCCAGCCGTTAAGATTTTAGACGCCCTGTTTTCGCAAAAACATAACAACATAACATAACATAGCATCACGCCTTTTTCCCCGTAGGGGTAGGCAGTGGTGTGCAAACACACCCACATCTCGCCAGCTATGTTAGGTCCCATGTAATAGGGGGCGAGCCTATTGCCATTTACCGGGCACAAGTTCCGGGACTCTGGGATAATTATCTGGGTAAAATTCTAAAGAGAATTATACATTATCCACCAGACCCGGGAATCGAACCCGAGACCTCGAGTGTGGCAGTCCGTACATAGTACCATTGTGCCACCGAGGTAGTCGCAAATCGCAAAAACATGCTCTTCAAAACTAAATATCTCGCAAACGGATACTTCAATCAAAAAATCATCTTAGCAACCTCTCAATGTTTTTAAAATACCTATCTAATCATACCCCACACAATGCAAAAAATTTCAGAGTTTTATTTTTGCACTTTGTCGACGTAGTAAATATACATATTCGTGCAAAGTTTCATGTTTCTAGCACTAACCTTTTGAGAGGAAAGCCGAAGACGGACGTACGGACGGATATGACGAAACTATAAGGGTTCCGAAACTTTTACTACGGAACCCTAAAAAGTAATAAATATAAACCGTATATTTTTTTAGGGCGTCTACTGAATTCACTGGTTGGCCTTCACCATCTACAACACCGTTTTCTATTGAAAAGCTTCTAGAAGCGCAAAGAAACGCCACAGCCACTAGTCCCTTACCAGAATTTAGCACCGAAGCAACGACACGACGCACTACGACTACGACAACTACTACATCAGCTCCACCACCATCAACAACACCAGGTGTTTGCCGATCAGAATGCGATATTGCCGCTACTATCAAAATTGTTTCAGGTTAGTAGATAAACGCAAGTAGTATATGTATGAAGTATAATTTATTGCTATGTAGTTAGAACTTTAGTTACACACATTTTTTATTTTACAGGTGTCAAGTGGGTGCCTGAATTATTAGATCATCATACAGATGAATGGCAACGACTTGCTAATGAAGTGAAAGAAGAGGTATTCAACTTTTTAATGTAATGGAATAATATTGTGAATTTTGTACCTTATTCTATTATTCTGCATGCTAAATGTTATAATATCTGTTTGATCAATTAATGATATTTTTTTCAGTTAAACTCTGTTTACTCTCAATCGGACTACCTTAATAAATGGTACAAAGGTATACGAATCGACGGGTTCACGCAAGGGTCTGTCCTTGTGGATTATTTTATTGAACTCAAAGAAGTTAAAGAAAAAGTTGATACATTGGATCTGAAAAAAATGTTTCACAAATCTTTACACGAAGCAAGACCTGGTTCTGTTATTGAAAGGGTAATGGAAGATGGTGATGATGATTTTGATCCTGATGTGATGCTTGGAGATCAACCCGATGAAGAAAGAATGAAAAAGAGTAATGAAAAAATGACAAAAACCATTGACAAGTCTGCAGGCAAATTGGAAATAGGAAAGTTTGTGATGGATCCTGCGTATACTGAATTTATAGGTGACTGAATGAAATATATTAGATTAGTGTTATTCATTAGTCTCTGAATGGTTTTAACAAATTATACTTTTTTGGCAGTTTTACCAAAACGGGAAGAGCCGAAGCCAGGAATAATGGATGAAGAATCATTCTTACCTCAGTGGGGCATTGCGGTGATTGTGATTGCGATGGCGTCTTTACTATTTGTTGTTATATTTGGTGTTACAGTGGTAAGGGGCAAGTTCAAACCAATAATTAAAGTTTACAATTTACACCTCGGTGGCACAATGGTACTATGTACGGACTGCCACACTCGAGGTCTCGGGTTCGATTCCCGGGTCTGGTGGATAATGTATAATTCTCTTTAGAATTTTATCCAGATAATTATCCCAGAGTCTGGAACTTGTGCCCGTTAAATGGCAATAGGCTCGCCCCCTATTACATGGGACCTAACATAGCTGGCGAGATTTGGGTGTGTTTGCTGCACACTTCTGCCTACCCCTTCGGGGAAAAAGGCGTGATGCTATGTTTTTTTTTTACAATTTGTTAAAAGTGCTATTTATATATTTTTTAATTACAGTTGGTTAATCGTCAGAAGAGTGCTAAAGCTAAACAACCAATACCACTAAGTGAAGATATGCTAAGAGAACTGGATAAGAGTCACATGGGAGGTTTCGACGATGTTCATCAGCTAAAAGATCGAGAACTCCCATATTTACCATCGGGAAAGGTAGCCATTACAAAATAAAAAATTATCTAATGCTTATCTTATAAAGCAAAAAAAAATTGTTGGTCTGGTTGAACGTTTAGGGATAGATAGGACTACATCTTGATTACTCCACTTGATGGATTTTTTTTTTAATTCCGGCCTCTCTTACGTCTGTTGCCAGGCATCTCTGATACACAGGCTGAAGGTATTTCCATTGGCGCCCGGCGGGTTAAGTGAATGGATACCTTATATTTATCCTGGAAATAAGTTTCTGCAAGAACGAAAGACAAAACGCAGTCAGTTTCATAGACTGGCTTTTTAACGATAAGGCCTTTTGTACATTCTATATCTCAAATATTGGATAGAAACAGGCGTTACTTGGCGAAAATCCATGACAAAACAATGGTAAGTAAAATGTTTTAAGAAAAACACTTTTTAAAATTATATAATAGCATTAATTTTTCGCAGAATTAAAAAGACAACAAAACGTCGACAATTGTTTCGCCTCTAAACGAGGCATTATCAAGACTGTCTCAGAGAGAACAGCAAGGCTGTTCTCTCTGAGACAGTCTCGAAAAATTAATGCTATTATATAATTTTAAAAAGTTTTTTCTTAAAACATTTTACTTACCATTGTTTTTTCATTCTATATCTGCTTCATCCTGTAATTTTGAATTGGCGTTCAATTAAAATTATTCTTTAACCCCTCATATATTTCTACAGCGTATGTCAACTGCGTTCATTGAGCAGTTGGCTTACCCTAATCCTGGTGACTCATGGCGGTCAGAATGGACTCCGCAGCTACAAAAATACATGCAGCATTACACGGCTGACTCAGGCCGAGGCTCGCAAGTCTATGGTGCTGGTGGAAATGCTTACGGGTATGTACAATGCTTGGTTAAACATATCAATTTTAAAGAGTAAACTTGGTAATGCTATGAATATGCCATATCAAAATTTACAATCAGCACTAAGTTAATTAAAAATTCAGTATACGAGTACACCACCCCCTTATTATACTTACAATGAATTTAAAAAAACAGTAGTTTGAATAAAGTCGATGAAACAAAGACATTGTACCTATACGTAGGTACCTATCTAATAAAATATAATTGATTGAGCTCCTTATCAGGTGGCTCCAATACAACTCGATGTGAAATTGTTTCTCGACAACTACCCAACCGATTTTCATGATTTTTTCACTCAAAAATCAAGCATTCTCAGGAGCAGGTTTTGTTCGAGACCGAATTTTGATTTAGGACCCTCAAAAAAAGTTATTGACCAAAATTATGTCAACAACCGATTTTCATGATTTTTTCACTCAAAATAAAGTATTCTCAGGAGCAGGTTTTGTTAGAGACCGAATTTTTGATTTAGGACCCTCAAAAAAAGCTATTGACGAAAAATATGTTAATTACTTTTTTTTAGGGTCTGCTTTTCTTTTTCAACTCCGCGAGACCGCGGCCACTCCCATGTCCATTGCTGCGGGCGTCTCTGGTGACACTAAGATATTTCTAGTGGCGCCCAGCGGACTTTGGCCACGCATGTGGCCTCTTCGGGGGTTTGGTCGGAATGAAAATCCCGCGTCGTAGGGGTTGGGTTTTATCCCGCGTCGGTGAGTGAATCTGGTTGCGTGCTGTGGGGCAAGGGCCCCGGAGCACGCAACCCTTCTAGCCTGCTTCTGTAATGACGGCGGGTAGCTATCCCGCCGTCCTCGGGCCCCGATCATGGAGGTCGATGGTCCTGGGCGTAGATGAGCCTGCGGCGCCCTGGCCGCTGACTGCGGAACTCAGCGAGGAGGGTACGCTCCCTCTCCCTCTCGGCCGCCTCCTTCGCGAGCATAACTTGCTCACAGAAGGACACGGCCGCGTTCCACTTACTCGCGCTGGAGACCATGGCTTGGAGCATGGTTTCCAGCGCGAGGATATCCACGCCCAGACCCACTATGAGGTCCCGACGCTGACTCGCCCACGCTGTGCACTTTACCAACGTGTGGAGTGCGGTGTCGTAGTCGGAAACCTCGCAGTGTTGACACTGGGGTGTGACCTCACGATGGATGCGAAACAGATAGCTACCGAAGCTTCCATGGCCGGTAACGTTCTGCATTGCACGATACGTGAGGTCACAATGCCGCCTCTGCAGCCACTCGTCCATGATCGGTCTCACCGCCGCGATGACGGTGGTTCCCCACTTTGGTTGCTCGAGTCGCACCCTCCAAGTCTCCATGAGATCCTGGCGGAGTTGGGACCTCTGGTCCTCGATCAATGACGCAAGGGCTCTCGCTTCCAGGTCCCATGGAGGGGTCCCAGCTAAGAGACATGCAGCCTCTCCTTTACCTTTACCTTTACTTTAACAGAGTCGCGTTCATCCTGACCGCCAATCTATCCGCCCATACGGGAGCCCCGTATAAGGCCATACTCCGCACGATCCCCAGGTACAGTCTCCTGCAGGAGTTTTTGAGGGTCCTAAATCAAAATTCGGTCTCGAACAAAACCTGCTCCTTATAGATTGATAAATGCCTTAATAGAAATAGTCGCTTCGCTCAATTGCATGCTGCAGCGCAGTACCACGGCAGCGACTGCAGTTCCTAGTTATCATCTTTGAAACTTTCTGTAATGTCTCAATTGCTTGAGCAATTCGAGTGGCTCTAATTGCGTATGCTAATTTGATGATTCTGTGTTTCTACGGCAGATACGGTGGTTCGCAGCTGTACGGGCAGACAGGAAGCGGGTCTCAAGTGTACGGTTACACGGGCGAGTACCCTGCCCCACGATCGCACTTCTCTCGGCGACGTTCCGAGTACGACAGCAACTTTTAGACTACTCTAGATTATATTGGCCTACTGAGACTTGACCTAATCTTGACAATATCCTCTTTTAAATCTGGAAAAAAAAACCTAAGTTATAATAGTCGATAAACATTTCATCCCTCTATGTAGATAAGACACTAACTATTGAAATTAACAGGTTGTGAAATAAATCATTTATCACTATCAAACCTAACATTTATAGAATTGGAGTCTTATTTGAGAATTTATATGGTACGATTTTATATTTTGCATATTTTATCAGCTTTTAGTCCGGCCTATTTAGGACTTACCAGTGCCAATCCAAATATTTACGTCGCGTATTTTGTAACAACAGTTTTCTGTAATTTAAAATAAATAGTTTTTAAATGGAAATTATTTGCCAAAATATAACTATTTACGACTGATTGTGAGATGTATATAAGTAGAATAAGAACTCACCAATATTATAAGTGAAAATATGTAGTTGTACTACTACGAAATACATGTGTCTCGTGTAGATAACTCTCTGCATACCTATATTTGCTCAGAACCCGTAGTAGAATTGCGCAGTGGCCCCTGTGTGAGCGTGAAACGCCTCTTTGTGCCAAATGGATGTATAATATGTGTGTGTGCGCGTGTAAATATAGAAAATTATGTTCTTTTTCACATAGATCAGTGAAATTAACTTATTCCAAGTATACATAGATGCTGAACCGACACAGACATTATTGAGATATTTGTTGAAACGGAATAGAGATAGTGGACGGATCAAACTCTTGTTGTTCAAATTAAAATATTAGTACTTAAAAATATAGTAATCTTTAACACCCATCATAGTGGTGAAAACAATCGTGTGTTGTCAATTTTATGTGCAACAGAAAAATTATGTAATTAATATGTCGAGGGAACTCACAAATTATTAAAATAAGTTTATTATGTTTAGCAGTTAATCTCATCGTTAAGGTTGAGTGGAAGTTTGAAAAACTTTGGGTGTATCAAATGATGAATTTTGTCATAAATTAAAACAATGTAATATTGATTGTATTTGTAAATTCCTCGCGAAATGCGACGTGGTCATTATGTACCTACCAATTAGATTAAGTATAATTATTGCATGAATTTGTGTATATAAAACAATTTTTGTACATGTAGATTTTAATTTAATTATTCATTAATTAGCAACAAACCATTAAGATCCTGAATAAATATAATTATATGATGTAGAAGCTTTCTTTTATTTCCTTATATATTTATACAGGGTGAATTATAAGTGATGAGCAAAATCTTATGTTAAACTTATGCTCACGACTGACAATTTTCAACAGTACAGTAACTTTGTTGGTCGCACGTATTAGGTGGCGAGCCTATTGCCACTTACCGGGCTCTTTTATGTGGGCCAGAGCTTTGTCCATTGATCAACAGGTGTACCTATCTACGATTTGCAGAAGAGGTTGGCTTGGGCCATTTTATTATAAGACCCATTTTTGTATTCATATCATGGTGCTAGGAAAATTGATCACACCTTTAAATATTTCAAGGGGTCTAAGAAATATGCATTTTTAAGATTTTTAGTCTACAACTTCAAGGACATTTCACTGCAAAATCTATATGAAAATACAGTACTTTCAAAATATGAGGAGATAAATTCAAATTAATCATTGCGTCAATATTAAGCGTTGAGTGATCAACGTTAAATAAAGCATAAAAATATTTCATTTTACTCTGGCTCTTTGAGTCATACCTTAACTGATAACATCAGCGCTTATCAATCAAAGAAGTTTCGATACTCGCAAATCCTCTGGACGCAAACAGCTCTCCCAATTTTATGTGAAACGTTTCAACTTAGATCTCATCGCTTATAAAAGCTTCGCTTGCCTCCCTACTCGAATTAATGTAAATTATCTCTTTTTCACATTCCTTTCCTTAGTGCGCACTCTCAGGGGTAACCAACCTGTCTTTCCTAAACTTATTACGTCACGATGAATATTTAAGAAGGTTTAACATTAAAGGTAACACAGAAATGTTAAAACCGAAAAAACCGTCTCGTCAAGTATAACTAATCTGTAAGAGGTGCTATGGTTAAAAACCTTAGTTTGCTCCTAATGGATGAAAAACTCAACAATCAGTAAAGATGCTGAACACTGCTGCAATCCTAATCTATTACGATGAGATTTATATACTAACTATGTGATATTAATAATACTATAGGTAAGTACCGATGATAGTAATATATATGATAGTAATATATATGATAGTAATATATATGATAGTAATATATATGGTAGTAATAAATATTAACTCAATATTAATGACACATACTCTGAGTAGCAATGGCTTTTAGCGTATACGTTACGGATTGAATTACTGTAAAAGAAATAACCTGCGCCAAAATCTGTAGCCACGTAATAATTTATGTCAAACTCCTAAAATATGAGCCAAACTCAATGGGCAATTTAGTGGGCAACGTAATGGGCAATTTAGGATGAACAACACCACGTTTCTCGCAAAACTTCCCCCATGACGCCTCCCTCAGCGTTTTAAACTAAGAACTTTTAAGTGCCATTAATATTTTACAAAGTGCAGTAATAGTTTGAAAACTGCTCGTAGATCAGTCTCTTTTAGAAAATTTCGCCTCGTTTGTATAACACGAATACAAAGTATATGAGTACATAATTAATATAATGTTGAACTTTTCCTGTACCGTTGGTACCGTACCTTATACACATATGTTTAAATATACGGAAGTGAATGTGAATAAACCGCGTTATTTGTAGATACCTACATAAAAGTACCCCGCAAAAAAAGGTCCCGCAGCCAGCAACTTCGCCCGCTTGACATTTTTTATATTAAAAACTTCTTCGAGAAGCGCTCTTTCTATTGGTGAAACACGCATCAAAATCCGTTGCGCAGTTTTAATCATCGAAGCATACATAGGGAAAGACAGCGAGAAGCGACTTTGTTTTATACTACGAGTATGTTAAGAGTGTACACATGAATTCATGCAAACGTTCGTAGATATACTTCTTACTCTTTTCTAAAAAACGAGGCTCCGTCGATGTTCATCGATGATTTCGCCAATGTCAAGGTTTGCTTAATTAGTTGATAGTTACTACTAACTAGGTATTCCTAACTAGCTCCAGGTGCAGGACAAGAAACGTTGTTCGTTAAGTGTGTGTCTGGGAACTCGATTTTTGCGGAGCGCTAGAGGTAACCTAAAAAGCCACCAACCACGCGCTCAGCAAAAATCGAACTCTCATAGATAAGTACATAACTTTACATTGCCTGACGTTTTGACTAAATTGCAGCAGCCGTAGTCACAGTCTGATTGTAAATACTGATGCCACCTGTTCGATATTATTATCACACAATGGTAAGTCTCGTAAAGCTACTACCTATAATATTAATTTGTGCTACGGTGCTCATCTTAGCGCTACACTCCGAGTGATTAGATGAAAAGTATATGGTGTACAGGGTAGGCTATTGAGAGAGCTATGAGTATTTCTCGCAAGTTTTTGGGTACAAGTAAGGCTTACTATAATAAATTTTAATCACTTGAAAGGCGTCACACATAATCATAAGTTGAAAAAAGTTTCTAAAGGCTATTAACATGAAACGCGTATAGGCAACGGGTGGCATTCATAGTGCCAACTCTCACTCATTGTTGATTACATTTGTCTAAAGTTTAATACACAAATGTCTTTTCAAATAAAACGTAATAATAGTTTGTGTAGGCCGATAACAAACACTTTTGTGTAAGTTAATTATGTTTAGCAACAAAGCATTTCGCATCGTGTGCCCAAAACGTAACTCTCTCGTGCGTACCACTGTTCGTGGATGTTTGATGATCTATTTCTATCGTTACCTCTATAGTTAACTACTTAACTCTAGTTAAACCTGTTAAGTGAAATACATTTGTTACTCATTATTAATTTAGCAGACGTCAATTCAACCTGAAATTTCTCTACGTGATTTTATAGTATGTTAACAAAAAAAAAGTGCTACGTTTTGGAACAAATCGACATGTATTCAAGCGCTGTACAAAAAACCTTCGCTTTAACACTATTACATTTATTTGGTACATTTAAATAGATACGCTTCGGCACAACGTTCATATTTTACCCTTATTATTGAAGACGAGCCCATAAATTTATTTGCGTCAGTGGTTTTCCACATTGCCTTTGTATATAAAGGTACCGTCGGATGGGTTTCATTATAATTAAACGCTTCTATTGAACCCCTAAATGTAGACCTGGAAGAGAATAGGTAACTCTATACCAGCCGTAAGGATACACAATTATTTATTGACTAATAGGTGGTTCAGTAAATTATTAAACATTTATAATTTTCACTCCATATTACATAAAGGACTTTAATCGTGATAATACCTACGGTACCTACAGTGCTTCTATTTTCTTAATGTCCTTTGTATTGTATGCTTCGGCTTTCGTCGGATATCCATCGGTTTGGAAGTAGAGATGTTATTACCGCCCTTATAATTATTAATTTACATTTGAATGGGGGGAAAACTGTTTAAGTCGCAGGCACAGCAGATATCTAGGTCGCCTCAGTCGCGAAACGTAAGTACCGTACGTTTCGCGACTGCGGCGACCAGACGCTGCAGCATATATTTGAGCGAAGCGAGTTTAAATTCAAAATTCTGGCATCGTAATAACCTGGGTAATTCTGTAAGCTATTGATGAGTGCAAGAAAATCCGAAATCGGCTGAGTATTCGCCGAGAAACAATTTAACATAAAGCGTTTGAAAAATAATTTGAGTCACCCGTTGAGAGCTCCGCTCGCCTTCGGCTCGCTTCGCTCAATTATAATTTCACAGCTCTATAGAGTTTACACCGCAATCAAAACAAAACAACAACCTACGTAATTCTAAATTCAAGTTGAATTTTAGTTTTTAAAAGATAAATCTAATAATTTATGGACATGTTTCATTTAGGGACAATATTCGGTTGCATTCGGAAAAAACGTTGATTCCGGAGACTGCCCGAGAGACATTAGGAAAATATAATTTATGCTTTCGATTGTCGGCACTTGGTAGAACATATAGTAATACATTATGAAATGACATTCCAAAAAAAATTGTGGAATATCTGTACAAGTGAGTCATTTCATAATGTATTAAGAAAATAGAAGTTCTGTTCGTAAGAATTATATTACCTATATATTACCTGTGGACTGTGGTATGTGGTTGGTTAGAAACCCTATCCTTTTTTTTTTTTTTTTTTTAATTCCGCGGCCTATTACCGCGGCCGCTCTAACGTCCGTTGCCGGGCGTCTCTGGTTACAAGCAGAACGTATTTCCAGTGGCGCCCGGCGGTCTTTGACCACCTCTGTGGTCTCTGCGGGGGTTAGGTCGGGATGAGAATCCCGCGTCGTTGGGGTAGGGTTTTATCCCGCGTCAGTGAGTGAATCTGGTTGCGTGCTATAGGGCAGAGGCCCCGCAGCACGCAACCCTTCTAGCCTGCTTCTGTAAGGACGGTGGGTGGCGATCCCGCCGTCCTCAGGCCCCGATCATGGAGGTCGATGGTCTTGGGCGTAGATGAGTCTGCGGCGCCCTCGCCGCTGACTACGGAACTCGGCGGGAAGGGTACGCTCCCTCTCCCTCTCGGCCGCCTCCTTCGCGAGCATGACTTGCTCGCAGAAGGACACGGCCACGTTCCACCTACTCGCGCTGGAGATCATGGCTTGGAGCATGGTTTCCAGCGAGAGGATATCCACGCCCAGACCCACTACGAGGTCCCGGCGCTGACTCGCCCACGCTGAGCACTCCACCAACGTGTGGAGTGCGGTGTCGTCGCCGGAAACCTCGCAATGTTGACACCGGGGTGTGACCTCACGATGGATGCGAAACAGATAGCTACCGAAGCATCCATGCCCGGTAACGATCTGCGTCGCACGATACGTGAGGTCACCATGCTGCCTCTGCAGCCAATCGTCTATGATCGGTCTCACCGCCGCGATGATGGTGCTACCCCATCTGGGTTGCTCAAGTCGCACCCTCCATGACTCCATGAGATCCTGGTGGAGTTGGGAACGCCGGTCCTCGATTTCTCGAGACGTAGGCCTGTGCTCTCGCTTCCAGGTCCCATGGAGGGGTCCCGGCTAGGAGACATGCAGCCTCTCCGGAGATCGTGCGGTACCCTCTTATTGTTTTGACGGCCAAGGTCCTCAACGGTCTATTAAGGAGCGTTGAGTTGTTGGCCGTCAACCGCGCCGCCCATACGGGAGCCCCGTATAGGGCCATACTCCGCACGATCCCCAGGTACAGTCTCCTGCAGGAGGCGTTGGGTCCCTTTAGGTTGGGCATGAGTCGCGAAAGCGCGACTGATGCCCCCGTCACTTTAGGGACCAAACTTCGGAAATGTGGTCCGAAGTTCCATCGGCTATCAAGTACGATCCCTAGGTACTTCATCGAGGGCTTGATGCCGATGCTAACGCCTCCCACATTTATGCTGGAACCTTCAGGTGGACCGTTCCGAGGTCTGTGAAAGCACAGAACCTCGGACTTGTGCAAGGCCACCTCCAGTCCCAGCCGCCGTATCCGACCCACGACTTGAGCAACACCCGTCGTGACCTTGAGTGCTGCCTCCTGGTACGTTGCACCCCGCGCCGTGACGAGGGTATCGTCGGCGTAGCACGTTACGCCGACGCCCTCAGGCAACGCACCCCGCAGCACCCAGTCGTAGCCGATGTTCCACAGAAGCGGCCCCAGGACCGACCCCTGTGGAACACCGCACGACACATCTCGCCGAGCTGGCCCGAGCCAGCTGGGGAAAGCTATGGCCCTCTCCGAGAGATAGGCCCCGACAATACGACGGAGGTAGATAGGCGTTCCGTGATACACGAGCGCCTCCCTAACGCAGCTCCATGGCAAGGTGTTGAAAGCGTTGGCGATGTCAAGAGACACCTACCACCACCACCTTGCCCTGTGAGACTGCTTCCTCCGTCAGGCTCCTCACGCGCATGATCGCGCTCACGGTGGAGCGTCCCCGACGGAAACCAAACTGGTTATCCACCAGGTCTGGCCCCACACTCGTGAGATGCTCGACGAGGCGTTCCGCGATAATTCGCTCAAAGAGCTTACACACCTCGTCGAGCAACACGATCGGCCAATATCCGGACGGTGAGTCCACCGGCCGCCCCGCCTTACGGATCAGGACCAGTTTCCCCGTCCTCCACACCTTGGGAAACTGGCCCCTTTCGAGGCATGCGCTAAAGAGCCCCATCAGTCGAGGCCCGAGTTCTTCGAGAGCCAGGACCCACGCACGGCCAGGAATGCCGTCGGGTCCGGGGGCAGTGATTTTCCGGCGTTTAAGCCGGAGTACTGCCGCACCTAGCTCCCCCACCCTGACTTCGGGTACGTCGTCTTCGCGGGTGCTATCCGCGTCGGGCAGAGACGGAGCCATGCGCGGAGGGACGTGCTCCTCCGCGCTCGTCGGAAACAGGGAGTCCATGACCCGCTCCAGCTGCTGCGGCTGGAGACTCTGGGTCAGTGGGGGCGCCCTGGGTCGGAGTTTCTCTCTGACCTGTAGGTAAGGGCGCCCAGAAACCCTATCCTATCATATCTTCATTTAGGGTAGGTTCTTTATCTACTGGCTAGCTGATTACCCCGCTCTGCCCACGTGATATACCTATTTTTCTCGTTTTCCATTCCCCGGTATAAAAAATAACCTATAGCACTCAGGGATAATGTAGCTACATAGGAATTACGGAAAGAATTTTCAAATTCGGTTCAACAAAAAACCAAATCTCTCCAATATATAATAGATCAAAATTCAAAATGTTATAGAAAACTAGTTTTTATCTACTTATTCATTTTAATTTTATAAGAACCAGGTACATTTCCCATTTCCCTGTCCTATAGCCGAATTATGCAGGAACGTGGCGAGTTTAGGTGAAATTAATTGCACAATAACGGGCATCCAGCCGCAACATACATTGTCCATCTAGCTAGAGGATTTACCCCTAAAATGTTCCCTAGAACCCGCTCGTTTTAAACAAACCATTACACGCTTTAATTCTTTTAAACTCCGATTAATTAACAGTGAACTTTAAGGGTCAATTATTTTCTACCAGATGTATTTAATTACTATCAGATAAATCGGTCTTAATTACTTTATAAATATGTATAAGCTCCTGGCTATTTTCTGGTTAAGAGAATTACTATTGGCATTATATTACAGTGTTCTGGGAAGTTAGAAACCATTCCAGTCAGTGCTGCTGCAAAGGAATTTTTACACAAATCTTTGTGTAAAAATTCCTTTGCTAAACTAGGTAAAGCTACGCTGCTGTAAACAGTGCGCGGCTTCGTATTGAGCGAAGCCAATTTATTTTATTTTTTTATTTAAATGGAATATTTAAGCTTCGTCACGACCTTAATTGAAATCAGCTATTAATTTAGATGAAAAACTTTTAATTATCGGTCAAGAGGTTGCTGAGAAACGAACATCCGAACATTTTACATTTAACCTGCTCCATGGGAGCTCCGCTCAATAAATGTAACATTCACAAATTACTAAAACCTGCATGTGAACCTGCTACGTTGTTCTTTTGTTTCACAGTGACTGTCGCCTGAACTCATGTGTATTTGTGTGTCACCCAGGTGATTTCAAGTAACAAAATAATAACAGAGTGGACTGATCATCTAGGTGATTTACTTGTATGTGATTTTAAGATACATAGGTATCTTAAAAATGTGGAATTTGTTTCCAAGTAATATCACATAGGTGATCAAAGTGGAATAAAATTGATTGTTTAGGTTTCTCTAATAATAAAATCGTAACAAGAAAATTTTCGAATTGCCGATACATTAAAGATAGGTAACTACCATGATTTTTTCTGCGTTTATTTATCGAGGGTTCACGTATAACCACTCTACCGATTGTGATGAGAGCATAGTACGGAGACAGTTTGTAGAATTAGACACATCTGAGTCATTAATCAAACATAAATTTACAACGGTGGGAAATGTGACGATGAAATATGATGATTGCGGGAAAAGCTGAAACTGGAAACTGCCCAAGTTGTTACTTAAACAACAATTTCAATTAAACTTTCAACACAGTTAGTTACGGTTAAATAACTACTTATTCGTAAAGTAGGATTAAACAAAGAGAACGGAAGGCAGTTATGCACAAAACAATGCAGTGTGCTTGCGACAACCATACTGTAAATTGTCAGGGAAGCGTTGAACACCACGGAAATTATTCCTACCTCCATAATATATTGCTATCTAACCCGTGATCTGTCGGGACCCTTATTGTTATACCCATTATTTATAGAGATAGATAGGTTGGTACATGGGACAGTTTTACATACATACATACATACATACTTTCACGCCTCTTTCCTATTGGGGTAGGCAGACACTATGGAATCCCACTTGCTACGATCCTGGTATAGTTCCCTCGCTTCCTTCATTTCATTACCATTTTCATGCACGCTCTCCTGTTATGGGCACTCTTGACCTGGCCTCTTATCAAAACATCTCCGATTTGATCGAAGTACGTTCGCCTAGGTCAACCCTTACCTACCTGTCCATCAACATCCGCCTTATGTTATCTGCTTCGTCAATCTTCTTTCATCCATCCTTTCTACTTGCCCGTACCATCTAAACATACCTTTTTCTATCTTAGTCACTACATCTTCTGACAGACCACAACATTCTCGTATCACGGGGTTCCTCACTTTATCCAGTAATGTTGGGCCAGATAGTTTTCTCTGTTACAATTCTACAATAAAAACTTACAGTTTTAGCAATAGAATAATAATCCAGGAAATGGTGGTCTTGTGTATTTTTTTATCCAAATCTGTACTTTACATGTGTAAAGTAGTAATTACAACCGAAATGTCTTAACAGACTTGCGAAACTATAGGTACAAATAAATAAAATTGGATTCTCTGTTTTGTAATTCTAAGTTAACTTATTGCATTTTAACGTAGGTATATCCGGTACTTATAATTCTAATTATAACCCAAATAAGTATCAAAATTTAAAAGGGCTTAACACAATTACCGAAATACTATTAAATAAGAAGTGAAGCTTAAATAGGTTAATAATGTTTAAAGTAAAATAAGACCGTTAAATCTCGACATGTTGTGGGGTTCTAATCCATTTTATTGGGCATCGTTCCAAACCCATATTATACTCGTACTAACGCAGCGGTTGCAGGAAACTCAGTTTCACATTTTGTAGAAGATTATTTTTAAATCACAAAATATTATTAAAAGTTTGATACCAAAAGGTGGTATAGAAACTACCAAATGCATATATATATTATATTTAATTTGATAAAAAATATGTGTAAGAAACTATAGCCCCATATCAGAGCGTCGACCGCGAATAGTTTTCTTTCTCCCTATCCCCTATGGAGTCTATTATCGAGATGAAAAGTGGTCTAATATTTGCGCGCCATGGTTATAGTCGTAATTTCCTATCTCTATATCAAATGCTATGAAGAAGGGTCTTGTTGTATTTCCGGGATGCCCGTACCAACGAACTTAACAATTTTATATTGATTTTTGGGACCTTAAAGGGCGTAACGGTCGATTTGTGACTTTTTATTATGCAGTCTTACGCACAGCCTACCAGGAAAGTTAGAATAACTGTGGTAGAGCCGCTCTCGTTAATGACTCCTTTGTAGGATTTGGTATGCGTTTTTATAAAAAAAATCCTCTAAACATTATGAACCTTCCTTTGAATAAATTCAAAGTGGCTGTTAGTCTACACACCTCCTAAAAAAGGCATATTATACTATTAAGGGTTATCTAAACGATACAGAGAAATGGCAAGGAGTTGCTTGCTCATAGGGGCTACTTCTGTTTGAAATGTTGTTTTATTGCTGAAACTCACTTATTATTGTTAAATTATTAATGTTATGATATTGTTAGGTATGGGTACTTTGAGATTATGTGGCACCTTTAACTAGTATTTGACTTTTTTTGTGAATAACAGAGATCCATAATTTTTGAGTTCACTTGGTCCACACATGGTCACGTACTGCCCTTGCCCTCTTTTTATTGTTGTAACAGAATCATTGTATTTACTGGCGAATAAAAAGAGTGTACGTGAGTTTTTTTGCCAGGTTCTTTCCTCACAGGCTCTACCTATTGCCTTGCGAATCTGGCGGTAAATGTAAATGTAGAAGCATTTTCTTTTTTTGACGTTCATAAGCGTTACTTTGTGACCTACATGAATAATATAATAATAACTTTCTCCTCTTTTGTTCTCCATCTTCATCAACTCTGCAGTTCGGGTTATTTCTTCCAAATTCCATCTGTACGCAGACGATCTACAGCTTTATAGGCATTTTACTCTGAACGAGTATCGGACTGCCATCGCTGCCATGAATAACAACCTGAGTGCTATCAGCTTATGGGCAAGGTCCTACGGCCTTCACATTAATCCATCCAAGTCTCAGGCTATTGTTATTGGCAGCCGGCAGATGTTGGCAGGGCTGGATACGGGATCTCTGCCAGCTATATTGCTGGACGACTTTCCAATCAAGTACTCCGATGCCGCTAAGAATTTGGGAGTTTTCTTTGACGGCAATTTGTCTTGGCTTGGTCATATTAATGAGGTCAGCAAAAAGATTCACTTTACTTTTCACACGTTAAAATGTCTACAGAGTTTCTTGCCTCTGGACACCAAAATTACACTGGCCCAGACGCTTATTCTGCCCATCTTAGACTATGCGGATGCTTGCTGCTTGGATGCTACTGAGGAGCTCTTAAACAAACTTGAGCGGTTGCAAAATTTAGGTATTCGATTTATTTTTAACTTACGTAAGTATGATCATGTCTCAAAATTTCGCAAGGAACTCAAGTGGCTCCCAATCCGCCTTCGTAGGAATACTCGGTTATTATCTCTCCTCTTCAATGTCCTACACAATCCCTCATATCCTTCCTACCTGCGGGAGCGGTTCACTCTGATGCGCGCATCAGATGAACCGTGCCGGCCTCACCTATCCTACCGCCTCAACTGTCCTTCCCATAAAACCGATTTCTTTTCCTACTCTTTTTCTGTTCATGCTGTTCGGCTGTGGAACGCTCTTCCGGACGATATAAGGAACTGCAAAACTGTTTTTGTCTTCAAGAAGAAAGTGAAGGAACACTATCTCGCTTCCCTTCCTTAACTATTTGTATGTTAATGTATGTATGTTTATGATAAGTTAATATGTATGTATTTGTGTATTTGTGTAGTTATAGTGTATGTAAGTTTATTAACCTTAAGTTTACAACCGTACCAACCTGCACACACACCACCAACTGATTGAACTCACTTCTCCTGTCCTAGGCCCATTGGAAGAGATCTCTTTAGAGATAAGTGGAGCCTTTGTATACATGTTTAAAATGTCTCTATTCACAATATTGTTTATACTGTGTGTACATAAATGAATAAATAAATAAAAAATAAAATAAAGATATTTTGATTTTGATTGTTTGATTTTCTGTAAAAAGGCGGTGCCCTAAGTCGCACACTGATAATAACGAAGTCACCGAAGTCCTAATTAGTGGCGTCTCGGTCAGTTGGTTAAGTGTTCCTCCTGGAACGGTAATACCTACTGGTTCAAGTCCCACCCAAGTTAAGTGTTATTCATATTATAAAATTGATCTTACTCACAGACGTGGCAACCGCTTCTATCTTACTTATTTTTTACAGTGACAAATCTGTGACATAATTTCGTTTTTATATCGTTATAGGATCGGAAAATACTCCTAAATCATAAGTCCTCATTCAAGCCTGTCTGAAGGGTTTATCTGTACGTAGCGGTAAGTCCCGAATTAGACATCTCGGTACCAGATAAGATAATCTCGACTTGACAAATCACGACTAATAATTGGCACTCGTTATCCGCACTCGTCCGACTCCTATTCGTAAAGAATCGGACTTTTGATTTGTAGGTAATCTAAATTGAACTTCTGATACAAATTTGTCGGTTGTTCAGAATGGTGGTTAACGGTGGTTTAATAAGAGATTGTTTAGTTTGGTCTTAGAGCTTTAATTTTATTAATTCTAGGTCTTTTTGGCTCATAAATAGGCAAATTAACTTATGTAAGACTATTAAGAACAGAAGAAGATAATATATATGATCGTCTAAATAGTTTAAACTCTCGATGACAAGGTGAACATACCTTAAAACATTTAAAATATCGTGTCGTAAAAAAATTCTGCTAAGAGTTCTAATCAACCTCCATAGAGAAATCTCCAGAACCCAAGTTATCTTCGCCTGCACGTGGTCCACCTGCTGACAGTGATGAGGCTCTGGCAAAAGGTGCCTGGAAACTGCAATAGGCACGCCCCGTATTACTTGGTACCAACCATATAGATATTATAAAATAGGTTCATGGTACCAACAGTTGTCTTAACGAACACCTCTGCCTACATAAAGACGGAACGTATGTGGTTAAAATAGAATGTGTGTAAAGGTATTTCTTTTAGCTCTTTGCTTATGTACATATACTCTTGTAACGAAAATATATTTGGTCTTTTTTTTTCCAGTGGCGCCCGGCGGACTTGGACCACCACTGTGGTCTCTGCGGGGGTTAGGTCGGGATGACAATCCCGCGTCGTTGGGGTAGGGTTTTATCCCGCGTCAGTGAGTGAATCTGGTTGCGTGCTATGGGGCAAAGGCCCCGCAGCACGCAACCCATCTAGCATGCTTCTGTAAGAACGACGGGTGGCGATCCCACCGTCCTCAGGCCCCGATCATGGAGGTCGATGGTCTTGGGCGTAGATGAGTCTGCGGCGCCCTCGCCGCTGACCACGGAACTCGGCGGGGAGGGTACGCTCTCTCTCCCTCTCGGCCGCCTCCTTCGCGAGCATAACTTGCTCGCAGAAGGATACGGCCGCGTTCCACCTACTACTGCTGGAAACCGTGGCTTGAAGCATGATCTACAGCGAGAGGGTATCCACGCCCAGACCCACTACGAGGTCCCGGCGCTGACTCGCCCACGCAGAGCACTCCACCAACGTGTGGAGTGCGGTGTCGTCGTCGGAAACCTCGCAGTGTTGACACCGGGGTGTAACCTCACGATGGATGCGAAACAGATAGCTAACGAAGCATCCATGCCCGGTAACGATCTGCGTCGCACGATACTTGTGGTCACAATGCTGCCTCTGCAGCCAATCGTCCATGATCGGTCTCACCGCCGCGATGATGGTGGTACCCCACCTGGGTTGCTCAAGTCGCACCCTCCATGACTCCATGAGATCCTGGTGGAGTTGGGACCGCTGGTCCTCGATTTCTCGAGACGTAGGCCTGTGGTCCCGCTCCAGCGCCATTGGAACAATGACGCAAGGGCTCTCGCTTCCAGGTCCCATGGAGGGGTCCCGGCTAGGAGACATGCAGCCTCTCCGGAGATCGTGCGGTACCCTCTTATTGTTTTGACGGCCAAGGTCCTCAACGGTCTATTAAAGAGCGTTGAGTTGTTGGCCGTCAACCGCGCCGCCCATACGGGAGCCCTGTATAGGGCCATACTCCGCGATCCCCAGGTACAGTCTCCTGCAGGAGGCGTTGGGTCCCTTTAGGTTAGGCATGAGTCGCGAAAGCGCGACTGAGGTCTTTGAGGTCGCGTTCCGAGGTCTGTGAAAGCACAGAACCTCGGACTTGTGCAAGGCCACCTCCAGTCCCAACCGCCGTAACCGACCCACGACTTGAGCAACACCCGTCGTGACCTTGAGTGCTGCCTCCTGGTACGTTGCACCCCGCGCAGTGACGAGAGTATCGTCGGCGTAGCACGTTACGCCGACGCCCTCAGGCAACGCACCCCGCAGCACCCAGTCGTAGCCGATGTTCCACAGAAGCGGCCCCAGGACCGACCCCTGTGGAACACCGCACGACACATCTCGCCGAGCTGGCCCGAGCCAGCTGGGAAAAGCTATGGCCCTCTCCGAGAGATAGGCCCCGACAATACGACGGAGGTAGAGAGGCGTTCCGTGATACACGAGCGCCTCCCTAACGCAGCTCCATGGCAAGGTGTTGTAAGCGTTGGCGATGTCAAGAGACACCGCGACCACCACCCTGCCCTGTGAGACTACTTCCTCCGTCAGGCTCTTCACGTGCATGATCGCGCTCACGGTGGAGCGTCCCCGACGGAAACCGAACTGGTTATCCACCAGGTCTGGCCCCACACTCGTGAGATGCTCGACGAGGCGTTCCGCGATAATTCGCACAAAGAGATTACACACCTCGTCGAGCAACACGATCGGCCGGTATCCGGACAGTGAGTCCACCGGCCGCCCCGCACCTTGGGAAACTGGCCCCTTTCGAGGCATGCGCTAAAGAGCCCCATCAGTCAAGGCCCGAGTTCTTCGAGGGTCAGGACCCATGCACGGCCAGGAACGCCGTTGGGTCCGGGGGCAGTGATTTTCGGGCGTTTAAGCCGGAATACTGCCGCATCTAGCTCCCCCACCCTGACTTCGGGTACGTCGTCTTCGCTGGTGCTATCCGCGTCGGGCAGAGACGGAGCCATGCGCGGAGAGACGTGCTCGTCCGCGCTCGTCGGACACAGGGAGTCCATGACCCGCTCCAGCTGCTGCGGCTGGAAACTCAGGGTCAGTGGGGGCGCCCTAAGTCGGAGTATCTCTCTGACCTGTAGGTACGGGCGCCCCCATGGGTTCTGCTGAAGGGTCTCCAGGAGCTCCTCGCGGGCCGCCGTCTTGGCCCGCGAGGCCCGCGCTTTATCGTCTCCTGGAGAATACCTTTGGCCTCCCTGTATGCCTGATAAAGCTCCGCCTCTCGGGCTGCCGCGTCGTCTGGTCGGCGATGCCTCCGGTGAAACCTGGTGTACTGGCGGCGGGCGGAGATGCATGCTGCACGCAGCTGTGCAATCTCCGGCGACCACCAGTACACCTGCTTCCTTGCCGGTCTGGGTGTAACCCTAGGCATCGCCGCATCACAGATTTGCGACATGGCTCTCCTGAACCACTTCGCTTCGGCTTCCACATCGGCAGGCCTGTCCGGCGCCGGAATCCAGGCCTGCACGATTGCCGCCTCCAGGAGAGCCTCCCGGTCTAAACGTTGGAGTGCCCAACGCAAATATATTTGGTCTAAATAAAACTCACATAGCCACAATGAGGTATCCCGAGTATGTAAATATTTCAAGTCAAACGTAAAATATTTAAATCCGGTAGATTCCCCGTCTGCTGTGTGTTTACGTAGTTAGCCTCTCATCCATGAATGCAAAGGGGAAATCATTTCAGACGTCGAAAGAATTGGATAGGTTTTTTTTTTGGAAGAAAACGCGCTGGTCCGGAGGGAGATGTCAAGTCGAGATTGGAATTTTCTGACCACAAAATAAACAAGGATCTCGTGCTTTATTACGTATTGGAATCGATTTAAAGATTTGTGTTTTGTTATTTCTCGTATTGTATGATATGAAACTTGTAAGTACCTATACTTTCTTCGTTGTTAAGCATGATAGAAATTAACCATGATGATTGTCGCGGCCGTCAGTTCTCTTTATTTTGTTAATTCTGCGCAAAAGAGCATTGTTAATTAAATTTTGTACGGATATATTTTAATATAATGAGAAGTTCTTAGAACTTTTTGTAGGTTTTTACGTCAGCTATATGAGTTATAATATTTTAAATTTATTTAAATCACACAATCTTACAAACTTATTTTTGGAGCCTACTAGATATTGTAATACAATAGCCACTTGCCTGGATAATATATACAGCGATATGTTGCCAGAAAGTAAAAGTATTATAAAAAAGCTAGATTCAGACCATTGTGGGCAAATAGCATCTTTTAAAATCACTAAAGAAAAAGTTATAAAACGTAAAATATTATGTAGACCAATAACTGGTGACCGCTTGGAACGTATGAGGGTTGGACTTTGCAATAAAATTCCATTCTTAGACACTGGCTTAGATCCAAATGTAATGTATAAATTATTTTTTGATTCTTTTTACAACGAGTTCAACTCCATATTCAAGTCTAAGGAGGTCATGATTAGTGATAGTCCTACTTTCAGTGAATGGGCCACTGAGGGTATACACAAAAGTAGACAAAAACTTTATGAACTATACTCAGAAAGACAGCTTAATAGATCAGTTGAATTTCTAGATTATGTTAAAACTTATTCAAAAAAGTTTAAAGCAGATTGTTTAGCAGCTAAATCAAAATATATAAGTGATAAAATTCTCAATAGTGCAGACAAAGTTAAATCTACTTGGAAAATTATAAACGCGGAAAGAGGTCAACAAAAATTAAATGATAATCATTTTAAACTTAATATAAATGGTAAAATAACTACATCAGACTTCGAGGTCGCTAACGAATTTGAAAATTTTTTCTCCCGAATTCCTGTAGATTTGACAAAAACCCTAGGCTCTTCAACCCCCATTGCAGAATCTTTGTTAAAAGCAAACGTTCCTTGTTGTAACGTTATATTTAAATTCAGTAAAGTTAACATAAACACTATCTTAAAAACTTTTAAATCTTTAAATATCAAGAAAACAGCTGACCTCTGGGGCATCTCTGTGTATTTAGTAAATTCTTTTATTGAAATGGTTGCTCCTGAACTAGTAATAATATTTAATAATTGTGTTGATAGTGGTGTGTTCCCTGATTTAATGAAATCTAGTAAATTAATTCCCCTGTTTAAATCGGGTAGTACTTCAGATCCGTCCAATTTCCGTCCCATTTCTGTACTACCTACATTTAGTAAAATTTTTGAAAAAATTATGCTTAATCAAATGCAAAATCACTTTAACGTTAATAAACTATTACATACAAAACAATTCGGTTTCACTCGTGGTCGGTCCACCACTGATGCCGGTATTAAATTATTAGAGTGTATATACAGGGCCTGGGATGAGTCATATGATGCTTATGGTGTATTCTGTGACTTATCTAAGGCCTTCGATTGCGTTCAGCACCAGACTTTAATTAAGAAACTTGATCATTACGGAATCCGGGGGACGGCCTTGAATTTCGTCAATTCTTACTTAAGTGATAGGGTCCAGAAAGTAGTGATCAATGGTAAACAGTCACCTGGTTCTCCTGTAGCAATGGAGGTACCGCAGGGTTCAATTTTGGGACCTTTTCTTTTTCTAGTATATATTAATGATCTCCCTCACCTCATAAGAGACGACCACGAGGTAGTTTTGTTTGCTGATGACACTTCTTTAATATTTAAAGTTAAACGTGGACAGCGCGAACTTAACGATGTAAACATTGCCCTCTCTAGGATAGTCCACTGGTTTTGTGCTAATAATTTATTATTAAATGAAAATAAAACTAAATGTGTAAGATTCACCTTACCTAATGTAAGACTTGTTAAAACCAGTGTTAAGGTTAGGGATGATATAATAGAATTGGTCGATGACACTGTCTTTCTGGGCATAACGTTAGACTCCAAATTGCAATGGGGGCCTCATATCGGGAAAATTTCGGCCAGGCTTAGTTCAGCAGCCTATGCTGTCAAAAAGATCCGACAACTTACAGACATTAAAACGGCGCGTCTTGTCTACTTCAGCTACTTCCACAGTATCATGACATATGGCATACTACTGTGGGGTAACGCTGCCGATATTGAATGCATCTTTGTGTTGCAGAAGAGGGCTATCCGGACTATCTATGGAATGGGGTCTCGGGAGTCATTAAGAGATAAGTTTAAGCATATTAACATCCTTACAGTGTATTCACAGTATATTTATGAAATTTTATTGTATACCCACAAGAACAAAAGTAAATTTGTGAAAAATAGTGATAATCATAATCTAAACTTAAGAAATAAGGATAAACTGGCTGTTCCTAAATTTAGGCTTCATAAAGTGAGTAATTCTTTTGCGGGGAACTTTATTCGAATGTACAATACATTGCCAACCGAAATACCGTTTATCTGTCAATAAATTTAAAAAACTAATAAAAAGTAAATTGTGCCATAAAGCTTATTATAGTATTAATGATTTCTTAGATGACAAGGCGGCCTGGTTGTAACAACGTAACGAATTGCTCCTTTCTAAATAACTCTGTATTAGATTTAAGATGAAATATTTTGAAAAAAGCCGAGCTGAGTTTCTTGAGGGCTCTTCTCAGTCTCGTTGCATTTTGGAACCCTCGGTAGAGTCACACCAACTTCTGACGAATCTAAATAATTTTCTGAAAATTTCAAAGATAATAAACGTTATTTTATTTTATTTTATTTTATTTTAGCTTTTTATCAGCATGATGCTGTAAGTAGTTAAATCAGAACATAGTATAAACCAAAGTCGCCTCTGTTCCCTATCTTTCAGCTTAGATCTCTTAACCTACGCAACGGATTTTGTTGCGGTTTTCACCTATGGATTGAGTGGTTCTCGTGCAAGGTTTTTGTTTATACAGTTTGTCAAGCGGGCGAAGCCGCGGGCGTCCACTATTAATAATATAAATTTAACAAATACCGCCGTCACAAAAACGCTGTCATACTTAGTAAACCAGTTAAACCCATTAACACCCCTCATTTTCCGTTTTAGGTTAAAAACGGTTACTAATATCCTCAGTCATAGTCAACATTTTTATTCCAACTGCCACATACTCAACTATATTTGCTCAGAGCCGGTTCGCTAACGTAATCTCTATATATAAAAATGAATCCCTATTTCCCTTGGTCACGTCATCACGCGTGAACGGCTGGATTGATTTCGCTTGTTCTTGTTTTGTTGTGTTCGTAATTATCAGGAGAAGGATCATATGGAAGAAAAAAAAAGTTATGCGGAACATTAGAAAAATGAATGCGGTACGAAGTTCGCCGGGACAACTTGTACCAATAATATAAACTGCTCTCACCCTTTTTCAAATAAAAGCGAGAACACTTTATCCAATATTGATATTGGTTATTATGTTGAAGTCAGCCTGTCACTCAGTCAAGAGTTTTAGAGAAGTGAACAATAACTCGAGATTTTTCACTTCATTTTTTTTTCATTCACCGATTTTGGAAATGTGTAGCTAGAAATTATGTGGAAATCCTTTAGTGAATTTATATTTTTATAAGCAATGAAGTACGTTAACTTTTTCTCAAATAAATTTACAATATGAATCGCCAACACTATAGTCTTGGGCTCGGCTTGAACCAGTGAACGGTCCCTTTCCAGGAGTAACGTTCTACCGTCCTCTTAGGAAGGGAACAGTCGGGCCCAACTATAGCCTTGGGCTATAGTTTTTGCGATTATATTGCAAAATTATTATGTGGCCGAGACGCCCAGGACTATAATTGGCTGTGCCACAGCGGCTGGCACGTAAGATTTTGTTGCCTTTCATCTGAGGCAACGGGTGTCAATTTTTTTTTTCAAAATTACATTATAGCTGCTACATTTTATTAAATTCATTCGGCCATTTTGGACATAACCCATTATAAATTAAATGTGCCCGGTGACGGCAATAGCAAGCCAGCCTAGGGGGCAACCCCTATTACGTTGGACTAAAATACTGGCAAATTGTGTGTGTAATGCACCTCTACCTACCCCTTCGGGATATAGGCGTGATATGTATGTATGTATTATGTGACACTGAGTTTGTTGTGTTTTTTACACGAGTTTCCGTCCAATCTGTTAAAACATTGAAAAAATAACTAGATCTCCGAGCACTCAGACAATTATTCGGCTCAAGTCCCATTTACTCAATAATTTCGTTAGTCAGATTTTGATTTAGAAATACAATTTATTTGATCAATACAATATTGTATGCACTTGAAAGAGAAATCTAACTTGCTCGTAAACTGTTCAACATATTAAAAATCGGCATGAAGTTTGAAGTAAGGTTATACGGGTCGCACTAGTCGCCGGGATTATAGGTCAGACCCGTCTACTTATTTGGTTTTAGAACTCCCCAGGTATAAGATTTCGTACCCGTGCTCTAACGGGTGCGAAATCTTACAAAAGTTATACGGTGTAAAACGAGTGAATGAACGAACACAGACAGTTATATAATTGCTTTCAGTTTTCAAGTCACGTGTCCGAATTACAGCTCTCCAGATGGTCGTTAGACAATTCGCTAAGTATCCAGGGCTGCAAAGAAGAATCAAAGAATCAGAATCAAAGAATCAATTTCATTTATTCAGTTTAGGCACATAAAGAGCACATATGAATGTCAAAATTTTACAATTTTGTCAAGTAATATTGCAATAGCATTAAGTGAAATTTTAAAATATAAAAGATTTAGAAGAAAGAAAGAAGAATATAGAAGACCCGGCATGACATAATGACTAGTGTCACTACTAGTGTATTTTTACAAGTCTTGTTTTACTATTTATGTACCATACCTACAGTCTCTTCTATTATTATATTATTTCCAAATGGTCTAAAATTCTCGATCATAATAACACTAGGTAGGTATTAAATATCGATGTATGTTATAACTGCAAGCAGCTGTTCACCGTCACCAAGTATGTAAGTAGGGCGCCTAACTAAAATTGCATTATTACTCTATCTAGGCACTGAGATGCATGCCACCACATGAACACATATTATCTTATATGAAACAAGTTTGGTAATTAGTGTGAAGTTCCCGAATGAAATAAGTAGTTTTATCAAACACGTATACAAGTGACTATAAATTGTAGAATAATATAAGGGCAGCTTTCCACTTTTAACATCTCCAGACTTAATTCATTCTCACCAACCCTCGATGAAGGTGCTGATAGACCGTCGAAGCTCTGGCAAATATGTATTATATTACACGGAAACGGTAATAGACTCACCACCTATAAGAAGATAAAAATATGATTATGTGTGTGTGTGTGTGTGTGTTTGTGTGTGTGTGTGTGTGTGTGTGTGTTCGTGCTCTCTACGACGAAATGCTGACAACATTACCACGTTGAATGCGTTGAATAACGATCTAGACTAACCAATCTTCTGAACCTATGATTAGCATCGAGCGCTATAATAATTTTAAAAATAAAACAGACATCCCGCTCAGTTTAATATAATCCCTATAGCACAACCTAGGCAGATTTTGTCGACAGTCACATGAGTTCATTCATACTCGTATTTTCATAGACTTAGACTTAGCAGTAAAGGGCTAATAAGTACCTACCGACATAATATATCATGACTCAACATTTTCCATCACAATACTATATATACCATCAAGAGCTGTCACGCACAGCTGGATGTCATGAAAAATGAGTGCAAACAATAAGCATCATCTACATAATAAAAGGACTTTCTATTTATTACGCTAACGTAATCTCATAGGACAGGTTGCTTCAGTGGTAGGTTCTACGACATGCTATTGCTTACATTTGTATGAAAGCGATTGAAACACTGAAACTATGTGATTACATAGTTTCAGTGTTTCCTATAATTATGTAAAATACTAGATGTCCGCGGCTCGAACTATGTAAAAGTTTTCTCGTTAGCAATTCCTACGAGAACACATTACCGTGATAAATTAAATTAGAAATAATTTAATTAGTAACTACTTGCCATTCGACAAATATTTACAACACGCATACAACATTAACATGTAAGTAAGTAACTACTGATATTACTGTATACAGCTGTATATTTCACTCAATAACTTAATTTAAGTCCATTGACCTTGGTGGAATCAGACTAAGTATGTTACTGTTTTTGAACCTATAACTATTTTTTAGATAATTTTTCTATCAAGGTACTACACAATTGAATAATTATTTACTTTCTTTGAAATAATCACTGAGTCTTAGATACTCGATCTTTTGGCACAATATATTCAAATCTTTCCGTTATTATTGATGACGATCCCATAAATTTATTTGACTCAGTGGCTTTCCACGTTGGCTTTGTATATGAAGGTTCTCTTGGAAGGGTTTCATTATAATTAAATGCTTCTATTGAATCCATAAATTTCACTTGTGAGGAAATAGGTAACATTATTTGAACCGTAAACATTCACGGATGGCTTGTTTATTCAAATTATACATAAATATGAATAGAATGAAGAGATTGAATGATTAGAAGGTACACATAATATATATTAAGATAAAGTTAGAGAAGGTTCTCTAACTATATCTTCTATCTGTACTGGGGCACAGAATAGGTACCAAATGTGTACTACCTTCCGAGGACGCACCCGGGCCGTTTGGTTATGGATGCGTGAAAAAAAAGTGACTTTGTTGCACACACTAACGCAATGAAACATGCAATGTACCACGCAAAGAAAGAATTTGCCGTCCACATTGTCGTAATGTATCATGTAATGCTACAGAATTCGCATAGTGTGTACGTCTAGCGCGCATGAACAGAGCATTACAATGTGACCGCCGAAAGCCATTTGTCAGGGGCGCGCAGACTGCGCACAGTGCCATTGTGAAATGCGGAACGCGCGCAAACGTAAACATCATCAGTGATTAATCACTGCATATGATTTGTCGTTGTTTGTTACCGGTGACAAATAGCATGCATAGTCACTGTTATTGCCCCTTCACTAAGTAGTGAGTAGCTACAGAAATAAATGGTATCATTTAAAAAAGTTTTACTTTGTAATGGTTTGATTTATGATTCATGTGAGCAATCACATGATTTCTAGCCCGCTATTGTGATTTCATTACATGCCTACTATGCGCATGCAGTGAGTAGGTTCATGTTCAATTCGTGCGCGAGTTGGAACCCCTACGTCCACACTGATGAAATGCTCCTTTCATGTTACATTGCATGTTACGTTGTGACAGTATGTACACGCCTTAATATAACGTGAACGAACTTCTCTAAATCCCTATTGAGCCTCCTCAAGCGACTCCCATACTCCTATATGATTATTCGTACGTGTTATTTATAATTGTATTAGGGTTCCATACCCAAATGGTAAAACGGTAACCATATTACTGAGACTTCGCTGTCCGTCCGTCCGTCTGTCTTGGGCTGTATCTCATGAACCGTGATAGTTATAAAGTTGAAATTTTCACAGATGATGTATTTCAGTTGCCTTTGTACAAATACTAAAATTTAAGGGGGTTCGCATACAACAAACGTGATTTTTATGGGTGCTCGAGTCCGACTCGAACTTGGCTGGTTTTTCTAGTACCTATAAATGTATTCTAACGTTGACCAGCCATTGTACATTCATTGTAAATTCTGCTACAAAATAATGTTAATTTAGTTTGAGAACAATGTCAACTGTAAAATTAATTGTTTGAAATGTTTTGTTGTTCCGAAGTATTTGTACAACAATTTATCAACCTTTCGAAAAAGGTAGATATCAAACGTTTTTTGGAAGCTTCTTTAACCGACATTATAAAGGTTATCAATTCCAATTTAATGTTTTTTTGTACCTGATAGATAGTATCGTCCGTTTAATTTCCCAATTTTCAGGGATATTAGATTATTCGAAGTTGTGTAAATTAACTAGTGTTCGCCCTATGGTCGACAAATGAACTCGCGAACACTCAATTTTTTTTCAAGAAACGAGGTTGTAGCTATGGACTGCTGTCCAACAGTCCATGCGCTTACAGCTAAGCGCATGGACTGTTGCGCCTGCAAGTTGCATGGACAACGGGAAGGGGATTATCCGTCCGGCTAGCTGATATTAGATAAGTCTACCTTAGAGGATACAGTACCGATAGCTCTACCACGAGATTTATAAACGAGATCAAGAACAATATTTTGACAAAAATCTTTCCAATATTCACACAAACATTTGTAACAACATAAATTTGTGTATTTACATAGCAATGGGTTTGACGCGAAGATACACAATTCGCAATCCAAGAGAAATATTCCAATATCGTCACGGCTCAGATCTGAGATCTGTTATTCTTATAAGCCAAATTTTACGATGAAACTGGTCAAGTGGAAGTGTACGTACCTGCTTATATTGTGTACTAGCTGTTGTCCGCAGCTCCGCCTGCGTGTTACTTTAGATCTACATACCTTTTTTATTTATGAACCGATTGAAAACCAAACCTTAAATGTTAAGTTGAATAAACCACAACGCATTACTGAAAACCGCAAATTCAAATCAAAAATTCAAATCAGTTAAGCCGTTTCTGAGATTAGCGTGTTCAAACATTCAGACAAACAGACAAAAGTTCTAAAAACCATTATTTTGGGTTTTATTGCGTTCATAAAGCCCCTACAACAGTTTCTCTATTATATCTTCTATTATACCATACAAATTCATCTTAAGATACGAAAATATGAAATATTTTTTTATTATTTTCGTCGTGTGTCCATTGAATTGTATGGCGAGCGATATTGTATCTTAAGATAAAATATTATAGTATCTTAGCCGTGTGCAGCGCCCCTTAGTGAACTCCGCCGCGGGTGAAGTATCATACGACAAACTTATTATTTGCGGGTGAAGTAACATACGACAGACTTATTATTTGCGGTTGGTTTTTCTGTTTGTTCAGTTCAGGCATCACGCAAAAACTACCGGTTCGATTACGATGAAACTTGGTATAATTATTCTTTAATATCCTGGGCACCACGCCACTTTTTATCCCGGAAAAGTATATACAATAAAAAACAAACTTAATTTTGCGGTTCGATCCCTAGACCCGATTACTGTACCAACCGCAAATAATAAGTTTGTCGTAGGTTACGTCACCCGCAGTGGGGTTCACTAAGGGGCGATTGATGCACACGGCTAAGATACTACTAGGTATGCAATGCATGCTGCTGTTGCAAAAAACTTAGCGAAGTGTTAAATTTTCGAACGACAACGATTTATGAAATGTTTTTTTTTTATTGTTTTTTGTTCTAAACCGGGTACCCTCACGCAACACGTTATCACTGTGGTAAGTTTGAAGGAGATCGGCTCAGGCGTTTAGTAGGAGGACAAACGAAATACATGAGTCGCCTAAGATTGAGCATCGCTCACTTCGCTCAATAATATTTTATTCTAAGATACCATATCACTCAACATATATACATCATAAATCAGTAACTGGTGATCAAGAAAGCTATAACACGCAGGCGGAGCTGCGGGCAACAGCTAGTACATAATAAATCAGTAACTGGTGATCAAGAAATCTATAACACGCAGGCGGAGCTGCGGGCAACAGCTAGTTCGAAATAATTTTTTAAACAAAATTTTTATTTTTTTAATTTTTAGGTGAAATGGGCTCCGCTATTAACAGTCCTACCACTTAGCTTTGAAAAAAGTGAAAATATTTTGAATAATGTAAATTGAAATTGAGTTAATTGGGTCACGGAACGAAATTTTTGTTACATCGTTAATCTAGTCACTACTAGGTACTGCGTACCTAATAGTCATCCCAAAACTGCAGACGATGAAATAAATATTAGCTAAAATACTGTTTTGATAATGTTATGGTACCAGTTAATATAAGTAATTTAAGTATTGCCCTAGACGAAACGTGCCCCGATTGTTGAAACGAAACGTGTCGCAGTAATTAGCTCATTGTACAATTACAATGAGCTAATTACTGCGACACGTGGTGGTTACCGAGGCACGTTTCGTCTAAACCAATTCAATCGGTATTGATTAATTATAATTACATTTGTGCCTCGTGACTTTAACTACTCAACCTAAATGTATTATCTACCTATATTAAAATAATACCTACGACGTAAGTATAATAGTTTTAGTCCAGGGGCGGATCCACCGTGATGGGCAGTATGGGCATGCCCACCACCTTCATTGAGAAAATGACGTCACACTTTCAGGATATTGATCAGATTAACTCTGGATTTGGAAAAAGAAAAAAATAAATCGTGCGTGATTCGGAACGCACCAAATATTACGCATATAGACGTTATGTCACATTTTTGACATTGACAATATAATGACATAAGACATCTGTCGCACTGACTTTTCTTGTCTATGCGCGGACATCCGAAAGATGTGTACAGCACTCTATAGCATAGACCAACGCGGTCGTCGTATACGCTGTCGCCGTATACGACGGGACAAGGCATTATGCATTTTCCCGATACATTAAATACTAGCATGTTTGGTGCGGGGGGGTCATCGACACGCACACATTCTCAGACGCTCAAACCCAATCGGGTGCCACTACGAAACTCACACATGACAATAAGAATAACACATTAACATTTTCACAAACACATACATATACATTTTATATCATAACACTATAAAGACACTACCAAAAGTTACCGCCCACTATTGATGTAACAGTGTCGATACATTTTATCGATAAATTGACTATTAAAATCAGGTTTCAAAAATGATACCAAGGTGGATGTTGTTTATAAAAGTGTGACTATTTGCTATTTGTAACTTAGGGTAGGTATTATTTCAAATCTACACATCATATAAATCTAAACAACTAAATAAAATCGAAGAGTCTGTATACAGGGTATATCTATAGCTGTATACAGTGGACTATGTATACAGTTTATTTTTAAATCATAATGCTTAATGTCATAATTCAGTTTTCTATTTTTACTACAATCGATTACATAGTTACTAAGAACAGATCTTTGTATGTCTTATAGTTTCAGACTTTTCCATGCTGCCCATATAAATATTACACTCTGTATGTTTAATAAATACCTACCCCATAAAAATAAACATTTGAATGAACTTTCGTCACTTTCGTTAACACTAGTGATATAGTAGCATCAACTCGATGGAGAATAAAATGAGGGAATAAAAAGAATAAATAACCAGACCTAGGAACGTCGCGTCGTAGATTCAATGAGTTGCAACATGTGCCCATTAAGTGGAACGTCAGTTTCTACCTATCTTACGTTTTGGACGGTAAATTCAACGTATCCAATTGATTTTTTTATCATTAAGGCAGATACATATAATTTTGTATAAAACAAGTAAACAACATCCAAGATTGATGTTAACATTGTCAAACGTCTGTTGTTACAAAACAATATCCATAATTCCCTTACTCTCGGATCTTTCGGAAACCTGTAATAAATAAATGAACAAAAATATCGTCGAAGTATTTATTAGGTAATGTAATTCTTAAGTATAATAAAAAAATATACAACAAGACTCAATATTATACCTATTAAACTTATCAAAACCTTTATTAAAATCAAGATCATAATATACAGACCTACTAACGTAATTTAAATAATATTCAAACCAGTAATTTATATTGCACCTCTTTGCATTTTCAAGGTATTTTATCGATACCTAACTTGGTACATCACTCCGATACAGACACTATAACTGTGTATTTGTTGCCATGGCAACACCCATGTCAGGCGTTTGACATGTTTGACTGATTTGCGAATTGTATGAAACGACCGACTTCGTGTTGACTGTTGATAGAAAAATCCGAAATAATGAGACTTTGATTATTATATGTAAACAAAGAAATTTGTATTATTATTTGATTAAAAATACATACCTATGGAAGGTAATACTATCTTTTTGTAAACTAGATGTGCCTGACCTTTTTTTGCAACAAAAAACTGAGCAGGTTGGCATTTTTGGGAATGACAATAGCCGCGCAACTAGATCTAGTCTAGTAAGTTGTCAAGACGCCAATTTGTTTTATTTCTAACTTATGACCTAGAGGTCATAATCATGTGAGCGAGGGGAACGCCTGCTAAGGCGGCGGTGTGCTCTATAGTGTTTTCTCGTTTTACCAAATCTACATCGTCGTTGGTACGAAAGTACATCCGCAGGGATCTAGTTAAAAAAAATCGTAATTTAATCAAAGATCAAGCGTACGTTAATTTCGTAATTTAATCATTTAATAAATTATTAAATGATTAAATTACGAATTTAACATGCTAATACCCAATTATTAGTAGATAGTAATAATAAATGGATATTAGCATGTACATATTTCATATTTTATATTTGTTATTTTTGTATTTAATATTTTATATTCTTTTGCTAAAATCGCCTCGGTTTTTTTGAAGTAAAATGTTACATTGTGAAGTTCAAACATAAAATTACTTCTGTCATTTTTGCTAGTCAGTTTTCACTAACTATGTTGAACTGTACACTCAACAAATCATGGTCTCCAGTGCGAGCAGGTGGACCGCGGCGGTGTCCTTCTGCAAGCAAGTCATGCTCGCGAAGGAGGCGGTCGAGAGAGAGGGAGCGTACCCTTCCCGCTGAGTTCCGCAGTCAGCGGCAACCGGATTCACTCACTGACGCGGGATAAAACCCGACCCCAACGATGCGGGATAAAACTCGACTAAACTCCAGCGCAGAGGCCACACAGGTGGCCAAAGTCCGCCGGGGGTCACTGGAAATTCCTGGAGTGTTCACCAGAGGGCCTCGGCAACGGACGTGGGAGTTAAAAAAAAACACTACAAATTATATCGATCACAAGTTCATATTGCGAGTCACACTTGGCCGATTTTCGACTGGCCGTGCCCACCACCTTTTTTAAGGTCTGGATCCGCCCCTGTTTTAGTCTTTCGGTTTTGGCGTCGACTTTAATAACTTCCGCAGGTAGTAGTAACATAAGTTATTTTCCTTTTATCGGCATTTTAGTTATTTAGATTCTTGAAGTTAAAAAAACTACCTTGTACACCATTCCACAAATATTTTTTACTTTTGGTAATTCTTGACCGTTTTCGCCTTATGGCATCATCAGAGGTGTTTATTCACTTTTTGATGCCATAAAGGGAAACTAGTTAGGGTTTACCAAAAATAAAAATATTTGTGGAATAATGTACATGTGATTTTTTTTCAAAAATCTATTAAGTACTATAAAATTCCACTAAGTGTTGACAATCGAAAGCATAAATTATATCTTCAAGTTTGTTTTTACAGCTTGGATAAATTAATTTATTCCATCAAATCAAATGTATCCAATGATCAGAGCATTGTACACATTGATGTCCAGTTTTCTTTTAATTTTTCACGATATTATTATACATTATTCTAATCTAAATCCCCTACAATTTTGGCTGTTTCTCTTCTGTAAAACTTGTATCCATTAAACTGAGATAGTTCTTCATTGAGCGGAGCTCTGCAGATATATGCACTCCGGGTATGATGTCGACCAGCATGCCAAATTTGGTCAAAATCGGTCGAGCCGTTTCGGAGGAGTAGACGCACAAACGATTTACACTTGTCGCCTAAGATTGAGCTTCGCTTCGCTCTGCTCAATATTTTTTTTCATTCGATTACGGTGAAGCCGCTTCAAATTTCTAATTGACCTTGAACATTTCTATGTTCAAGGTCAATTAGAAATTCCTATACTTCTGTATAAATGGTATTCATTCCACAACCACAGTTGAACAAGTGTTCGATTCTGATTCTGATATGTAATAAAAACATTTGCTTCGCTCAACATTTGCAATTAGCACGCATTGCATCCTAGTACTTAGTACAATAGTATTCTTATATCTGTGGTACAATGAAAAGAAAAGTTATCTGAGACGGCTCACCATTGCAGTTCCTTTTCTTCTAATTACTAATTCTAATAGCTGTAATTAACTGGAATGTCTATCATTTCTATGCTTCTTTGGAAATCCAACTCAATATTCTTGTGGTAGCTATTTACAAAAGAAACCTACATAAATAAACACTTACGCACAATAAATTTCTATGTTTATGAAATGTGACAAACACCTACTGTTCTATAACCCTAGGTAAAAGTACCTAGAAGGTAAATGCCTAATGAAATAAATCATATGTAATAATTTTCTTACAAAAAAAAACAATTTATCCCTCCTTATATATCGTACCTTTATTTTAAGTACCTACTCGTACCACGATTGAATCCCGCTTTAGTTAAGTTATGAGTTACTAGCTGAAGAAGAAGCTGATTACTGCGGTTCCGCCCACGTGATTTAGTTTCGTCTTTCCCAATTCCCACGGGAACACATTACCGGGATAAAAGTAGCCCATGTCATTAAGGGATAATGTAACATATCAGTGAAATATTTTTTTTAAATTGGTGTAGTAGTTTCGGAGCATATCCAAAAAATTTAATCTTTTCACTTTATAGTCCTTTATTAGTGCAGAAAATTAGTTTTTGTGAAAAGTCAAATGTAAGAATGACTAGTAATACTAGATTGTAAATAGTGTAAATAACTGTGGTTACACAAGTAGCTAGTTGACTGTGTGACAGATGTCATGCGGTTATACCGGATAAACGGATGCAAACCGTGATATGTAGGTACACCACTAGAGGCCTGTTTGCTGTCTGATAATTTGTCAGTGTCATTTCACGGTTTTGTCCCTAGATTCCAAACATCCAAAACTGGTGTGAAATAAATTATCCAATCTATGCAGACCGGGTATGGGCTCGTATTCTTTTAGAAAAACAAAATATTGATCAGCAGGGTTGGCACAGCCAGCGTTTTCTTTCGACTTCAGTCGAAACACAGAATAAGTACCTACTAGTTACTCCGGTCGAACACCAATGAAATCAAAGAAATGGACCGCTTTCTGTGATTTTGTGGGATTTCTGTTTTTGGCTAGAAAAGCCCATCAATAGAATATTACTCTTAAAATTAATTGATGCTTGTAGGAAGGTCATCATTCACCGAGCCTTTTCCCAACTTAGTCAGGGTCGGCTTTCCAGTCTAACTGCGATTCGGCTGAACTTCGATATTTTCCGTGAAGCGATTGCCATCTGACCTCCACAACCCACCAACCGGTCGGATTTTTGATTAAGGGCTCCAACTACCCCTAACAACTGCCATAGATGTTCGTATGACAACCGGGACCGACGACTTAACGTGCTCTCCGAGGCGAGGAGGGGTCTCAGTGTCTTAAGAAATGGTCACCCATCCTAAAACCGTCCCGACTAAATGTTGCTTAACCTTTGCAATGTGTTAACATTGTCGGTTACCACTAGATCACGAGCCCCTTGTAGTAAGGTGCTTGCTGAAATTATTATAAAATAAGTAGTCCGACAAAATTAGCAAAATCAGGGGAAACAGGTTTTAGAGTCTGTACGGAACTACGTCGTTCCTCAAAAAAAATCCCTATGTGCTGCTCTGTCAACTGGAAGATATACCTACCTATTGCATAATTTAATAGTTGGATATACTACCTACATAACAAAGAACAACTGTAAATATGACCTGCTTAACTTACAAGTCAAATGCAAAGTAACTTGCATTACAAAAGAACATTTAAGTTTGCTCGGTCGGCTCCATACCCATTGTTTTTGTGACAAAACGGAGCGTATCTCCGGCTTGCTTTTACATTAAGTCCTACACTTTACTCTCTAGTGCGATGTAAAAGGCTGTAGCTAATGTATGAACACATGTGATCTAGCATTGAGAGCTTGTACCTGCACAAAACTACGATGCGATTTTGCAGCTCTATACGAATTAATGCAACCTTACAAGTTTGTTCCGAATATTTTAACTGTTAGCTACCTGATTTAATATTTTTTTTTTTAGAAATAGGTGTAGGACTCGGTAGGACTTACAAAATATGGGCTTGTTGTTAATCAATAAGCTTCAATGTTCTATGGCCCACTTACTAAAATTATTTCTTTATGAATGAATTCTTTTGATTCAAAGCAACTTTTGAATACATTTTCTCATGTGCAGAATCTGGGCGGAGCTGGGTCTAAGTGCTATGAGGACCTGGCATTGCCCTTTGTCTTTTCACGTGGTGAAGTACTTACCTGATTAAAGTTCAAAACTTTCTTCAGTATAAGTACACCCACATAATATTTACCTGACACCTACACTTAGTTGTTTCTTCGATATAATTTTCTAATAACTGTTATAGGCTGAAGCTGGAATTTCCCTCGAGACTGACCGAAGTTTGCGGCTTTCTTGTTCGCGTTAATCTATGTCTACTGATATTATTAAAATGAAAGTTTTGTTTGTAGTTAATAGGCCCTGAGACTACTGAACCGATTTGAAACTACAAGCAAGATGTAGGTGCGCAAAGTACCTCTGCATACTGCCTCATGGATATAATATGCGACATTATATGTACATATTTATGTATTTTCAATCGACTTAAAAAAAAGAAGGTTCTCAATGTTAAAATTTGTTTTTTTCTTTAGTTAAAAGCTTCTTCTTCCCAAGTGGTCCCATCCCGACAATTATTTGATCCCATTTCGGTAGTTTGAAGTCGGTTGTTGTGTCAATTTTTGACGTGTATTTTTTAAGTTTAATGCTTAATGTCTTCAATTTAAATTCATCGAGATTCATTTGAAAGGCAATCTCCTGAATGAATCGCGGCAAGAAAACAGTTCCTCGAGCTTTAGTCTAATCCAGTTCGTGTAGTGACGCGAGCTCACTTACTGAGAGATTTACGAAATTGCGACCCATGAATATCATCGTGTTTCGTTTCACTCAACAGTATAAACATTTCGGTTTACATATTACTCACTTATAAGAACTTATTGGATGTGGACCTTTTAAAGATCTAAGAGGCCCTGCAAGTGCACCTGCCGAATGCCGAACTACAGACAAGACTATGGCAAATATAGAAGTAGGTACACACAACACATGTTAAGCGGCAATAGGTTTGCCTCATAATACGTTTGACCAACTGACTTACTGGCGATATGTGGGCGTATACCGAAATGTAGGTGTATTCTTAGAAAAATCGTCTTTTGGACAAGTACCAGGTTCGCCGATACTTGCGCGGGAACACACTAAATCCCAACGAACATGTAGGCAGCGCCCTCTGTGGTGATTCTTGATCACCAGCTTCAGTCGATCGACACTCGCGACACTACCGCCGCGTTGCAGATTTTTCGTACAGTTTGTTGCAGCGATCCACTGCTGTACGAAACTTCGCAATGCGCCTAGAGCATCCCGCTCATAGGACCAATGGACAAGTTCCACGTTCGCCGATACTTGCGCGGGAACATTATTATTACATCAGTTTAGGTGAAGAGTTGTTATGGTACCTGACCATCTTTCAAATAGTGGAGTATACATTACCTCTATCTATCCTTTCAAGGAGAAGGGCACTTTAGTAACTAACCATGTACTTATAATCAAAAATCCAACCAAATTTCCAATTCCAATTCTCATTATATACTCGTAATCGTTGTCTATGTATATTTTACATAGAAGGTACCTACCTATAGCAAAGGAATATAAACGATGCCTACTCGCGAACGAAACATTTAATAACGAAATTAGAAAGTGAAACAATTGACAAATTCATACGAACTACGACCGAAATCGAAGTTTCGTTAGAACCGTAGTAGGCCTACAAAGCTTCTGTCCTTGCTACGTTTCCCGTTGAAAAATAAAAAGTAAATTAAGTAGGTCGATTTGGTTGGCTTAATACAATTTGTTACAGCTAAAGGGGGAACGTTATAATTTTACAATCTGTGAGTTCCTCCCTATCATTGATGTCATTCTCCATTATCTAAATAGCTTGCTTTAATTAAATTTCCAACGTCGTGTTAACCTAAAAAATTTATTTCAACGATGAAAATCCGTTTTTTACCAAGAAATTGTTGGTATATTTAAGTATATTCACGTAGAATACTTTTGTCGTTACCTCTTCCTGTGGGAAACTATTATGGGATAAAAAGTATGTCGTTAGGGTTCCGTACGCAATGGGTTAAACGGGACCCTATTACTAAGCCTCCGCTGCCCGTCCATCTGTCATCAGGCTGTATCTCATGAACCTCAATTTCCCCTGAAACTTAAGGGGAAAATTTCTGTCGTCAGGTCTGAACCTGCAGTCATGTATGGCCTTGAAAGCGACGAATGAAAGACAACTGCGTGTACCAGAGTTGCGAATGTTAAGATGGATGTGTGGTGTAACAAGGATGGATAGAGTAAGAAACGAGTATTTTAGAAGAAGTTTGAAAGTTGCACCAGTGAATGAAAAATTGAGAAGCGAGCGGCTGTCATGGTATGGACATGTTATAAGAAAGGTGCAAAGTATGCATGTAGAGGGATATAAAACAGAGGTAGGCCAAAGAAAAGATGGATAGAATGCGTGAAAGAGGATATGACAAGAAAGGGAGTGACAGTGGAGATAGCGGCTGACAGGGATGTGTGGAGAGGAAAAACATATTGACCCCCAAATATACTCGAGGCTCTGGCAAATATACTCGCCGAAAACGACAATAGTCTGGCAGAGCAATATGTCCATAGTTGAGCCGTAGAATAAGTTAATACCATCCAGTAACATTTTTCATGTAGCCTGTAAATAAATGATTTTTATTATTAAAAAACTATTTCACGCGAGCGAAGCCGCGGGCGTCTGCGTACAATAAAATCTACATAGTATGGCAGTTATTTGTAGTGGGCTTATATCACAAAATGTTAGAGTAACAATTTACTAGTACGAAAGTACCATTCATCAACTATTAACTCTCAGTGACTTCACAGTGCTCTATTTTAATTATCTATTGGATGGGTTTCTTGGGAGCCTTGCCATATTCCTCGTAATTTACATAATAAACGGTAACAGTGCAGTAAAGTCGGGCAGACGACCACTATGTAGTGCTTCGAGTTCGTTTAAACTGTCTGTTGAAATATTTGTTTGCGTCAGTAGTTTGGATTTTTACCCGACTGCGTCAGAGAGGGACCTATGTATTTGTGTTTTTTTATAAACAACTTTAAAAACAAGTAGGTTCTGAATTCGTCAGATTTATTTTTCAATGCAATCGCTGAACATAGGTCCATGTTCACCGATTGCTCGAAGGTTCGCCCCGGTTTGAAAGTCCTTTTCAGAGTTCCGTACACAAAGGGTAAAACGCGACCCTACTACTCTGTCCGTCCGTCCGTCTGTCACCAGGCTCTATCCCATGAAATGAAATAGTTAGACAGTTGTCACAGATGATGTATTTCTGTTGCCACTATAACAACAAATACTAATAAATACACGTCAAACATTGACACAAAAACCGACTTCAAATTACCAAAGTGGGACCAAATAATTGTCGGAATGGGACCAAATTTAAATGAGGTCCCGAGAAGTAGTAGCAAAATCGGTTCATCCAGTCGAAAGATGCCGGAAATTTCTGTCTAAATACCATGATCATGTCCGGGTTGCCCAGGAGTCGTGCACCTTGGATGACCTGTTCAAGGCAAGGCCAAATGCGATTCGCGTCATATAGCACTAGGCCAAGATAATAATATACTCATCATAGCCCATCGACACGAGAAGAAGAAAAATATCTATATTATATAAGTATTTAGGAATAGTAAAAGTAAACTTCTGCTTCCAAAATACAGGAATAGGTTTATTACATAGAGGAAATTATTCTGTCGCGTAGAGTCGATCACATCGAGCAAGGACGCTGATTTATAGTTTGACGTCAACTTCGGCAACTGGGACATTAATGGCAATTGATTACTTAGCGTCCGCGAGCAACACTCGCTTGGTGAACCATCGCATTGATGTAGGTACATTATTCTTATATATATTTTGCTGTAGATATGCAAACAGCATCGTTCGTTTAAATAGAATAGTTCGTTTCTCTGCCGAGCGATAGTGACCTGGAACGCTCTGCCTACGCACTTGTTTCCTCCCACATATAACACTGGGTTCTTTAAGTGGAGCGTGAAGAGATACATCACTGAGTCGTCAAATTGAGGGCCACTTTCTATAGTATTTTTGTACACTATGAGAGTCGCCCACAATCGCCAGACATCGCCATCAGGCAGGCGGCGTCAATTTGGCGAACCTGATAAAAAAAAAGTTTCAAAATTACCTACCTGTCTGTGTTTTGGTTGCGTTTTTACCTCATTGGTTAGTTCAAAGTAAGTAGGTACTTATTTGTTTTTGTTCATGCCCTAGTTTTTTTAGACATAAACACAGCCTGGAGCCCATTCCTGGAAGGTTCCAGAACGCTTAGTAACAACTATTACAAGATTGCATTTTCCCCGTTGCGCCTCGTGTCGACCACAGCTACCCCCCAAATACACATTATTGATGATGCAAGCAACAATAACGTCTCGATCTAATCACCGTTGCTTCATCGGCACAATTTACACAATTGAATTAGAATTTGACTAAAACACCGTAGTGATCTATTTCAGTGTACAGATGCTATTTAAATTAGTTTAGTAATAAGTAGTACTTCTATATATCACCTGGTCGAAACGTCAGGCAATAAAAGGTAAGAAGGTATATATATGTATCTTAACTCTCCTAACAAAAATCTCCTTAACAAAAATCCCTGTCGTCACTTCTATGACGGATAAGTGGTGCTAGGAATGTAGGGAATTAGGGTATGTGAGACTACTTAATTACCTAGGCTAGGTACTACGGTTAACTAGGTTTTTAAGCCACTTTACTTAGGGTAATTAGGTTTTGTCCTATCTATTCTAATTAAAACATGGTAGTTGCAAATCAAATTAGCGTTTTAATGTTATCTGCAGCTTGATTACTGACTTAATTATTCCATTATCCCCACAAACGATGTCAACTTTATTAATTACATTTGTCATGTGTTATAATGACCATCAGTGTAGATCTCTAATGGGTATAGGTAAACATAGAATCATGTACCATGCAATGGTTTAAATCTGACTGGTTAATCACGGGGTAGTGATTAAAACCTTATCAACATACAGTGGTTTGAGTTTTAGAATTAGATTCGAGAAAGATAATTGTAACTCAGACACGCGATATCAAAAGTGTTTAAAAAAAACTTACCAACCATAAGAATACTTAACAGCAAAAAATAATATTATCTATACTTATAATAAATCTGTAGAAGTGTAAAATCTGTACATTGAAAATATCAAAATTTTTTTGTCTGTCTCTTTGTTCAGGCATCACGCAATAACTACCGGTTCGATTACGATGAAACTTGGTATAATTATTCTTTAATATCCTGGGCACCTACTGGCTTACTTTTTATCTCGGAAAAGTATATACAATAAAAAACAAACTAATTTTGCCGTTCGATCCCTAGACCCGATTACTGTACCAACCGCAAATAATAAGTTTGTCGTAGGTTACGTCACCCGCAGTGGAGTTCACTAAGGGGCGCTGCACACGGCTAAGATACTATAATATTTTATCTTAAGATACAATATCGCACGCCATACAATCCATCACACACGACGAAGATAGTAAATAATATTTCATATTTTCGTATCTTAAGATGAATTTGTATGGTATAATAGAGAATATAACAGAAAATATAATAGAGAAACTGTTGTAGGGGGCTTTATTAACGCAATAAAACCCAAAACAATGTTTTTTAGAGCTTTTGTCTGTTTGTCTGAATGTTTGAACACGCTAGTCTCAGAAACGGCTTAACCGATTTGAATTTCTGATTTTAATTTGCGGTTTTCAGTAATGAGTTGTGGTTTATTCAACTTAACATTTAAGGTTTGGTTTATAATCGGTTCATAAATAAAAAAGTTATGTAGATCTAAAGTAACACGCAGGCGGAGCTGCGGGCAACCGCTAGTAAGTAATATATTATTAGAATGTGCTACCTCTACCTACTAGAGTATTTGAAGGACAGACTTCGACGTATAGGTACCCATGCAATAAAAATAAATACTCTTCAAAATAAGACCACTCTGTAGAAAGATATAAGTGATCCTACCAAAGTACAACATAAAAAATATATTAAATGCCAAGTTCAATGTTAAGAATAACTGTCAAAAGTAATGGTGGAAAATCGTATCCTGAAATTTAAACTGAAACTTACACTAACATACTTTAACTCGTGTTTCATTGTACCAAAAAAATACTTTAGTAATATGTAGATACCTACTACATACACTGTAGGTACGGGAAGTACCTTTGAATGGTCACCCATGGAAGCTACCTAACCTACAAACACCCCTGCAGATGCAGACTATCCGAAACAGCTTGTGTTTAAAACATTTCAGTTTTAACAGACGGTAAAGAAACCTAGGGAAATAACTAGCCATCGCAAATAATAACAAACTCGGCTCGGGTAGTCTTTCAACCCTAGAGTTCTAGTAGGTACCCTCCACTTCAATTAGCGCACAACCGCACTCAACAGAATTTAATTACGAGGATATATAAACATTCCTTTTTCTTTTACAATGCTGCAACATCTACCAACTTGGCACTGGCTGTTACATCTCTTATGCAAATCACCTTAAAGTGACTCAGTCCTTAATGATGAATATTAAAAGCACTGCATGAAAGTATATCACTTTCTTGATAGCAAAAATTAACATAAATGCTTCAAAAGAACGAGTCGTTTTTTTGCCGACTTCAAAAAAAGGATGAGGTTCTCATTTCGACTGTATTTTTTTATTGAGCAGATATTGTTCAAGTATTACTTCAAATCTAGGTACGTATATAGCGAATAACAGAGTATCCTGTAATCAGGTGTATCGAATATACCTTACTTACGTTCTCCAGGTTATTTACGAGTTAGATTATAACTGTCCAATAAGCTGTAATGCGGTCTTCATCAGTAAATTCAAGAAAAAGGTCGTCACGACCTTTTTCTTGTCGTCGCCCGTATCATATATAATACGCCAGTGAAGCCGCTTCTCCTCCTAAACTAAGAGTCGCACAGTCAAGTGTGGCACACCGTTGGAAAGTTTGTGGTCTCAAGTGGTGTGATAAGATTAGAAATTTGGCAAAAAGTAAAAAAAAACTAAAACTTACTTGCGCAGTTTGCGCTAAGGGTTGCTAGTTTTATATATAGTACAAAAACATATTCGGGGCAATCGTTGCATTCTAAAGCAATCCATTAGGTACGTGAAGCAAAAGCAAATTCCAACGAACGTGTGCTATAAATCCCTAGTCGATGACAGATCTCGAGGGGAGTAACACTCCAGCCTCCACGCCACCGTCATCCGCCGCTTTGTATGAGTATCAAAATGTTAAGTTTGTAAGAAACTTTATTTACCAATTCGTAATATTTATTCCGAGTGTTAAACGTAGCAAACAAAACGATAGATATTTCGAATCTATACATGAAGCAAAAACATTGTACCCCTGTTTACGAAAATGAAGGAAACGGAACCAAGTATGAAATTTCGCACACTTTTAGTTTATACAGAGAAGGAGTGCATACTGGTAATATTTAAAAAAACCGTCCAAGTGCGTGTCGGGCCACGCATAGAATAGGGTTCTGCTCCTGGGACCAAATGCTCTCGGACTCAGCGATTTACTTCTTTCCATTACGTCTTGTCAACTCTATCTTATGCTTTTGTAATTTAAAATAATACTTTTGTATATTCTTTTCTTTCGCCAATAGCTATCCACTTTTCATTTCACTTCGTTCTGTTATGTCCATCCAAAGGTTGCCTGTAAGAGATCACTCTTGGTGATAAGGCCGCTATGTACCGTGTACAATAAAGTATATTTTCTATTTCTATTCTAATGCGTAATATGAATTCAGACAAATATTTACAAAATGTAATTAGTGCACCTAAGGATATCTAATTAATAATTCAAGTTCAAGAACTTAACAGGCTATAAAACTTTCATGTACCTGTCCAGATAAGTACTTATGTTTTAAATCCGCCTTTAGTTTACGTCAATTGACAGGTGTCCCGATCTCGAAAACCCAAGGCAAATTATACGTACGTAAGTTAAATAGTTCTGATAGATGTGAGCTGGTGACAAATATTTCTAAATAGTTGCTGTAATATGACACTCTGCTTCTACGCCATTAGTTCCCTTTTTTTTTAAACTTGGCTAAATACAATGCCGTCGAACAAAGCAGTCGAACTCGACACTTACATTTTAAAACATATCAATGTTTAATTTTCAGGAGCAATTTTTTTTCTGTGCGACTTGGATCCTATTACAATTTAGAATATATTCATATAAAAAAGTTGTTTTTAAAAATACTCCAACAACTCAAACCACAAAATTTGTTATTCATTAAGGTCTCATGACGACACAAATGCTTCTTATTTTATTATTTAAATCCGCCATCAAAAACATGTGCACTACGGTAATCTAATCTAATTCATAAAAAATACACTCGTACGATCTTCTCTTTCCCCCATTTTACTGGACGATATCATGTACACTGATACCGCAAAGAATTTGGGTGTAGTTATGGGCTGCAATCTATCCCGGAAGACTCATGTTGGCGAGGTAAGTAAGAAGGTGCATTTCACTTTCACACGCTTAAATGCCTCCAGAACAGCCCCTGAATATCAAAGTCTCACTTGCTCAGACGCTAATTTAGCCGCTTGCAAAATCTCTGTATCCGTTTTGTTTTCAATCTTCGTAAATAAGACCACGTCTCACACTTTCGCAAGGAACTCGAGTGGCTCCCAATCCGCCGTCGCAGAGACTCTCGGATATTATGTCTCCTTTTTAATATCCTGTACAATCCCGCTTATCCTCCTACCTGCGGGAGCGGTTCTCTTACGTGAACGCACCCGGTACCCAGTGTAGGTTCACCTTAAGTACCGCCTAAATTGTCCCTCCCACAAAACCGATTTCTTCTCCTTTTCCTTTACCGTTCATGCGTTCAGACTGTGGAACTCACTCCCCCCCCTGACATACAAAGCTGTAGAACTCTTCATCTCTTTGAAAAGAAAGTAAAAGCTCATTACCTCTCCTCTTAATCTTAGCTACCTATTATATTGTAATGTAGTATACCTTTATGTAAGTTTATTATAGCACAGTATATATTTATACATATACTGTGCCCCCTTAGTTTATGTAAGTTTATTTACTTGCACTGCACACACGTCACCCTCTCACCCTTACATCTCCGTCCAGGCCTGCTGTAAGAGATTCCTCTAGGAATAAGCAGTGCCCTTGTACTATGCTCACTGTATTGTTTGTACTACTGTTTTTGTGTTCTTTTTTCCATGTGTGTTGTACATAAATAATATCCTCCTACCTGCGGGAGCGGTTCTCTTACGTGAACGCACCCGGTACCCAGTGTAGGTTCACCTTAAGTACCGCCTAAATTGTCCCTCCCACAAAACCGATTTCTTCTCCTTTTCCTTTACCGTTCATGCGTTCAGACTGTGGAACTCACTCCCCCCCTGACATACAAAGCTGTAGAACTCTTCATCTCTTTGAAAAGAAAGTAAAAGCTCATTACCTCTCCTCTTAATCTTAGCTACCTATTATATTGTAATGTAGTATACCTTTATGTAAGTTTATTATAGCACAGTATATATTTATACATATACTGTGCCCCCTTAGTTTATGTAAGTTTATTTACTTGCACTGCACACACGTCACCCTCTCACCCTTACATCTCCGTCCAGGCCTGCTGTAAGAGATTCCTCTAGGAATAAGCAGTGCCCTTGTACTATGCTCACTGTATTGTTTGTACTACTGTTTTTGTGTTCTTTTTTCCATGTGTGTTGTACATAAATAATAAATAAATAAAAAAAATAAACTACTTAACAATAAAAAGGAAAGTACTAAATACAATGTAAAAACGAACGCGTCGCCCGTTGTCTAGAATTTATATGGATACTTTTGAGTTACTCCAATATGTTTTTTAAAAAACATCCTGTCTTGACATTCTATTCATAAAGCCAGTCCTTTATAGTAACCTCCAGATCTTATTTTTAAAATTTGACACCTGTTTAAAATATAACCTTGTAAATTTACCGCACTCCACACGTTGGTGGAGTGCTCAGCGTGGGCGAGTCAGCGCCGGGACCTCGTAGTGGGTCTGGGCGTGGATACCCTCTCGCTGGGGACCATGCTTCAAGCCATGGTATCCAGCGGGAGTAGGTGGAACGCGGCCGTGTCCTTCTGCGAGCAAGTCATGCTCGCGAAGGAGGCGGCCGGGAGGGAGAGGGAGCGTACCCTCCCCGCCGAGTTCCGTAGTCGGCGGCCAGGCCGCCCCAGACTACGCGACTACGCCCAAGACTATCGTCCTCCATGATCGGGGCCTGAGGACGGCGGGATCGCCACCCACCGTCCTTACAGAAGCAGGCTAGAAGGGTTGCGTGCTGCGGGGCCTTTGCCCCATAGCACGCAACCAGATTCACTCACTGACGCGGGATAAAACCCGACCCCAATGACGCGGGATTCTCGTCCCGACCAAACACCCGCAGAGACCACAGGGGTGGTCAAAGTCCGCCGGGCGCCACTGGACATACCCTCTGCTAGTAACCAGGGACGCCCGGCAACGGACGTTAGAGCGGCCGCGGCCTTGGGCCGCGGAATTAAAAAAAAAAAAAACCTTGTAAATTTACTTATTTACAAAGTAACTTAATTTATTTAAACACACTGACCTACAATCTAAAAGTCGTTGGAGCTTTAGTGTGTCGTCAGGTACCCACTCGCCCCAAGTGACCTAATAAACTACGTTTCAAAAAGCTTCAATTAAAGAGGTAATCTACTCCCGTATGATGTTTACAGCTTTACAGTTCATAAGTAAGTAAGGGGCTTTTAAAAGAACTTTATAAATAACATCTTTTTGATAATTTGTGGCGTATCGTATTCATACCTTCGATACGCTACAGACCATAAAAATAAAACTGACACTACCATTACTGGCCTGCAAATGAAAAAAAAAATTGTGAAATCTTATACAATTATTATATAATAATTATATAATATATATATATTTATATATATAATTAATATATATTAAATACGTTTAATGTCGTTTCTACTTTTGTGCTACCTAGATACTGCCGGAAATTTAATCTCCCTTCTCCAATTTAAAATTAGTTGTTATGAGTCAGCAGCGATAAAGTCAGGAATGTAGGATGGATTGAATATTAAAATTAATTACAAGAAATATATTTTTACTGAATAACTTATATCAACATCTCCGTGGCCCATTTCATGGCTGGGAGGCTGTTTGCAACAGAGGCTACACAGTTTAAAACCAACAGTGTTCAATATACGGATATGACGTAATTTTATTTAAGCCAATTTACTCGTTTTATAATCTCTGTTTTATACAGCCGCCTAGCCGTTATAAACTGTGTTTTCCATGCTATCGATATAAATTATACAACGCTCGTGCACATGACCCACACGTCAATTTACGAGAAGCCTGCGAGTAACCCCCGAAGAGGCCACACAGGTGGCCAAAGCCCGCCGGGCGCCACTGGAAATACCTTCTGGTCTCACCACGCCCGCAGCAATGGACATGGGAGCGGCTGCGATCTCGCGGAATTAAAAAAAAATCCTGCGAGTACCTATAGCGCATTAGTCAGACTCAGGTCTGGATACATTCTCTAATATTTAAATAAGTAATCCTACATTATATATTATATATATTATATACATATATATATATATATATATATATATATATATAATTATATAATAATTAATACCATATAGTAATATTAAATATTTTTGGACATTCTCACACAACGTCACCTAGCCCAAATTAAGCTAATATAAGCTTGTGCTATGGGATCTAGACAACTTATAAACATACTTATATATTTCTAAATACATACATACTATATATATAAACAAACATTTGTGGATTACACAAATATTTGATTCGACCCCGAGACTCCGGAGTCGAAAGCCGATGCACTACCGACAACGCCACCGAAGCAGTTAAAAGTACTCGTAGTTAATGTTCTTTACACTGTCAACTCTGTGCAAATGCCAAAACTCCTCTAAGTATATTTTTTAAAACGACTAAGAAATTTCGAATTAATTGCGATAAAGAAGTTAGTAATTACATTAACGTAAATTAGACCTTTGTCACTGAGATTAAGTGTCGAAAGCCCTCTGTAGATCCTCCAATAAGCCTCTGCCGGGTCGTGAGTGGATTTTCATTCGTATTTATGTCAGATCTTGAGTCTATTGCAGGGCAAATTGGACAGGTTCGTAAATCGTTCTTTTCCTGCGCCTCTACTGCCATAAATCCTATTGTAATCGTGTCCTTCGTTTCTCATTGCTACCCTAACGCTCGATTTTCTCGTTATATCGCCTCTTGCCTCTAAGTACCTATGTAAGTACCAAACACTGTAGCTACTGACAAGACCTTTTTTATTCTCACTGATTTAATTAGAGAAACTTGATTGTAACTAATTTTCCTTAAATACGTTTAATGTCGTTTCTACTTTTGTGCTACATAGATACTGCCGGAAATTTAATCTCCCTTCTCCAATTTAAAATTAGTTGTTATGAGTCAGCAGCGATAAAGTCAGGAATGTAGGATGGATTGAATATTAAAATTAATTACAAGAAATATATTTTTACTGAATAACTTATATCAACATCTCCGTGGCCCATTTCATGGCTGGGAGGCTGTTTGCAACAGAGGCTACACAGTTTAAAACCAACAGTGTTCAATATACGGATATGACGTAATTTTATTTAAGCCAATTTACTCGTTTTATAATCTCTGTTTTATACAGCCGCCTAGCCGTTATAAACTGTGTTTTCCATGCTATCGATATAAATTATACAACGCTCGTGCACATGACCCACACGTCAATTTACGAGAAGCCTGCGAGTAACCCCCGAAGAGGCCACACAGGTGGCCAAAGCCCGCCGGGCGCCACTGGAAATACCTTCTGGTCTCACCACGCCCGCAGCAATGGACATGGGAGCGGCTGCGATCTCGCGGAATTAAAAAAAAATCCTGCGAGTACCTATAGCGCATTAGTCAGACTCAGGTCTGGATACATTCTCTAATATTTAAATAAGTAATCCTACCTAGTAAATATCTTTTAAAATTAAGACAATGGTAAAGTACCTACAATATAATAAACTTTATACATACGAAAGCATAGTTAGAGAATGTACAAATGTCGGCCTTATCACTAAACAGTTACTAGGTGGACATAAATTGTTTAGAAATATGATATGTATGAAAGTACCAACGTCTTTGAAAATCCTAACCTTATTTACATTTAATTCATCGAAGCATTGGCATCACGATAGATAATTTACCATAGTTATATGTAGACCGGTCGACATGTCGTACTCCACCTTACCCTACCTATTAGACAATGGGGAAAGTTACAAAAAATCGAGCGGGATACCCAAAGAAGCCCAACGTGAACCTTTCTTTACTAGAATAATCACATGTGTTATATCGGTTTCATTGTGATAACTTATGAAAAGGTTTCTTTGCTAGTATTGTATACGAAGTTTCTTTGAGCGCGTTTATAAAAAAAAATGGCTTGAGAGCTTTATAAGGTAAAAAAATGACAGATGATCTTGTGTCGGAACTGTCTGTGCGAGGACAGAATAATGGGAAATTTATTTTCACTATTATGTGACGGTTTCCTAAGTAGTCTTCAAGAATATTGCGAACAACCTACTTATTTTGCTCTTTATTTAGGTAGTAGGTATAGCACTTACGTTCCAGAATTAAATAAATAAATACCTAGTACCATAGTTAAATACAATAAGAATTACAATATACAAAATAAACATAATTTAGACTAAAATATTTACATTACAAAATATCGTTTATAAAATCGTCCGCGTCATTGCCGACTGGGAAGATTCCCAGAATGCTGGCTGCGTTGCCACGTTGGATGGCGATACTTATTCTTTGGGCCAGAAAATAACCAGCCTTCTGGTCCTGAGAAGCATCGATTAGGCGTTTAGCAATAAATAAATAAATATATTAGGACAATTCAAACAACGCCATCTAGTCTCAAACTAAGCAGAGCTTGTGATATGAGTACTAGATAAACTGATATAAATACTTATTCATACACATTTATTGTAAATATATACATAGGAAACATCCAGCCTTCGGTACAAACGTATTTGTCTTCACACAAAGCTTGTCCCCACCGGAATCGAACCCGAGACTGCGGCGTCTAAAGTGGATGCACTACCAACCACGCCACCGAAGCAGTCAATTACATTGAACTAATTTTGTTGCCTATCCAAAAGATTTGTTTAAATTACTTTAAATCATCTACCGAGCCTTTTCCTAACCCAGTTGGCGTTCCCGGCTAACTACAATGCGAATGACTCTCATTATTTTCCGTGAAGCGACTGCCATCACCTCCACAACCCGTAGGCGATACCAAAGTTCTGTAATTAGACCAGTCTGATTTCGTTTAGGGCTCCACTTACCCGTAGCGATTAATGTTCGTATGGCAACTGGGTGAGACGGCTTAACGTGCTCTGTGAGGCACGGTAGTAATTTGAATATCGTCCGCCATGAGTACATGCTTCATTAACTAGTCACATTTAAAGCTAAGAACCACTACTTATGCAAACTCTTTATCGGCGAAAGCCCGATTGTACACAGACGTGTTATTATGTTGGTGCCCCCCACGCAATGGGGTTTTGTAGGGGAGATGATAATATGCCGTTAACGTCACAGCGCTTAGGTCTCAACTTATCACGCAGGAGTTATAGCTCATCTTAATCGATCGACATGTTCAACCAATAATATCACAGATAATTTCGAACGTGTGGCGAAATTAAACCCCTTTTTTGATGATGTCTGCGATCTAATTTGTTGAAATCAGGTAAAGCTGAGGCACATAGACCTATAATATAGAAGTTCCTATGACATAGGCTAAGGTTAACGCCGAAGCATGCAGCTACTACATAAAAGTATTGATAAAAGTATAATAAGTAGCTTATGACTTCATGACACAGTAAGTCCACGATTTGTGGATCTTGAACACGGCACTAATCCCACTATCGATATTGGTAAGATATTTTCAACCCTATATCGACTAGATGTAGCACGGCAAGCTTTAGTATGTGCTTACCCCAGTAGAAGAGTACTTTAGTGCACTCTGAATAGGTACTTATCATTAGTCTTCTAACATGGCAACTTTTAGCTGACTTTACAAGCTCCAACATACAGATGTGGAATTATTGTCTTCGTTAGAGTTTACAAAAAGGTTTCCATGGCATGGAATATTCAAAACGTCCTAATGATGGTAATTGTGCGATGAAAAGGTCTTTATTACTTGCATAGATAAATACTTCTAGCACTATTTATCTTGGTGTAGCTGTGTAGGTACAATTCATGTCATTTTCACATTTCTTCGCGTCAAAGAAATGTCAATTAAAAAATACATGGCATGATATTTTTTGGATAAATTATTATTTTCATACATTGTCGCTTAGACAGTTCCAATGCTTGTTTTATTAAGCTGCTATGGTGTTGACATGGGCGTACATTTTCTTAATAATTATGATTATAACACTAACACACCCAGTGCTTTCTGTAAGGGCAATCGAAAACCACTTAGGACACGCGTACAATTTTGAGAAAACAAGGGACCCGAGTGATTGGACAGTCATTGAAGCTCTGGCTGAAGATCACCCATACTTGGTCGCTATACTGAACATAACGAAAGATTATATATGTACAGGAAGTATCATCCGTAAACAATGTGTACTCACATCAGGCAGCTGTATAACTAACAACCCTAAATACGTGGTCAACTCAGCTTTATACTCAAAACGTGACAATAACAACATGTTATTCAATGTTTATTATACATCAATACATTCAGATTATATTTATGATTTGAATATAGCAGATCCAAATGCAACCAAATTGCACAGCAACATTGGACTGGTCTTTGTAGATCGTCCGTTTTTAGAACTCTTCATAAATGTAGCTGATGTGGGAAACTATTACGCGTCAGAACTCAGAGGTAAAAAGATGAAAGCAATTGGCTATGGGTATTTGGCGATGGAGAATACAGTAGCACTACAATATCAAACGTATCTTCACATCCCGTGCATAAACCCAAAATGGTATTATTGTGTATGTGGAAAGGAATTCTATACCGGGGGTAAAACGTACATCGATGAGCTTGGAGTTGGAGCCCCGATAATGTTAGAATCTGTACTTGTTGGTATAACGGCTGCACCTTGTGGAAAACTTTATACTGCAGATCCACCGACCAAATACAATATCTTCACGGTTGTAGGTCCTTACTTGCCATGGATAGAAAAGCGTACCACTTTAAATTCTACAAGAAAAATCGGCGGTGACGACCTTGCCGTGATTGTAGAGTATACAGACACAGAAACAAATACCAACGGCGTTTGTAATCAGCATCATATATTTATGAAACAATTTCATATTTTAATACTGATTAGTAAAATGTTTTTCTAAATCATATCTTGGTTTACTTACTTGTTATCGGCGACGACAAACATACATAACTTGCTCCATACAACCTGTCTCGCTAATATTCAATTGGAAATGAGCGTGCATTACGATTGATGAAGGGTACAAAACTAGATAGCAAGCCGGAGTGTAGTGATAATAGTTTCAGCATCACGTACGTAAGTACCTTTTTAGTTGACAGTTGCGCTATGGATTTCTTGGTGCTGTTTTACAGAAGAATGGCTCCAACTGTCTCCAAGCACTCAACACAGGTGCTCACCAGGAACGGTAGGTTCGGAGAGTTGCTTAACGTTGTCTCAGTAAAGGTTTAGTACCTTACATACGTAGGTATACCTAGCGATATAGGTACGTGTTCAAGTTAACTAATTAATATATTTTTTAAATATTAAGAAAGAAATTATAAATAGATCACAAAAACTGATGTCATCAGGCGGGACTCGAACCCACCACGGCCTTACCCTAACAGGGGGAGTGCTCTAACCAATTGAGCTACGATGACCACTACCGACAACATCGAATTTTTGCTTCATATCATATTCATAATTTCTACATTGCGCTATTAAGGTTAGCGTTGGATCCACCTACCGCAGTTCTACCGAACTAATGGTACCAGTGTATCGTGTTACAACGATATTTAAACACTGAATTTGTAGATGAATCCTTACCAAATCCATATATTATTGTATTTCAATGCAATGAGATTGCTTAAACTATTCTTAAAATATTAAGAAAGAAATTATAAATAGATTACAAAAACTGATGTCATCGGCGGGACTCGAACCCACGGCCTTTCCCTAACAGGGGGAGTGCTCTGACCAATTGAGCTACGATGACCACTACCGACAACATCGAATTTTTGCTTCATATCATATTCATAATTTCTACATCGCGCTATTAAGGTTAGCGTTGGATCAGAGCACTCCCTGGATAGAGTTTATACGCACCGAAGATACAGACCATTATGACAGATACAGACACGTATGTATACTTACTTCCCACTGATTTCTTTCAAAACAATCTACTTTTATCGCTTCTGCTGTATGAAGATCAACATGACTTTTACACTATACAGTTACGAAGAAACGACTCCGTGTCTCTTTTACACCTTCACACCTAAACCCCAGACCTAATTTCGATTTAAACATAAATGTCACCTACAATAATCATCATCATCATCTACCTGCCCTTATCCCAATTATTTGGGGTCGGCGCAACAAGTCTTTCTCCTCCACACACCTCTGTCAGACGTCATCTTTTCATTCACTCCTCTCCTTGTCATATCCTCTTTCACACATTCCATCCATGTCAACTACAATAATATTGAACAAAATATAACCGACTTCAACCATAAACTAAAAAGCAATTTGGGATATGTAAAGTTCTCTTCAATACAATTAATCTAACCACAACGTAACTGCTACAAATCGTTGATGAGTTCCCTGGACTTCGACTGACTTTCAGCTCCCTCGTCAGATCGACTCTAAACATTCATTAAATGGTAGTCCTTTATAATACCTAATGAAAAAATTAACAAACAGACTAGTCGCCCTTACAATTTTTGAAGGTTTCCCTCGATTTTTCCGGGATCCAATCATCAGATCCTGGTTTCCTTATAATAGAACCACCTTGAAAATATCTACTTTCCAACAAAACAAAAAAGTATTAAAATCGGTTCATAAACGACGAAGTTATCCGCGTTAAAATTTATACGGTCGAACTGAGAAACCTATCCTTTTTTGGCTATTTACTGGCCTAAAGAATAAGTATCGCCATCCAACGTGGCAACACAGCCAGCATTCTGGGAACCTTCCCAGTCGGCAATGACACGGAGGATTTTTTAAACGATATTTTGTAATGTAAATATTTTTAGTCTATAATTATGTTTATTTTGTATATTGTAATTCTTATTGTAAATAAACCAATAATTCTTTTTTTAAGTCGGTTAAAATGAAAATAGACTACTAACCTATAGAACTAAAAAAATACCTATTTACTAATCTTGTGCAGACGAAATCGCAAGCAGAAACTAGTGTTTTTTTTTTTTTTTTTTTTTTTTTTTAATTCCGCGGCCCAAGGCCGCGGGGGCTCTAACGTCCGTTGCCGGGCGTCCCTGGTTACTAGCAGAGGGTATGTCCAGTGGCGCCCGGCGGACTTTGACCACCCCTGTGGTCTCTGCGGGTGTTTGGTCGGGACGAGAATCCCGCGTCATTGGGGTCGGGTTTTATCCCGCGTCAGTGAGTGAATCTGGTTGCGTGCTATGGGGCAAAGGCCCCGCAGCACGCAACCCTTCTAGCCTGCTTCTGTAAGGACGGTGGGTGGCGATCCCGCCGTCCTCAGGCCCCGATCATGGAGGACGATAGTCTTGGGCGTAGTCGCGTAGTCTGGGGCGGCCTGGCCGCCGACTACGGAACTCGGCGGGGAGGGTACGCTCCCTCTCCCTCCCGGCCGCCTCCTTCGCGAGCATGACTTGCTCGCAGAAGGACACGGCCGCGTTCCACCTACTCCCGCTGGATACCATGGCTTGAAGCATGGTTCCCAGCGAGAGGGTATCCACGAGAAACTAGTGTTTGCCATAAATTTGAATAGAATCATCAATCATCTTATGTAGTATTGTATTCTCTTTGAATAGAATTTTGAGTCAGATTGACATTAAAGATGTCGACGCCGGATCTAGAAAATAAGTACCTCTTAAAAAAAATGTTTAAATGGGTATTTGTACTCGGTAAGGTGCAATGAAAACGTCCATTTCGTTTATTATTACTTTTACATATGAGATTTAAAAATTTACATCTAATTAGAGACTAATGTATGACTACGTAAGAAATCTGTACCATACTTGTACAAATCTGTACAACAGCTGGCACGACTTAACATAAGGAACTATCTAAAATAAATATCGTTATAATACACATCTTCACCTTTGACATGGAGACCGCCACAACAAGAAATTATTTAGTCAGTTATCTCACAACATTGAACAAGACCGAATCTGTGGTATTATCAAATGTGTACATTAAATATGAAAATCGATATTTGTAGAGTTTTTCTGCAAGCCATGAGCCAAACTAAAAAGACGTGGAAACCGCTAACGAAAGTGGGAATCATTGGTGTACCCTTCGAGAAAGGACAAAAGAAGTATGGAGTGAGTGTAGCTCCGGCAGCACTGCGATCGTCTGGGCTTATTGAAGCTCTTCAGGAAATTGGTGAGCTTCTCAAATTATAAAACTTACACTCACTGTTTGAAGTCGTTTATATAGGACATTGAGGTACTTAATGTTTAAATTAAGAACACCTTTTAAACGAATTTAGGTTAGGAAATTATGATAATTTAATTTAAAAAATTCACACAACTTAAGTCTTTGAATTCTTTATCACTTGGTTTCCTTATTCGTACAACTCAGAATCCATAAGCACAGCTTGTGAAAGCACTTCTTGATGCTGTTAAGGTGCGAACCACTCTACATTCACGAGTGAAGTCACTTTGTCGAGGAACGTTCAAAGAAAATATACAATACAAATGTACCTTAATATTCTGCGACTCTATTATATCTATGTATATTTTATATAATTTAGATGGACTACAAGTGAAAGACTATGGTGATATAGAGACACAAGGCCCAGAATTGGACCTCCACGTAAAGAATATGGATCATCTCTCCATGGTATCCGATTGCAACAAGCATTTATCGAATAAAGTACAACAAGTGCTAAAGGATGATAGAATCGCTTTGACCATCGGTGGTGATCACTCTATTGGTGTGGGTAAGGTTTTATAAAATATTAGGAAAGTATACCTAATACAAATATTTAATACATTAATTAATAAATAAATATAGATATTATTAATTCACAAAAACGAATGTCATCAGCATGACTCGAACCTGCAACCTTCTCCTGCCAAGATGAACGCTATGCCTACCACTAAGCTACTATGTTTGTGTTTACAGGGACTGTAGATGGTCATTACAACGTGAATAACGATATGATCCTCATCTGGGTAGACGCACATGCTGACATCAACACCAACAAAACTTCAGGTTCTGGTTCGGTGCATGGAATGCCAGTAGCACTTCTTGTCAAAGAGTTCGCCCATTATTGGCCCCACTTGCCCACTTGGGAATGGCAAAAACTTGCGTAAGTACCTACCTACTTACCTATCTACTGCGAATCTAACCTACATACTTCGTACCTTACTTGTATCAAGCTAAACACAGAAACAACTGTAGTATGACATTAATATTGTCAATCAGTCAAAACGTCGATATACAGGGTGGCTCATTCAGAGCGGTCAGTATGGGAAAGTCTGAGACTATAAGATATACGAAGATCTGTTCTTAGGAACCATGTCATCGATTTTAATCACAAGAAAAACTGCATTCATACATTTAAAAAAAACTTGTACTCAGCTCGGGAATCGAACCCGTGCGGTTTGAAAAAAAAAACTAACACTATTTCTATTTAGATACCTATTGATTGTGTAGGTCTTTAGCAGTAAATGCTTCTATGAAACATGATGTCCAAAATTAATAAAATGTATTGTTTTCACATACTTTAATTTATTTTAGTAGGTGTTCGAAGTGACCATCATTACAATATTCAACAAGTTCAGGCATGTAAACTTGTCTCTATGGTTGTTTGTACCTCTTTGTTGGTGTCGCAACTTGTTACATACACCGCTTCACATATCATATGGCATTGGCATTGCATTAAACCATTCCGGAGGTTTTGTTATCTGCGATAATATTATCTATTAATGACTACAATTGCTTACTTCTATTAATCAAACACTAACAATCAATTGAAAAGCCCTCTACATACTTATTTTAAGTATGCAGATACAGAGACGTGATAAACCTCATTTGAAAATGGAACGTATTCGTGTGACTGGCCGAATAGCAATAAAAAAAAGAAAAAAACATTGGAGTGTCATTGTTTTGGCGGGAACTTAAAATTTTGCTTAGGTATTTTTGTGTGTAGCGCTGTGTGGTTAGGAAAATGCCTTTTACAAACACTGAGCGGTTGGATTTATTGGAAGCTTACTTTAAAAATGACAGAAATAGCTTCCGTGCACGCACTACATTGGTACCATATTAAATATCCGACACGTATTTTACCTACTCGTAAGATATTCAATAAAATTGTTCACAATTTGAAGACCCATGGAAGTTTTAAAAAGCCAAAAATAACAAAACCAAGAAAATGCGATGAAAACATGGAAATGAACATTTTAACCTATTTTGAAGCTACACCAGATGCCTCAACCCGTGATGCAAGTCGTGATATTCCTGAAATTTCACGTTCGACTATTCAACGAACCCTAAAGAAATACAAATACAAGTGCTACAAGAATGGACATTGGATGCAGGCCTTACATGCAGGTGATGATATTAGACGATTTGAATTTTGCAATTGGATAAAAGAACAAATGGGTCTAGACAGACATTTTTTAAAGTGCGTAATATTTTCTGATGAAACGCAATTTTCCAACAACGGAATGTACAATCGTAAAAATCATCACTATTGGAGTCGAGAAAATCCCTTAAGAATGCACGAAGGACGCCGTCAAGTTAGATTCTCATTTAACTGCTGGGTCGGCCTACTTTATAATAAGGTACTCATGTTTAAAATTTATGATGGACATTTGGATAGATTCAAGTACCTTGCAATCTTAGAAGATCTTTTGGAGGCCCTAGGAGAAATGTCAGCAGAAGTAAGAGAACAACTTTATTTTCAACAGGATGGAGCACCGGCTCACAATAGTCGCCTAGCTAGAGACTTTTTAACTGAGCACTTTTCCCCAGAAATGGATTGGTACGAACGGTCCTATCAAATGGCCCGCGAGGTCGCCCGATTTAACGCCTCTAGACTATTTCTTGTGGGGTTATGTTAAGTATGAAGTGTACAAAAAAAGCTATGACACCGTTGAAGACCTAAAAGCAGCCATAGAGTCAATTTTAACGCAAATTCACCACATGAAGATACAAAATGCAATAGTAAGATCGTTACCTAAACGTGTTGAATATTGTATTGAAAAAAACGGTGGTCACTTCGAACACCTTCTAAAATAAATTAAAGTATGTGAAAACAACGCCTTTTATTCATTTTAGACATCATGTTTCATAGAAACATTTACTGCTTAAGACCTACACAATCAATATCTAAATAGAAATAGTGTTAGGTTTTTTTTCCAAAACGACCGGGTTCGATTCCCGAGCTGAGTACAAATTTTTTTAAAATGTATGAATGCAGTTTTTCTTGTTATTAAAATCGATGACATGGTTCCTAAGAACAGATCTTCGTATATCTTATAGTCTCAGACTTTCCCATACTGACCGCTCTGAATGAGCCACCCTGTATAGCACTAGTTGTTCTGTAATCAAACATATCAATGTGCAACCTTAAAATTCTCTAAAATAGCTGTTATTAGTTCGTATAAAATGTATATGGAGTATGCCTGTTACCTATATGTATGTAGTATAATTATACTGTATATGTGGGTAGACAAAGATGTACAGACCCACACTTTACCACAAATTTTGTTGCTCTCACGTAATGAGGGGCAAAACTATTGCCGTTACCGGGTACGGGTACAGTAGAAAATCAATTACCATTCTGTTGTCACAAACTAAATTCAAATAGCCAGGACCTATGTTTCATCGGCAGCTAGGTATCTACAATCTCTACAATCCGGGCTGTTACCTACCCAAGGTTATATTGTAGTCTCGTTTAACCACTGGCTTTGGACAGGACGTTTCGAAATTGTAGATTAACTGATTTTGTCAGTCTTGGCATTGCAAAATTGCTGATAACACTGACCCCTGTCATGAGGCATTAAGCCGCCCGCAATCTCGGTGACAGTTTTACGAGTCTGTGCCTCTTGCAATCAAAGACTTGTGTTTGGCCGATTTAGTAAACATTATAATTAAAACTACGGGTTTTAAAAACACGTAGTTTTAATTATAATTCAAATATACATCGGTTTTTAAATACCGTTTTTAAATACGGTTAAATTCAAATTTAACCAATGGGCAATGTTCATTATCTTTACTTTCTATTATAGATTCTCCATAAAGAGCTTAGGCTACATTGGACTTCGCTCGGTGGACCAATATGAAAGGCTGGCCATTGAAAAATACCACGTACCCTGTTTTGCTATGGAGGATATTGACGAGTAAGGGCACTTTTAGATGAGCGTATTTTTCCAGTACCAGTGGTATGCTTTTACACGCACCGGACACAGGTCCGTCGAACATTATGGCGCCGAATGTACTGCAACCTCCCCTCGCCCGCCCACGCCGGTCCGTTGTCCGGTGAAAAAAACTATCTACTATATCTGCTATATAACATCCTACACAACCCTTCCTATCCGTCCTATCTACGGGAGCGTTTCGCTTACGTTAACGCACCTGATGCCCCGTGTAGGTCACATCTCCAATACCGCCTATCCTGTCCCTCTCACAAATCCGACTTCTACTCCTACTCCTTCACTGTTCATGCGGTCAGGCTGTGGAACTCGCTCCCGCCGAACATACAGCGCTGCAACACCATCTTCACCTTTACGAGGAAAGTGAAAGAGCACTATCTCTCCTCTCTGTCGTGACTATCTTTATCTTTTTATGTATATTTATATGTATATTTATATGTATATTTATATATATATATATATATACTTGTTTAATATATATATGTGTAATATGTATGTAGTAATTAATTAAGTAGATTTTTTATATGTGTATATGGATTTATGTATGGTATATAAGCGGTATGTATATATATAGGTACGTATGTATTGTATTTCATAGTAAGCTCATCAACCTACGCACACTTAATACTTTTCTTCAACTAAGCATCTCCTTCCCTGGCCCACTGGAAGAGATATCTTAGAAATAAGTGGTGCCTTTGTACTAAAACTCTATCCTACTGTTCTTATCTCGCTCTTCCTTCTTGTGTGTACATAAATAAATAAATAAAATAAAAAAACGGCCGTGTAAAAGTTCACTAAGTACCATCAGTAATTTTCATTACCTACTAGGTGTGTGTAGTACGAGTACATACTTAGATAGAACGTCACGTTAGTTGCTAGTAGGTATAAGAATTATATTATACTAGCGTAGTAGGTACCCGACATGCGTTGTCGTGCAAAAAAAAGAAGGAAGCAATTTGTGAATCTAAACCATTCTCGAATCCCCTTGAACACACACAAAAAATTTCATCAAAATCGGTCCAGCCGTTTAAGAGGAGTTCAGGGCATACACACGTACAGTAGAATTATATATAGATATAAAGATTATCTACGCACACCTGCATAACTAAGCTGACAGTCTAGGTTTGTTGTATATAGAACAAACTAGTAACTAAGTAGGTAGGTACCTACATAAATTCGATGATCCATCTAATACACCTTCATTAATTTTCTCGTCAAGAAATGTTTACAATTTCGAGTTATGAATGTTTGAAATTTTTACATGTAATTTTCTAAGTGAACTGAAAGTGTGTCTCAGTTTATTTACTTTCACGTTACAGACACGGAATTAAAAATTCAATTAAGCACGTACTAACGAAGTTAGATCCCAGTGAGAACCGACCGATTCACGTGAGCTTCGACATTGATTCTTTGGACGCACTCGAGGCTCCTAGTACTGGCACTCCAGGTGCGTAAAATAAATAGGAGATCTGTGTACTTTTCGACACATCAAATCACCATGATCAGCCACATCGTGTTTTATATTTAACCGACTCGGATTAATAAGCGATCGCAAAGAAAATTATAGTATTGTCCATCGACACGAGAAGAACAGATTTTTTCTTGCCTATGCTGGTCACACCGTTTAAAACCAACAGTGTTCAATAAAACGTCGTATGGGTATGGCATAATTTGGTTAAAAACCACTGTCTACACAATTATAAATCACGGTTTTAAACCGTGTATTTCTCCCTTTATTAGTATTAGCCACTTACCTATGGTCGGAGAAAACACCGTCATACATAGATGGCTGGATGTAGCCTATATACACCTTGTAGTTTTTATACCTGAATAGGCACCCAACCGGCACTGCAGGGACCAAATTCGTTGCTCTATTGTACCCAACGTTCTTCGACACGAGACCTTCTCGCATGACGATATACCTATATACCTACTCACCTTCACATACCCATAAATGTAATAAAACCGGGCAAGTGCGTGTCAAGCCACGCATAGAATAGGGTTACATAGTACGTAGTCAGGTCACCCACAATGGCACGTGGATTTAGAAGCCGAGGTTGGTATTTATTACGAAGAAGTTTTCCAATTAAGCTCATTTTCCAAGTTAGCCCTCTATAACTCCTAAACTAACAAAGTTACCTCAGCCGTTATAGTTTTCCTCATGTTTTCCTTCAAAGGTCATCATGATTTTTTTTCCAAAAATCGCTATATATAGCACTTAGTTCCGTGTCGTCACCAACGGAACCCTCAAAATGAACATTTCAAGCCCTTAATTAAACCTTTGAACAAATTTTCAGTGCGCGGAGGACTTTCCTTACGTGAAGGTATCAAGTTGATGGAGATAATTCATGCAACTGGCCGCCTTCGGGCAGTAGACCTGGTGGAAATCAATCCTGCACTCGGTAATGAGGGCGACAGAAAACGAACCCTAGATGCTGGCATCAGTATATTAAAAGCGGCGTTAGGTTTTTCAAGACGAGGCTCCGCTCCTAAAGGAGTGCCTGATCTACCTGTACAAGACGACATGCAAAGCTAGGATCATTTATGTTTTTTTTACTTACCTAAAATTTAAAAATGCCTTAACAAATTGTTTTTAAATCTGTTAGAATGGAATCTTCAGTGGAAGCAGGAGAACGGTTCAATTGGAGCGCATCAATATGCAACATAAGAAGCTTAGTATGACTGGAATAACCTCTTTATTTTTAATTCCGCCGGCCGCTTTTACGTCCATTGCCAAGCGCCTTTGGTGAGCACACAGAGCATTTCCAGTGGCGCCCGGCAGATTTCCAGTGGCGCCCCAAGGTGGAATGACCTCTGGCGTAGGAAGTATTCATACGCCTCTACGACACTAGCCTACCTAATTTGCCCAATAGTGAGTCGGCTGTATGCACTAAGAATTATGTAAATCAAAGGAGTTGTAGATATGCACGGTTCTTACCAACCATCACAATAAAAAGATAAAGTAAATCCATTATTATTATTGCTTACGAACGATTCCCATTTCTGACTCGTGGTTTAATCAGCGTAACGTGCAATAAATTGACATTGAAATTATAAACCGTGTTTTTATGAGTTTTCTATAAATCAAATACACTTGAGGCTTAACTATACAAATGTAGAGTGTCACCATGTTCGTCATAGTGGTAAGTTGTACATAAAGTTACGAAATAATTGTTACATAGGTACATGCAACAAGATTGATTGTATCTCGTTTGTTACAGTTAATTATAACGATGACTTTAGCCAATTGTTTAGAACAAGTAACAGATGATAAGATAGACAAAGAAATAAAAACAGTTATCACAAAATATTTGAACACAATTCCAGATATAGAGCCTCAGTATGTAATTCACGAGGGGCTATCTAAAGTGATATCACGATATTTTAAAGGCAAAGTTTCATCATTTCCATTGTACAAAATAAGTTTGAAGATAGACAGGAATCCTGTGAAGATTCCGTGGACACTGGCTGACCCAGTTAATAGAAGTGAGCCGGTCATCACAAATGAAAAGAAAAAGATAGAAAAAATCTATTCATTCATTCCAAACAAAAATATAACAGCATAATATTGCGTTTATATTTTTTTATTTCTTTTTAAATAGTACATTTTTTATATAACCACCTAGAAATCGAGACGTGCCCGAGCTTTTGCTCGTCCGGGTCGTCGATTCGGGTGTCAAATTCAATCAAATTCTAATATCGGCTACTATAAGGTACAGTTTGCGAGGAATAAGCGGAGCTTTGCATTTATGTGAGTGACCACGAAAAGTAGAGTAAAACCTCTTTTTGTAGATTGTGTTCAACACATGTGTGTGTAAGAGGTCACATATACGTTCACGTACACTGCACTCACACAAACTCAAAGCTCCGCTTATCCCTCGAACTGTACCTTATAGTAGCCGATATTAGAATTTGATTGAATTTGACACCCGAATCGACGACCCGGACGAGCAAAAGCTCGGGCACGTCTCGATTTCTAGGTGGTTATATAAAAAATGCGATCCTGAAGTGCCGACACAACTAAGGCCTGCGCAGACGAGGGACTTTTGTCCGTCGAATTTTTTAACCTTTCTACCTAATTTTATGAAAATCGTCCAGCTGGTTTATTTAATAAAGTCTTTCTTAGATTAAACAACATTAAACAACAATAAAGCTCCGGGAATAGACTGTATAAGAACCATTGACATTAAACAAATATGCAATAACATAGTCTCGGTAATTTCCCAGTTAATTAACCTTTGTGTAGAAAATGGCAAGTATCCTTCCCAGCTTAAGACTGGAATAATACGACCAATTCATAAAAAGGGCAGCAGAGCTGAATGTGATAACTACAGACCAATAACAATTTTACCAACGATCGACAAAATTGTAGAAAAATTTATCTGCTAGCAAATACATGACTTCTATAACAAAAACAATATATTGTCCTCAAAACAGTACGGCTTCCCACCCCATAAAAGTACTACAGTTACTCACAACTTTCACGGATAACTTGTACGACCTCCTGGCCAAGAAGCATCACATTCTAGTCACGCTCAAACACAGTAGACTCATAGAGTGTCTTTCTGAGTGTGGTATCAGGGGTAAACTACTGGACTGGTGCGAGGATTACTGGTGCGATAGAAAGTTTGTGGTAAGGGTCAACGACACTTTCAGTGATTGTGTTGCAGTGACTGAGGGCACGGCGCAGGGATCTGTCCTAGGACCTCTGCATTATCTCACCTACGTAAATAGTCTCGAAAACATAATAAATAGTTGTGAAATGTTCCAATATGCAGACGATACTTGCATAGTGTCCGCCGGGACTAGTGTTATCGAGGCCCAAAATCGTCTTCAAGGGGACTTTGACAGACTCTTAAAATGGTCACACGATGCTGGTCTGGTTTTGAATGCACAGAAGACTAAGGTTATTTATGTTAGCTCCAGCCAAAATAGAAAACCTTTTACTCCCAATCTTATAGCACACTGTCACGAATGTTTACATAAGAATAATCTTAAAATTTCAAATACGCCCTGTAACTGTGACCCTATTGAACACGTCGAAAATCAAATGTACCTCGGTTTAACGATCGATAACCGCCTTAACTGGAGGGATCATAGTAATCTAGTGTGTAATAAACTAAGAGCAATTCTAGCAAAATTTTCTATAATTAAATATAAAGTTCCATACAAAACCCTCCTCATTCTCTATAAATCGCTGGTAGAATCCATAATAGCATATGGATTATCAAGCTACGGAAGAACATTTAAAAGCCACCTTGAGCAAATATACGTACTTCAATTAAGAATCCTAAAAGAAATTGTTCCTGAAAATATAATAAATAATTACACAAATGACTATCATCAATTCTTCCACTTCTGCAACATAATACCGATACATGAGAAAGTGAAAATAAATATACTTAACGAAGAGTATTTCAATGAGAATTTTAAAAACCATAAATCATCGGGGGACACTTACCGTGTAACCCGTAGTGTCACTAATAAGAAACTTTCACTACCTCGCTATACGAACCTGTACGGGAAAAGAATACTTAAATATTTAGTACCCCACTTAATAAACCAACTTCCTATGTCCCTCAAAGATAAAATCACCAACAAAAATTTAAAACGAAATCTCAAAAAATATTTTCTAGAAAATTAAAATAAATAATTACTAAATGTGACTTTTTAGTTATGGAGCAGCCTGTATGGTCACAGCTATGCGCTGTACTATGGTACCTACATCTATGTGTGGTTGTTGCTCGAAGTGGCGGCGGCGGTTGCGTCCAGTGTGGTGTCGACGCACTCGTCACCGATATGGGCCAACTTTATATTTTTCTACCTCCCATAATAATATTCAGTAGGTTCTTAAGGTAAAATATTGTGCTCAGAATACCTTCATTAGAATGAATAAGATTGACGACCCGAATGCACGGTAAAACTCGAAGGAGTTTTTGTTCGTAATGTTGCAATTCAAATGTATGTGTTTTTCTTGTAAGCTTATATAAATAAAAATATTTTGGGTGCAAAGGGGCCCTTCTTACATCTATCGGGCCCCAGCGACCTCACCTGCTAGTGGCGCACCTGCTGATTAACGGACGAGGTTCGTATAGTACGGTACCCATGTGGTGGCTTTGGCCCCTACGTGGATACCAGGTGGTACAACAGTGTTGGTCCGGGGGGGTACCACCGTGCAGCTGTGCTAAAGCCCCCCAAGTAACCCAGCCCAGGTTGCGTTAGGGGTTCAGCAGCTGCACTGCCGGGCCCGGGACGGTGTATGGTGCGGCAGGCAGGGGTCCAGTGGGGGCGAAGCGGAGTCTAGTGTGGGTGGTGTGGGTCGATTCGCCGGCCAGGGAGACCCTTAGCAACGGCGTTGCCGCGGCCGCCCGCAACATAGTCATGGGGCCCGCCTGGGACCAACCACCCCAGTAGGCTGCCCCACATGTTGCGCATAATCCTGTTGTGGGGTCGCCGCTCCGGGTGGTAACCGGTGTGGGGTAGCGGCGGCCTTGCATCAGGGGGGTTTGGGAGCCCTTCCGTCCGGCGGGTCGGCTCCGACCTAACCACACGGTTCTAGACGAAGCTAGCCTCTGCACTTTGTCACTTACTGCCGCACCAAATATCGCCCTGTCTTCACGCTTCCCCATATTTCACAATGACAGTGCAACAATATAATAGACGGTACACAGCGGCCCCTAGAAACCCCACAAAGTTGACTTCGTTTGAGGTGGAGTTCGCGAATATCCGCGGACTCCATGCAAACCTCGATACCGTCCACCATCACCTGGAGTCGGCACGGCCTTCTGTGATGTTCCTAACGGAGACACAGATACGCCGCCCTGACGACACGTCGTACCTCTGTTACCCGGGCTATATCATTGAGGAACAATTCCGCGATAAAGCCGGGGTGTGCGTGTTCGTTAGGGCGGATGTTTGCTGCCGCCGGTTGCGCTGTCTGGAGAACCCCTCCTACTCCGTCCTTTGGCTGCACGTGGATCATGGCTCCATGAGCCAGATCTACGTGTGCGTCTACCGCTCCTACACAGGGGACACTGGGACAACAAGGCTTTTCGAATACCTCAGCGAGATGGCTGACGATGCGCAGGTGCGGTTCCCGAACGCTGACCTGGTTTTCTTGGGGGACTTTAACGGTCATCACGTTGAGTGGCTGGGGTCCCTTAGGACCGATCATGCGGGACGAATCGCCCATGCATTCGCTCTCTCCCACGGGCTGACCCAGATGGTACGGGGGATCACCCGGATACCTGACAGGTCAGACCACACGCCCGCCCTGCTGGATCTACTGCTGACGAGTCGCCCAGCCGAGTACAGTGTGTCGGTACGCGCCCCACTGGGCACTTCCGACCACTGTGTGGTGCACGCCAGCTTCCAAGTGCCACCACCTGCTCGTGCTGAACAAATGACTCGACGACTATGGCACTACTCGTCGGCAGACTGGGACGGTCTCCGCGATTACTTTGCGTCCGTCCCGTGGAGCCAGCGCTGCTTTGTAGGGAAGGCGCCTTCGGATAGCGCTGCTGCCATTGCTGGCGAGATCAGTCTAGGGATAGAATATTATATCCCTTTCACTGATGTCGCCAGCATCCGCAAAGCTCGCCCCTGGTTCGGGCGTGAATGTGCCGAGGCTGTCCAGAAAAAAACAGTCGGCATATCGCGCCTGGGTCAGGGCTCGGGCGGCACGTAACCCGAACGTGAACCGCCTCAAAGCAGCGTACAATCGGGCCACTAGGTTCAGCAGGAGGGCCTTCAAGAGAGCGGATGCCCAGCGCGTCGCGCGGCTTGGTCAGGAGCTCACATCCCATCCCACGGGCAGCCGTGGATACTGGCAACTGGCCAAAGCCGTACAGTCAAATTTTTGTCAACCCTCGCTGCCACCACTGCGTTTTCCTGATGGATCACTGGCTCACAAAGCCCAAGAGAAGGCGGACATGCTCGCAGACCTCTTTGCTGCTAATTCCCGGGTCGATGACCGTGGCCTGCAGCCCCCCGCCATCGCCAACTGTGGCCACACTATGCCTGATATTGTTATCAGGCAATGTGATGTACGGGCAGTGCTGCGGTCACTCGACACGCGGAAAGCCAGTGGCCCTGACGGCATTCCGGCGGTGGTGCTACGAAAATGTGCTGCTGAGTTGTCTCCAGTATTAACGCGTCTGTACCGCCTGTCATACTCTACAGGCCTCGTGCCGGAGGCCTGGAAGGAGGCGAACGTACAACCGATCCCCAAGAAAGGGGATCGATCCGATCTAGGCAACTATCGACCCATAGCTGTCACCTCAGTCATTTGCAAGGTGCTCGAGCTTCTTATTAATAAGCAGCTCATGCGATACCTGGAGGATCACTCGCTAATCAATGATCGGCAATATGGCTTCAGGCCAAAACGATCAACGGGTGACCTCCTGGCATTCGTCACGCATGTATGGGGTGAGGCTATGGAAAAGTTCGGCGAGTCCTTGGCTATTAGCCTGGACATCGCCAAAGCTTTCGATAGGGTCTGGCATGCTTCGCTCCTTTCCAAGCTTCCGGCATATGGTCTACCTCCTCAACTGTGCAGCTGGATTGCCAGTTTTTTAAACGAGCGCCGAGTGCGGGTCCTCTGCGATGGCCAGGCTTCTCGCTTCTTGCAAGTGAATGCCGGGGTACCGCAGGGGTCCGTACTGTCACCAACTCTCTTTCTTCTGCATATCAATGATATGCTTTCCCTCGGGAACATTCATTGCTATGCAGATGACAGTACATTGCACGGGAGTTACTCGGTTCGTCCGACGGCGGGGCGATTTGTGATAGAGGAGGAGAGACGACATCTCGTGAGTGATCTCGACCGAAACCTCGACAGTATCTCCCAATGGGGTGCCGAGAACTTGGTCGAGTTCAATGCCCACAAAACACAGGCGTGTGCATTTACAGCGAAAAAATCCCCTTTCCTTCCCCTACCCACTCTTCAGAATGCAATATTACCAATGAAGGACAATCTAGACATCCTTGGCATAGACGTTCGTCGAGAGCTCAATAACACAAAATACATTGAGAGATGTATTGGGCTAGCTTCGCGGAAACTAGGAATACTGAACAAGGTAAAGCGATTCTTTACACCGCACCAGAGGTGTCTGCTGTACAAAACGCAGATTCGACCCTGCGTTGAATACTGCTCTCACCTCTGGGACGGCTCCGCGAAGTATTTGCTGGACGCACTCGACGCTATGCAGCGACGCGCTGTTCGCATTATAGACTGTCCGGAGGTAACGGGAAGCCTTGAGCCGCTAGCCCAGCGCCGAACAATTGCTTCCTTGGCCGCGTTCTACCGTATTTACCACGGTCAGTGTTCTGAAGAGCTCTTCAACCTGATCCCACCCTCTCCCTTCCGATCCCGAACAACGCGTGCCGGCCAGAGATGTCACCCTCATACCGTGGAAACCGTCTTCGCGAGAACCGAGCGTTTTAAACGATCGTTTCTCTGCCGAACGATGGTGGCTTGGAACGCCCTGCCTGCGCACGTGTTTCCTCCAACATATAACCCTGGGCTCTTTAAGCGAAGCGTGAAGAGGCACATTACTGGGTCGTCAAGTTGAGGGCCACTCTCTATAGTATTCCTGTGTACTGTGAGAGTCGCCCTCAATTGCCAGACGTCGCCTCAGCTTACCATCAGGCGGGTGGCGTCAATTTGTCGATCTAAATATAAAAAAAAAAAAAATAAAAAAAAAAAAAATGCATTTTTGTAAATTGGATTGACTTGGAATCTGGGTATTGGCCAGTTTTACTTTTTGTACGCTTTTGGAGGGTGCTATTCCATTGTATGTCTCATGTTGGCCACAAGTTGTATGCAAATGTATACAAGTTGCACATGTGACATCATACTTGCAATGCAAGCCTTGCATAATGCTCAACTCCGCACATTTTCAATGTAGCAAGTTCCACCAAGTGCAATCAATCGACAGTATAAATAGTGAAACAATTAATATTATCATACACAACTTGCTGGTTTGCTAATACATAAACAGGATTGGTATAAAAACTAATAGTTCTGCGAACAGTAGACCTCGCGTTATATTCGGGTCCTAACATCCTTTTGGGACATTTCTCCCCCCAATGAAAAAATCTCTTCGACAAAAGTTGCGCCTTGCAACAAAGAACACTTGTGCCAAATTTCATGAAAATCGGCTGAAAAATGCGGCCTGTAGACCGGAACTGACACATGGCCAGTCCTCGAGTTGAAACTGAAACGCTTCGCTCGCTCGGTCAATGAAAAGAAAAAAGGTATAGAAATGCGTATTCGGTATAATGTTTTTATTAATGTTTGGTATATTTAACAAACTATTATCAAGGTCTAATTTATCAACATTTATTTAGAAATTGACTTGTGGTCGGTAATGTTTCTGGAACTTGTTGGCTCTCAAAGAGAGTTTCATCTGCCATTTAGCTTGAACACGTTTCATGAAGTGTATGTCGCGGGCTTTCCTGTAAAGCAGACGCCATGATGGATTAAAATCCGGTCACATTGAGGTAACCGATCCAGGTACTATTGACCAATAATTGTCGGATCGGTACCACTCGGGAAACAGTAGCCTTCAATCAAATCAAAACAAAATCGGTTAACCCAGTCGAAAGATATATTTTTGTGGGTGACATAAAAAAGCATAGACGAATGGAAGTCAGCTAAAAGGGAATCTCACACACGTCCGTTTCTCTGAAGAGGTCCGTAGAGGTGTACTGTATGCCCAAACCTGGCCAGTTTGAGTATGTTTTGTTCGATAGACATTTAAATGAATAAATGGGAAAAAATGTGCACATTATGTTTTTTTGAAGAAAACAGTAGGTACATACATACAATGGCGCTTATATCCCCGAGGTGAATTACCAGGTAGAGATGAATTACCTACATTTCAACCTAACTTTTTCCAAATTGGTTCAACTTGGAAAATCCATTTTTTGTTCCACAAGGTGTCTTCGCATGTGGTCCCTAAAGCTAAAAACACACTGGTCCTTCATATACGACGTATGTCGTGCGACGTGGGAGACGAGCGACACACTGGTTCTACGTATACAACATCTTACGACTTCTGATGTATACGTTATTTGAGGTGATGTCTGCGAGTATCTTACACGCTAAGACACTTGTGTGACAGCATCGTACGCGTGGGATAGCATGGGAACACGCGAATCTGGCGCGGTGACGCGTAAGGCAGCGTGGTGAATGATCAGTGTGTGTTGTCATATAAATTGTATAAGCCAGATCCGGTTCAGATATCATTATGCGTGGTATACGTGGTGTGTGAAGGAAGAGTTTGCCCGTGCCTTTAACATTTGAATATAACTTGTAGTAAATGGTGTAGACGGTAGATGATAAAAAAATCAGTTGGCGTAAATAAAAAATAATGATAAACGTACTTGGCAGCTAATGCTTGTTCTTTTGGTGCCCAGCCAAGCGCCTTGTAAACGCCAAGAAGCCTGTGCAGTTTGTGGTCGGATTTCTTCACTAAAGCTTGACTGTTGTGTGTCAAGTTCTGTTTGTAGTATCTGAAATACAATGGTTGAATTAGATTAAATGACAAAAGCTGGTAGGTTTTTAATTCATATTAACTATGCAAACATGATTAAACTGGTTCACCGTATAGTAACGATACAATGTATTACCAATTTTTTTTTATTTACCCTATTTTTAAACGACATCCAAAAAAGGAGGTTCTCAATTTAAAGGTGAACGCACACTTATCCGAGCCGAACGCGTCGAACGATTCGAATGAAACGAATTTTAGAATTCTGTATATGAAATCTCATGAAACCTCGCACACTTTCCCGCGTCGAATCGTCCGAATCTGGAAGAACCCGGATGACGTCATCAGCTTCGGCGCGGCTTATGCGGTCGATTCGACCAATGCGCTTGCATTAAATCAATTTCGTACGGGTACGACACTACGACAGAGCAACGTGCGAATAACATGTATAATAATATGTAATAACAGTGCGACAGGCGTAAAGGAAATAGAAATGATTTCTTCGACGCGCTCGATTCTTTCGGGGTGGTCAATTCTTCCGGTGCGGATATGTGTGCGAGGCCTCCTTAACTTCGATTCGTTCAATGCGTTCGGCTCGAACGCATTGAACGAAAGGTGAACGCACACTTATGTGCGTTCACCTTAACTGTATGTCTTCTTTTATGTTTGTTACCTATCTTTGAAACCTTTGGAACCGATTCTGAAATTTTATTTTTTAATTGCAAGCTACTGCTTTTCGTGTGGTTCCGTTTCAATTTGGTCCCATTGCGACAATTATTTGGTCCCGTGACGTATTTTATAATTTTTTTTTTTACTTTTGACGCTTCAACGAAACAAACGACCGCTGGGCATTATGTCCGGTTCAGTTCCCCGTTTCCCAAGGTACAAAACATCGGGAAATTGTCACCAAAAATTCCTATATTTTATTGTTACAATTTTATAACGTAGAGTAGCAAACAGACAAAGCCATTGAACTGTGTTATCAAAATATTAGATAACAATAACCTACTATTGATTGGTGTAGTTTAACGTCAGCGTTGTCGATAATGTAATGTAAACATTCATTAGTGAACAACGACGCAGAAAGTATACTTTATGTAGTAATAATAAATAACTAGTTATCCCAGCGAACTTTGTATCGCCTCAAATATAAAAATATTAGCCGTCAGCAGTCGAAAGTCTTTTTTAACATCTAAATTACTGTACTGATAATAATAAAAAAAATAGTAATTTCTGTAATTCTTCTCACTCATGCACGTGTATATGCATATATAAAATATAAAAATAAAAATAAATTATGTAAATTGGAAAACGCGACGGACGGACAGACAGACAGACAAATTGTCGTATTAAATATATAGATTACTACGCCGTTTTCTTTTCTTTGTACCGCCTTGGTAAAAAGAAAAGGTGTTTTTTTTCTTCTTTTTTATGATTTTTTTTCTGTTTCTCAAACGATCTACAGCCCATTCTATATCTAATAGTACAAGATCCCACTGCAGAATATTGCGCTCATCGAGTATTTGCTAAAAACTAAATTTTTACTCATATTTACGATTAGGAGAATATATACCTACTAGGTTGCCTATAAAAATGGGGCCGCTAGTAATTTTAATTAAATTATTGTTAATTGATTTTGGGGAAAAAATTTCACTCACTTGTTTTTTAAATAAAATATCGTCCACTTCACGGCAATATATATAAAGACTGAAAAATCACGGTTGCCGTTGCGCACTTGACCGCACCTCTTCGCAGCCAGGTGTAAACAGGTATGATTTTGATGCATTTATGCGTTCATAACTTACATTTATTATTTATATATCAAAATAAAGCAATTTTTTTCTGTTTATTATGATATACGGTTGCTTAATTAAATCTGGCCGCATATAAGGGTTGCTGGCTGTTAAAGATGGTAAATATTTAAGGTAGAGTGAAAGACAGTTAGCGCGTAACACCATTAGTCAGACGACGATAGCGATTGCCAGCTGTACGACGCTTTTAAGCCATTGCGCATGCGTCGAATGCTAGTGTTCTCAACCACCAATGCAAACAGTAGTAGGGACGACTTAATAAATACTCCAAAAGAAATGTCTTCCTTTTCAAAATGACAAAAAATTAAAAATAATATATATTTTTATTTTTTTGCTAAGACTTTAATAAATATCTAGGTATAAATTTTAATAATAAGACCGTTTTGCATTAGAACAAAACAGTTATTATATGTGTGAAGAAACATACTATGTCGATGAAGACCTGTTTGTTATCTGCTGGTGAAAGAGCCTGTAAAGTGTACCCATTCTGAATGCTATGTGGAAATTAAAGAAAACTGATCTATGAATAATTCTGGAATAATTTAGATAAAGATTGTCATTCTGACTCTTCATAGCCACTTCTCTTCTGATATACCTTCCAGAAGATTTGCTTACTAAAGACACAGCTACCAATTTGAATTCCAAGGGTCTTAATCGTATTATTTGTTCTCCTTTCTTTAAAACTCTGCAATACAATCTATTAGCCTCCCCGTCAACCACTCCCGCCAAGCCAAAAGCGCTGGTACTTTTACTGGTGTTAAGAGTGGACTCAATAATGAGAATGTCTTGCCGGGACGTTAGACTAACTCATTAGGTTTTAGATATTAGGCTAAGGATGCTTACATGATTAATAGTACATCTAGTGTGCTACAGCTATTGTAATTATTGAAAAAGATTGTTTTTAAAGCCAACAAGTCCATGACTATTACATCTTACCTTTATCTTACTGGTCGGACCCAGACCAGTGGCAATAAGAAGCTAAACTACTCCCTACGCTAAGCTATTTAGCTTGTGTGGAAGGTTCTAAACCTTTAATATTAAATAATGTTACCTACTTTAACTACCCTGCTTCTCTGTTGGTAACAAACGCTTATAAGCCTTATCACAACGCGATTATAAGCCTTCCCCAAAAGTTAACTTGGTATCTGACAAGATTGTCTACAAAAATAACAACTCGCTTAAGGAAACAACTTTAACATTAACTAACACTAGCTGCAATACTAATAAGAATATAATTAAATATATAATGGATAGAGTAAGAATAGTTCTAATATTCTATTGTAATCTAAAATAATTCTTATTTTATTATATATCAAAAGATACCGAAATAGGTACTAATAGGTAGGTACCTAAAATGGGGTACAAAAATATTAAATGTAAAAGAGATCACTTTGTGGACATCACTCTGAACTAGTATCCCACAGGTATTTCCTATCAAGGCAAAATTCCTACATTCAAAGTATCAAAATTACACATAATATATTATGTTATTAAAATTATTGTTACAAAACAGTTTTTTATAGGTACTTTATTTTATATTTGATGAAGTTCTCACTCAACCGTTATTGTGTAAAGCAATTGTTGGATCTCATAATTTTCTTGATGATACATAAAATCAGGAGTTGGGTCTACGTACAAAACACAATAATCTTGGTTATGTAAATGTTGACCATAGCTATTTATTTAATCTCTCTTAAGGGCCCAGATCGTGAAAATCACCGAAAAGAGTGTTACGATTTTTCATATTTAACCTATTTACATATGATTAATAACAACGATAATTTGTATATATTAAAATGAAAGACCAAAAATGATGTTAGTGCTAATTTTAACTCTTAAAACCCTGTAGTTGTTATATAATAAACGTCAACAAACGCACAAAATTGAGAAAAAATTCGAAAACCTGCCTTCGTATTTTTCAGATTTAACCCAATAAATCAACACAAATTGATAAAAAGAAACACTTTTTGAATACTGAAAAAGCCAATAAATATAACCATGTACTTTTTTTTGTACCTTTACAAACAAAGACTTCCCCTTTTAAAGCCCTAAAATCTAGATATGTTTTACGTAAATTCTCCATAGAAAAATGTATGCAAATTCAAACGCGTCCCGATAGAACGATCGTCGCAACTAATCGCCAGTGCGCCATAGAATTTCAAAGTGACTCCACGCGTGTCGGATGCTACAGCAAAATTACGTGTTGTGAATTTGTGTTTTTTGTGAAAAACTGTAAGTACAATATTTTTATAACTAATTTACTTTCAGTAAATAGAAAGTACCGATATAATGAAAGTCTGAAAGAAAACCATGATGGAACTAGATATAAATCGTAAGAAATACAAAATTATTTACTTTGTTGCGTAGGTCATTTTATGAACCTTGTAAAGTAGGTATCAATTCAGGCTTGAAACAATCAAAGCCCTGCCCACCTTATTTTCTCGAGATATGAACTGGCGGGGTATATAGTTCTCTGCACGACATACATAGATTTTTCAACATGATAAAGGCAATAGGTATCATAAACGTAATTGGTAATCGAGGGTCTCTTTTCGCAGGATAATTTGCTGAGTGCCATGCCAGCGAAAAGAAAATTTAGTACGCATTATAAAAACGTGAAAGCCAAAAGATCTCGGAATAAAATGTAAGTTCCTCCCTACTTATTTATTTACCTGCCTACTTGACTACGTCTTGTCCTAAATACCTAGAAAAAATTTACTAGATTTGTGTTAGTGTCAAGTAAAAATCCTAGTTTTATTACTTTTATTTGTGTGTATGCTTATCATGTCTTAGTAGTAATAATAATATAATCTATTTGCATTTTGAACAGGGTAGGTACATTACAAAGCAAATAGGTACAATGATTTAGATCGCCTGATTCAGACATATACCTACAACAGCATGTAAATATTGATTTGACATGTAATTAGATAGGTACACAATTAGGTATGTCAGTCTAAGAAGAAAAATTACAATGTCCAGTAGGTAATAATTACGTAATTTCAATATCTATATAAGTAATAAAGTCAATTTCTATAGGAACAATTTTCATAATAATAAATTTTATTACATAATATAGTATTAGTTTTCATATATTTATGTATTTCAAAGCAATGAGTTTGCTTACACTATTATTAGTTACAGTATTATTAGTTTTCATGTTCATCATGTCTAAATATGTGGAAGTGGAAGTAGGTATGTTTCCTATCAGAAATTGCACGGGCGCGCGCGCGCCGTGCCTGGCGTAGGGTTGTACAAAAATTACAAAATAAATAAAAAGTGGATATTGATGAATAATATTTCCAGTACTGAAAATGAATACGTAATTCTTGTAGACTTGTTACATAAATAAACAAACTAGCTAGTGATGGGCGAAGACAAAATCTCAGTACCTACAGTTTTTTTTTGCAATATTTATTATTTTCATTGTGAGACAAACACATACTTCTCAATTACTTTCTCAAAAGAAAATTCACGTTCAAATCTCGTATTTTACCAAAATCAAGAATTTTTTTTGTAAAATATTATCTTTTACGCGACTGGTGTACGTATGTATGTATGTATACTAAGTAATATATCTTTGTGGCACGATAAGTTCAAAATTATTGAACCGATTTTAATGTTTTTAGTATCATTAGAATTGTCTTCTAAGCCCGAGTGACATAGAATAAGTGACGCCATAAAAAACCAATACGTATAGCGTAAAGGAAATTTATAATTTCTGTTCATCACGAACATAATATTGTATGAATTCTTTTGCACTTTTATATTTGTCTTCGTCAGTTATGAATATAAATAAATAAACAATAAAAATGTTAAAACCCGACAGATTAAAAAATGAAAATGTGTAATAAAAATAAATAACAACACCATTGTAATATAGCGTATTTAGCAGTCGGGGCCTATTTTTATTATTTTTGTAGTAGTATTTTTGTAGACCTGACACTCGTCGAATAGAACCTGTTGGGTTACTTCCAGCAATTGTTGGATGCGGATTAATGGACGCGGTAGAAATTTTAAGTAAAAGACTGTCATATCATTCTAGAAGTTTAATTCATAATTGCACAAGTAATATAGTTGAAAGTTTTAACGGAGTAATTGCCAAATTAGTTGGGGGTAAGCGTGTAAATTATTCTTCCCGTGGTTCTTATGCGGGCCGATGCGCAGCTGCTGTTGTGTCTTTTAATACGGGATCGATTCATAGTAAAACTCATGAAGTCATATTTAAATCTAGTCCTAATCCTTTGATCGCGAAAGTGGAAAATAGTAATCGTAGAAACCGTTTAATTGCTAAACCTAAATTAAGATTGAAAAAAAGCCACAGCGCTGTATCGAAAGACACTATGGACCAAACTGCGAAAAACCTGATCTGAGTCCAGAATTATATGAGAAAGCCAAGTCATCTTTTTTAGTTGATTTAAAGTTGTCTTGTGCTGAAAGAGAGGAGCTTGAAAGGTCGACCCATTTGCAAAGAAGTAGTGCTGAGTGGATGAGTACAAGGAGAAAATTACTAACCTCATCATCGTTCGGGGAAGTTTGTAAAAAACGAGAGAGCACAAGTTGTGCTGCTCTTGTTTGTAAAATCGTTTATGGTAGTAATATCTCCAGTTTGCCTGCTGTACGGTACGGTATCGAAAACGAAGAAACTGCAATTAGACAGTTAGAAATTCAAGAGAATATTAGTATACAAGGTTGCGGTTTGTTCGTCGACGATCAATATGAATTTCTTGGTACTACACCAGATGGCATTTATGCAAACGGTTTAATTGAAATTAAGTGCCCACATTCTTTAGCTGGCATGACTCTTGATGAAGCAATGGCCAAACATACCTTTTGGGTTAAGGACAAGGCTTCCAAGGGTTATGTCATAAATAAAAATCATTACTGGTATTTCCAAATTCAGGGACAGCTACATATAACTAAAAGAAACGTTTGCATGCTTGGCATCTGGTTTGGTGCTACTGTACCTATGAAAGTTTATATTATGGAAAAGGACGACAAATTTTGGAAGGAGAAAATGGAGATGAAATTAGTTATATTTTATTACGATTGCCTCCTTCCAGAATTAGTTGATCCTCGGCAGTCACGAAGCATGCCTATTCGTGACCCGCCCAATGTCATAGAGGCTATGAAAGAGAGGAAAGAAAGAGCTTTACGTGTTTTGAAAGAGAAGAACGTCTAATGATTTTGAAAGAGACTGAGGTAACTTAACTACCCAGCCGGTCGATTCACGTAAACACGCCAGTTCAAAAGTCGTTTTAACTTAGAAACTTAGAAATCGCCTTTTGGTTTTCTGTTTTTAACGCACTTACTTATCTAGTCTTGGATTGTCATAAATCTTCCAATAGCTCAATTTCTATACAATTCCTATACGATTTTGAAGAGTTACCTGGTGTAAACCCAAGGTCCGATCCTAATGAAATTAAAATGTGACCACACGGGATCACCAGCTTTCAAATAAAAATAAAAAATCATCAAAATCGGTTCAAAAAATACAGCGAATTGAGAATCTTCTTCTTTTTTTAAGTCGGTTAAAAAGTGTGCGAAGTGACATTTTTAAGTCACTACGCACACCGTAGGGTTTTTATTACGTGAATCGGGCAGCTGGTAACATTTTCATTCTGATAGGTTTTGCAATAGCAATTGATTTTATCATCAAATTAGTAGAAATCAGAATTTGATCAGTAATCATTAAAATGAAAAAAACATTAGAAACTCTTAAACTCATATTTTGTTATTGTTTACTTTCGTTTAATTAAGTATATGAATAATTTATAAATTTCATGTTTGTTTATAACTAATTTTTGTACAACCCTAGCACGCTTTTTAGGTGGCGACTCATATTTTGTTTACTTTTAATTATATGAACCATTTTTATACTTGTGTTTCATTTATTGACAATTTTTTGTACAACCCTAGAAGATTTTTTAGATTGCGAGGTGATCGTAAGTTGAGTTTACGCAATAGGCACATTTCCTTGCGTAGATATAAACACTAGCGAGGAAAGGCGTGATGTTATTTCGACCGTACTTCCTACTGAATTTGCAATTATTTTATTGAATGAAAATTTTACGAAATAAGAATAAACTTTGGTAGTAAAATTACAAATAAATACATAGGTACTCGTAGTTGGAATTTTAGGTAAGTAGAATACAAAAAGGTCAGTCCGGACCTGCTCTTGATTGTTTATTATAAATAGAAAATCATAAAAATTGTGTCTCAAACTACTCTTATTTATTTATCTAGTAATTAGGATCATTTTATAACGAAAACTACTCTTGGAATATTTTACAAATAGGCAGTCGTTTATTTCCAATAATTCAACATTTTTGTTATGCTGTAAATATTCAACTTCAATAACAATAACTCAACGTGGAACGTTTGTCGCAAAACATTTTCAAAATCGCGCTCTCTGGGTCATTCACCCGCCCGTCGGATGATTCGGGCAACAATAGCGCTGCTGTCGCTCAAAATCGACTTTATCCGTGCGCGGCCTGGGCCCTTAACATCTTTTAATTTGTTTAAACACTTTGTAACTTGTTTAGATTAGTTGAAATCAATATTTATAAAATTAAATTTAATTCACTAGGAATTTTTTGACGTGGTTTTAACAACAAAAATACAGGTAACATAAGATGAGACCAGGTAAGGTACAGATTTACTATGTTATACGACATAATTCATTGAACGCATTCTTCATCGACATAGTATGTTTCTAAAAAACTACTATAGTCCGGCAAGCTCGTGCGCGACCGTCCTGCGGGGTGACAGACGGTGGCGGGGACGAGGTACTAAAGATGTCAGCGGGTAGCGGGTGGTGCAGCGGGGAAACGCGTGCATCTGCGCGTCAAATACGGCAGTTTCGGCCGCGCAGTCGAAGCGGCAACACGTGCTTGATATTCCGTACTACTTTGAGTTCGACGCACACGAGATTAAGATCTCAGGATGAGTAAGGCTATCTCAAGACAAGTTAAGGAAGTTGTACATAAAGTGTACCAATTTTTTGTAAGGCGAAAAACGAGGACGAATATTATAATTCAGATCGAGTATTTGACGATGAAATGGACAGGTACGTTATTGTTTATTAACATAATCGATAATTATTGCTTTAACTTGGCAGAGTGCTCAAGCTATAATCTCGGAATCATGTCATTGTACGTGAAGTTGTTTATTATTTCTATAGTACATTTTTGTCTTTTTAGATTCATAATTCAACTGGGTGAAAACGACGATGATGATGACGACGAAAGTTATGAAGAAGATCAAACAGAGAGTGAACATGAAAGTGATATGGAAATTGATTTATAATAAAACAATATATCATAATTTTAGTTTTCCTAATAATTTGTCCTCAAGCATAATAAAAAAATATAAACAATAAAAGTAGTTCTATCTTTTTATTTACTCCTATATTACGTCACAAGTAAGTACAACTTATCGCAAGATTTATCCTGGCACACTTCTCTTCGTGTGTAGCCGTGTGCTAGAATGGCGCGCTACCTCGTCCCCGCCACCGTCTGTCACCCCGCGGGACGGTCGCGCACGAAATTGCCGGACTATAGCGGCCACATTTTTATAGGCACATTTTTATACCAGGTTGGTAGGTATATATTCTCCTAATCATAAATATGAGTAAAAATTTAGTTTTCAGCAAATACTCGATGAGCGCAATATTCTGCAGTGGGATCTTAGACTATAATGACACCTTAATCATAATTTTCGGAGAAAGAGAAAAAGTTTCGACTTATAAAGCACTTGTTGACTTGACTATACCTAATACTTATATAAAAGAACACCAAATCGATCCTTTGACCTTGATTGGACCGGGGAACTCTATATGTATATATATGGAGCAGTGGTCCAACTGCAAAGATAGTTGGACCACTAGTCCCGTGGTCCAATTAATTGGACAGAGTAGTTGAACAAAAAACAGAGTGGCCCCGTTGCGAGAATTTTTACCTCATTAGTGAGCGATGACCAACTGTAACACCAGATGGCAGCACCAATTGTACATCATCACCATCCAGGGTCGCAGGACCGTCCACTTCCTCATCCACTTCCATATTATCATCGCCATCCTTCTCTTGCTCGGGGTATGATGAACTGTCAAAAAAATTGTTCTTATATACAATACATATTTCAGTGTCCAGTTTCCATTGTCCCATGAATTCAAAAATAAATATACCTATTATGAACATTTGTAAATGTTAAGGCCAACTTAATAGATGTATAGGTCTTAATTTTTAATTAATTTATTGGTCTTAATTAATTTTTATAACTAAACTCGTTATGAACCATAGCAAAAGAAACCATTTGAAATCTGAACTTTACACAAAGAGCATATTATTCTCAGTAAACCTTGAATTACGTTTCCTAATAGCATATAATCTGTACCTACCTATTATATTAACACAAGTAATTAAATATATTGCCAGACTTTCTAACCGAATGTTATGATTATAACCATTAAAAAACCGGCCAAGTGTGAGTCGGACTCGCGCGCAAAGGGTTCCGTACAGAAACGGCAAAAAAATCACGTTTTTTATATGGGAGCCCCCTTAAATATTTATTATATTGTTTTTTAATATTTGTTGTTATAGCTGCAACAGAAATACATCTGTGAAAATTTCTACTTTCTAACTATCACGGTTCATGAGATACATACAACAGGCAGACGGAAAGGTTCCTGTTTCACCCTTTTGTTACAAAAATCTAAAAATTGAAAAATAACTATACACCTAACAAACTGTTAAGTGTAACATATAAAAGAATATGAAAAATACCTATAATCATAGTAATCTGTATACTCTGCTAAGGCAAGTCCCTCATGCAACATTTTACAGTGCCCTTTGTCTATCATATGAGCTCGAGCGGCTTCCATCGAGTAGAATGTACGGCCAGTGTCATTACACCAAAGACACATGTAACCACATGAAATCTATAAATAAAAAAGGTTCAATTTTAGAAAAACGAACTTAATATTATCTCTCTATCTATATGTATAAATAAAAATAAATCGCCGTTTGTTTGTCTCGCTAAAACTCAGGAACTAATTTTGGTCGTGAAATATTCGTGATGATCCAGAGAAGGTTTAAAAGGACGCCACGATGTTAGTATAAAATATATATTTAAAGTAATGTGTAAAAAACTAGCCAAAACAAATATTACCTTTTCTCCTAAATATAATAACAAATCCTTGAGACTGGTACAGTATTCTACATCAGGTATATAGAAGGAGTGAATTTCAGACATATGCTTGAGATTCTTGACCATATTCCTACTGTGATGTCCACAGAACAGACAATCTCGTGGGTTGATCAAGGAGTCACTACCCTTTAGACGACAATCCTCCCATTCATCAGAATCAAGCTGAAACAACATTTATAGGTATTGATAAACCCAAAATAAGTGGAAATAATATTCTTTACAGGTCGACACATAATGTGTTCCGCTTCCACACATCCCTTTCAGACGTCACCACTACAGATAACCTCTTTCACGCATTCCATACATCTGTTCTTGGTTCGACCTCTACTTCCAAAGCCCTCTCTTACATTCATACTGTACACATTAGTATTGTTCTAAAGTAATTTACAAATATTATGAGTGCATAATAATTTCACATACCTCCTCTATTTCAGAATCAGTTTCAATATACTCATCATCATCAGCATTAGCGTTAACCACTACAAACTTGGCAGGATCCTGGGTTGAACTTGATACAATCTTAACAAAACTCTCAGTGTCTGATGGTCCACTATGTTCCTCCTCCTGTTTTCCACTCTCTACATTTGTCTCCACACCAATTTCGTGCTCCACCTGCTGCTTACCGATCTCAACATACTTTTCCTCACACAATTTGTGTTTTTTACTATTCAGGTGATTGCTGTATGCATTCTTTGTATTGAAGAGTTTGGAACAGCACTTGCAAAATTGTGATTCATCCTGATTTGAGGTCTGGCTTTGTATGTGCTCTTTAGCCCGTATTTCAAATTCTTCAAGTGTTACGGGTGGTATTGAGGCTACCTTTCTTTGCAAATTGTACCTATGCCAGTCTTGTTTATAATGTTCGCGCTGCAATTCAGGTGTCTTGAACATAACCTGACATGTTATACAAGTAAAAGAATCAGGCATATTAACTGATAATGGAAAAACTTTTACGAGATCACTTCACAGCTAATTGAACACTAATATAGATAGAAATTTCAATTTGATTTAGTTATCAACAAATTGGAAAACATGAGCACAGACAGACAGACTGAGGAATGAGGGGTTTGATGAGGGGGCGGGGGGGTTCAGGGGAGTTGGAGGGAGGAGATAAAAAGCAATAAAATATTACCTATTATGTAGGTATGTACCTATGTATGTACTCGATTTATTTCAATTCTGCGCAAATACAATGATTTTCATTCAACATTAATTCATTTCACTCATCATTTCATCAAAATTGTCAATCTCATTCATTGATAAAAATGGATTCGCTGGTATAGTCGGTGGCTTTAGGGTTGGTTTGGTGTATTGGTATTTCCGGTTGATCTAAAGAAAACTGTCACTGTCATGAAAAAAGACAATTGACTGACAGACAACATTACATTTTAAAATTATTAAATTGTATAGTGGTTATTTGTGTTTGATTTATTTGTGTAAACTAGAATAATGATGTTCACTATTGACTCACTATTTTAATTTCTATATATCTCTATAATTAGGGTTTATAACTTATTTGGATTTAAACTACGCCTTCTGAATATAAACACCTGTATTGTAAAAATGTTGGAAACTGAAGAAGTAGATGATGACTTTTTTACACCAGTTGCTAGGTGAGTTGGTTTACAACGAATACATTCAATACATTAAAAATGTATTGTTTCATTCATTAGTGATCGTTAGTCAGTCAGTAGTCAGAGTGAATTATGAACCATGCACCTCATCATAGCTAAAAGAAAATTATTCCATTGCATGTGTTTATGATTACAGTACATCTCTAGCAAGTATTTTTGGAAATGTATCTAAAACGAAAGATAGCACTGAAAATGACTCATTGAAATATATTCCACCAAAACCACAAAATTTAATACCCAAGAAAAATGAACCAACGAAAGTTACTGAATGTGTATTGGCATGTGCACTCATCGCACATGAGTGGTAAGTTATAGCCATTGATTCCTTACAAGATACAAACATTCATACATAATAATCACATGTATATCCTGAGGGAAAAGGTAAAGGTGTAGTGAACACCCTCATTTTACCAGTAGTATGGTTGGCTCCACGTAATGATGGTGTGCTGCAATCACCAATACCAGATACTATGTTATGTATGTATTCAATAGATAACCATTCTGTTATCCAAACCAATGTGACATACTACAATCTCAACAGTCTGACCAATATACAGATCCATTTTAATTTATATACATAATTACATTATATTATATTTCCAGGTGTAACAATGTCTATGTTTCAAGAGGAAAGCTTGGGTTTGCTATAATTAAAATTCAAAATACTGGTGACCACAATATTATCCTCTATGATTCTCACAAAACAACTCTATCTAGTACTGCCATTTCACCACAATTGGAAGTAACAATTAAAAATGGGACATATATTTCTTTTTATGATATTCTTCAAAGATATTGGAGTATCTATGGTACAAATGAAGAAATACAAAAAATTGAATGCTTATTAAAATGTTTAGGTGCTGTTGTTAATTATTCCAATCAATTAGACAAAGGCCTTCTTGAGCCTAACGATTCAGTAAAAGAAGCAAATGCCTCCATAGAAGAATCTGTGCAACAAAACAGAGAAAGTGATACTGATTCCTCTGTGAATAGAAAAACTAAAGCGTCGATTTTAAACCGCATGGCTAATATGGGCCACTCAGTTCTACCATCAAGAAATCTACCAGTAGAGAGAACTAGTGACTCCTCAGATGCAAATGAAAATGAAATCCAGCCAAAAACAGTTAGACACAAAACTACAAAACCTTTTATGAAAAAGAGTAATATAGAATTTGTGCCAGAATCACACCACAGAGCACAGCAAATGGCAGATACAGAGTCTGAAAAAAATATGGCTATTTTTAGTCATCACAGTCAGTTAGTACCCTTATCTAATACAAGTATAATAAGTAACCCCAGTAATGAAATGAATATGTTTTTAACAGAACAGAGAATTAACAACAGTGAATTGAGAATCAATATGAACAGGATTACTGACAAGGTAGATTCTGTTATGGACAAAATTAATAGCATTCAATATAATAGTCCACCTACTAATGTATCCACTGACATACTACTGAAACTACTTGCAGAATATGAAAACAAAATTAAAGTGTATGAAGAACTGCTTAAACCACAAGGTACCAGTAAAACTAAAGTTGCTGAAAATCAATTAATATTAAAAAATGAAGAAATCGGAGTACTAACAAATAAATTAGTTGAAACAGAAAAGATAAATAATGACAAAAATAGTGAACTAGATAACCTTCGAAAAGAGATACAATTTTTAAAAGATAAAGATACACAAAATAAAGACAACTATGATAAAAGAGAAAGAGAGTTAGTAGCAAAAGTTAATAATCTAGAAGATAGCTTAAAAGAAAAAAGTAAAAAAATAGAATGTAATACAGATGTTGATCCCAATAATACTGATATACAAGGTAAAGTGAAGAATATCATGAATGATACTTACCAAACAATTTCCATGAATTTTGTAGACAACACTCAATATTCTGGTGAAGTTGTGAAGAGAATTGTTGGGACTGTTATAAAGAAAATCACTATTAATATGTTAAGTGAACTAAATCAAGGCTACAATTTAGACACACACTAGTTTTTTAAGATAAAAACTGTAATTGTTATGGAATATACCAGCTTAATGTGTACATAGAAGGTGCCATCCTCAAAATTGTTTATGTAAAAAATACTTATTTAAAAATTTGTATTATCTATAAGTCGACATTGAATACTGCTGTGAGGGTTTTGTATTCGACAAACGTACGTCGCTCATCGTGTACTTATGCCTAATAAGTACTTTAAGGACAATATTATTGTAAATAACAACGTTTTTTTATTTACGAAAAGTGTAGACACTAGTGTTAAACATACTTTTGTTCAGGATTATGTGCTTCATATTTTTATAAAAATGTCAAATGTCATGCTCTCCAGGTAAATTTACGCTTGTTCGTACACCGCTAAAGGAGGGCGCTAAAGCAGAAATAGGCACTGAGCCTAAGTAAATGGATGATGATTATTCATGATAATATTTATTTAATACTAGTGGTCGCACTATGGAACAGTAAATTATTTTATTCACCCATGGTCAACCCGTGACCACGGCTCTTGTAACAGGGCCGAAACGTCGGGTAATAAAGAGGTATGTATATATCTCAATAATCGCGTAAAATACCCGTTAGTCTTAAGTTTATAATGTGTACAAAACGCGAAAGTTTAAAGAAGTATTTTATTATAAATAAAGAAATATGTACTTGTGAAAAGTATTGTGGAGATCGGATAATAAATGAGGCCGCTAGCCTGGAAAAACGTTAAAACATTTAAGCTTTTCCTCCCAATCAAAAAACTCACGACTGAAAATATTGTTTCTAGTTTTTATACGTGTGCAAAGCTTCGTGAACCACCATACATCACGCCTATATCCCCGAAGAGGTAGGCAGAGGTGCATCACACACCCATACCTTTGCCTTGCGTTTGTTGGTCACACATAATAGGGGGCAAGCCTATTGCCATTACCGGGTACTATAGAATATTCAAAACTGAATATGCAATCCTAAATCCCATAGATAGGACAGATGTTACATACCACTAAATAGAGTATCTGCAGTTCGAGCATCAAAGTTGCTAGTAGTAGTTGAAGTGAAGATCGGATAAAAACTGGTTGCTATGCTAGCCTGTACTGTAACACACATACCATATAGACATTAAAAATATAATTTGACCTTTTTTCCCCATTCAAAAAAGCTCGAGATTTTTTTATTATATTAAAGAATATTTGTGCCAAGTTTCGTGGCGAACGGATAAAAACTGGCTGCAAGCCCGGACGACAGGAAAATTGTCCAATCTCAAAATGTAGAGGCTTTGTTCGCTCGGTAGATTAGCCGCATAATATGTATGCTTTGATTGACTTCAACCCAGAGTTCAACCATTACCTCCTAAGGTCCAAGCGAACCTGACACAAAACTTACTGGTGCCATGCCAGAAACATTAAATAAAAAAACGAGCGAGGAACACAGTACCTACATGTACATGTTCAATGTGTGTGACCATTCGTTCAATGGGTCCATGACCCATTCTTCTTCTTTTTCTTCTGTTAAAAACGTGGCTCCATCGATAATGCCAATGGGCGAATCATCGATCGAAGGTAATGCTTGATTAGTCGATAGTCCCGCACAGAAGAACTAGTTAAGGACAAGAAACGTTGATCGGTATGTGAGTATGTGGGAGCCCGATTTTTGCGGATCGCCAGAGGTAACCTAAAAAGCCACCAGCCATGCGCTCAACAAAAATCGAACTCCCCATGACCCATTGAACGAATTGCGTGACACTGACATAGGTGTGTTAGTGTGGTGACAATGACAGTCTTGACATCCATTAAATTAAATCAATCAGTCACATTGGATTGATAGATCATTTTTGTTTTGTATAAATTAATAAAAATACAATCATCTTTGATTGTATTCAAAGACAATCAACAGTTTTCAGAATTACATCAGTATGCACGAGCTAGAAAAGTCCTTACATGAGTACGAACAACAGGTATCCAGAACGAAGCTCGGAAACAAGAACAAACTGCTGTTATGAATATGATACAATTACTACTAGTTTTTATATTTCCAGCTTTGTATGGTTAACAGTACGCTGGAAACTGTTGACGATGACAATGAACGTGAATCGTTATTAAGTTTACAATCAGATTTAAATCAGCTCATTCAGTTAACTAAAGAAAATCTGGAGGCTCTGTTGCCTAAACCATCCAACTCTACCTCTTCGGATATTCAAAGCAACAGTGCATTGGATGATGAATATGCTTTATTCCAGGTACTAAAATTAACTTCAATAATAACTTGTTTGTAGTAGGTACTTAGTAAGTACTGTTAGGAATTATATTATTGTATTTACAGGCAGAAATGGCAAAGAGTGGTGTGTATGATGAAAAAGGAGATGAGATTGAGGACAGCGAAGAAAAAAACAAGGATATAGAGGTACAAATTAAAAATACATTTTTTAATCTAAATTATAATACACATCTTATGTTATACTATTCGTATAATAAATGTTGTAATCTTTAAGGATGAACTCTCCACATTGTTGGGTATGAAGTGTGCCGTCTACCACACACATACATGGGGGGGACAACCTAGTTTATATAATGCAATGGTCAGTGCCATTGTGCCTAGACAAAATGAAGAATTTAAAGACCTGCAGGTTAGTTAAAAACTATTTAATACCATACCACTTCAATTATAAACTTTTATTTATATTTCTCAATAACTAGCTCATAAAACACGAGTATGAGTAGAGAGTTATAATGGTCCAAGTACAAGTTAGTAAAAGGAATATTGTGTTATAATCTTACCTGTCCTGAATGATCTTCTTGGTCTCACGTTGGTAGCCTACTGTGGTGAAAAGTACTTATAAGGCCTTTTACTATTAGTTGTTACATATTTTAGTGTATTTTTCTATAAGTACTGCGTGGTATAGAAAAATGCTACTAAATTTATAAGGGGCGGCCTTACGTACGTTTTACAACAATAAGCACACCCAATGAAGCCATACAACAAAGAATAGTATGTTATGTTACTCTTTTGTTAATCTAGCTGGATGAATACCTAGATGTATCAGCATGTAGATGAAATTTATATAGGGTGATATTTAATTTGCTGCATGACTGCATGAATGAATGTTAACGTCAGGGCCGTCTTTTAACTATTTTTTTTTTTTTTTTTTTTTTATATTTGGTTCGCCAAATTGACGCCGCCCGCCTGGTGGTAAGTCGTGACGACGTCTAGCGATTGTGGGCCACTCTCACAGCACACATTACTATTGAGAGTGGCCCTCAACTTGACGACCTACTGATGTGCCTCTTCACGCTCCGCTTAAAGAACCCAGGATTATATGTGGGAGGAAACACGTGCACAGGCAGGGCGTTCCAGGCCACTATCGTTCGGCAGAGAAACGAACGTTTAAAACGTTCGGTTCTCGCGAACATGCTATCCACTGTGTGGGGGTGGCATCTCTGCCCGGCACGAGTCGTTCGGGATCGGAAGGAAGAGGGTGGGATCAGATTGAAGAGCTCTTCAGAACACTCGCCGTGGTAAATACGGTAGAATGCGGCCAAGGAAGCTATTGTTCGGCGCTGAGCTAGCGGCTCAAGGCTTCCCGTTACCTCCGGACAACCTATAATACGGATAGCCCGTCGCTGCATAGCGTCGAGAGCGTCCAGCAGATACTTCGCGGAGCCGTCCCAGAGGTGAGAGCAGTATTCGACGCAGGGTCTAATCTGCGTCTTGTACAGCAGACACCTCTGGTCCGGTGTAAAGAATCTCTTTACCTTATTCAGTATTCCTAGTTTCCGCGAAGCTAGCCCTATACATCTTTCGATGTAGTTTTTATCATTGATTATTGAGCTCTCGACGAACGTCTATGCCAAGGATATCAAGGTTGTCCTTCATTGGTAATAATGCATTCTGAAGAGAGGGTAGGGGAAGGAAAGGGGATTTCTTCGCAGTAAATGCACACGCTTGTGTTTTGCGGGCATTGAACTCGACCAGGTTCTCGGTACCCCATTGAGAGATACTGTCGAGGTTACGGTCGAGATCAGCCACGAGTCGTCGTCTCTCCTCCTCAATCTCAGATCGCCCCGCCGTCGGACGAACCGAGTAACTCCCGTGCAGTGTGCTGTCATCTGCATAGCAATGAATGTTCCCGAGGGATAGCATATCATTGATATGCAGAAGAAAGAGAGTTGGTGATAGTACGGACCCCTGCGGTACCCCGGCATTCACTTGCAAGAAGCGAGAAGCCTGGCCATCGCAGAGGACCCGCACTTGGCGCTCGTTTAAAAAGCTGGCAATCCAGCTGCACAGTTGAGGAGGTAGACCATATTCCGGAAGCTTGGAAAGGAGCGAAGCATGCCAGACCCTATCGAAGGCTTTGGCGATGTCCAGGCTAATAGCCAAGGACTCGCCGTGCCTTTCCATAGCCCCACCCCAGACATGCGTTACGAATGCCAGAAGATCACCCGTTGATCGCTTTGGCCTGAAGCCGTATTGTCGATCATTGATTAGCGAGTGATCCTCTAGGAATTGCATGAGCTGCTTATTTATAAGGAGCTCAAGCACCTTGCAAATGACTGAGGTGACAGCTATGGGTCGATAGTTGCCTGGATCGGACCGATCCCCTTTCTTGGGGATCGGTTGTACGTTCGCCTCCTTCCAGACCTCCGGCACGAGCCCTGAAGAGTATGACAGGCGGTACAGACGCGTTAATACTGGAGACAACTCAGCTGCACATTTTCGTAGCACCACCGCCGGAATGCCGTCAGGGCCACTGGCTTTCCGCGTGTCGAGTGACCGCAGCACTGCCCGTACATCACATTGCCTGATAACAATATCAGGCATTGTGTGGCCACAGTTGGCGATGGCGGGGGGCTGCAGGCCACGGTCGTCGACCCGGGAATTAGCCTCAAAGAGGTCTGCGAGCATATCCGCTTTCTCTTGGGCTTTGTGAGCCAGTGTTCCATCTGGGTAACGCAGCGGTGGCAGCGAGGGCTGACAAAAGTTAGATTGCACGGCTTTGGCCAGTTGCCAGAATCCACGGCTGCCCGTGGGATGGGAAGTGAGCTCCTGACCAAGCCGCGCGACGCACTGGGCATCCGCTCTCTTAAAGGCCCTCTTACTCGACTTTGTGGCCCGGTTGTACGCTGCTTTGAGGTGGCCCACGTTTGGGTCGCGCACAGCCCGGGCCCTGATCCAGGCGCGATATGCCGACTGTTTTTGTCGAACAGCTTTGGCACAATCTCGCCCGAACCAGGGACGGGCTCTGCGGATACTGGCGACATCAGTGAAAGGGCTGTAATAATCCATCCCTAAACTGATCTCGCCAGCAATAGCAGAAGCACTATCCGAAGGAGCCTTTCCTACAAAGCAGCGCTGGCTCCAGGGGACGGACGCAAAATAATCGCGTAGACCGTCCCAATCCGCTGACGAGTAGTGCCATAGTCGTCGTGACGTTTGTACAGGACGTGCAGGAGGTGACACCTTCATGCCAGCGTGAACAACACAGTGGTCGGAACTACCCAGTGGGGCTCCTACCGAAACACTGTACTGGGCTGGGCGACTCGTCAGCAGTAGATCCAGCAGAGCGGGCGCGTGATCTGACCTGTCTGGTATCCGGGTGATCCCGCATACCATCTGGGTCAGACCGTGGGAGAGAGCGAACGCATGGGCGGCTCTACCCGCATGATCAGTCTTGAGGGACCCCAGCCATTCAATGTGATGGCCATTGAAGTCCCCCAGAAACACTAGGTCAGCGTTCGGGAACCGCACCTGCGCTTCATCAGCCGTCTCGCTGAGGTACTGGAAGAGCTTTGTTGTCTCAGAATGTTGTCTCACTATTTGTGGCCCTGGGCACAGTAGGATAATGGGGCCTCTATGATCTTGACAGACCACTATTTACTAGATTGCATCAGCGAGGGTTATGTTTTACTCTCGTATATATCTATGTAGGTATGAAGGGTTCTTTGTTCCCCTTTACAGACTTATAATGGCTGGAAAGATTTCGATGAATGAGGTCTCAAATGAAGTGAATAAAAAGTGTATTTGGGCTTTTGGGCACCCAATATTTTTATTTATTTAATGACTTTTAATAGAGCGAAAGCTGGTAGACATAGGGAAGAAGATTGAGGCAATCTGAAAGTTTGACAGATTGCTCTCCCATAATAAGCACATAGAACCCCACAGCACGCAACCCTTAGGGCTTGCTTCTGTAAGCACAGTGGGTTACTAGCCCGCTGTCCTCAGACCCCGATCATGGAAGTCGGTGGTCCTGCGCGTAGATAAGTCTGTGGCACACTCGCCGCAGACTTCGGAACTCATCGGGGAGGGTACGGTCCTTCCCCTTCTCGACCGCCTCCTTCGCGAGGATGACCTGCTCGCAGAAGGACATGGCCACGTTCCACTTGCTCCCGCTGGATGCCAGAACTTGTATCATGGTCTCCAGTGAGAGATATCATGCTAGCCACGCCCAGACTCACGACGAGCCTCCGACACTCACTAGACCACGCTGTGCACTCTATCAAGGTCGGAGTTGGGACCGCTGAGCCTCGATTCCTCGAGACGCAGGCTCGTGGTCTCGCTCCAGCGCCTCCTTGTGCCATTAAAACAATGACGCAATGGCTCTCGCTTTCAGGTCTCATGGAGGGGTCCCGACTAAGAGACATGCAGCCTCTTTAAAACCCACTCCTGTGGAGATCACAGCTGTGGTAAGTCATGGCCCTCTCTGATAAATGAGCCCCGACAGTACAACGAAGGTAGAGAAGTACCCCCTCTGTTAAGAGACACCGCCGCCATCGCGCCACTACCACCTCGTCTTCCGAGACTGCTTCTACCGCTAGGTTCCTCACGTGCATGATCGCAATCACGGTGGAGCGTCCCCGACGGAAACCGTACCTACTGGTTGTCCGCCAGGTTTGGCCCCACGTTCGTGAGATGTTCGACGAGGTGTTCCGCAATATTATCCACTCAAAGAGCTTACAAACCTCGTCGAGCAACTCGATTGGCCTGTGACCAGACGGTGGGTCCACCGGCCGCTACGTTTTCCGGATCAGGACCAGCTTGCCCATCGTCCACATCTAGGGAAAGGGGCCCCTTTCGAGGCATGTTTTGACCGAGAGAAGAGTAGCTTCACGCATATAAAAACTAATAGGTATTGGAGTCATGTTTTTCCTTTATAAACATCGGTTAGCATTTGGTCACCTTGTAGGAAGTAGGGGGCTCCTATCGATCGCGGGGCCCTGGGCACGTGCCCATAGTGCTTAATGGGAAAGAGGGGCCTGGTTAACGTACATAGCATAATAGTAAACAAAGAGTTTAGAAGTATTACCTATGGAGTGGCTTCTATGGGGTACCACCGTGCAGCTGTGCTAAAGCCCCCCAAGTAACCCAGCCCAGGCTGAGTTGCGTTAGGGGTTCAGCAGCTGCACCGCCGGGCCCGGGGCGATGTATGGTGCAGCAGGCATGGGACCAGTGGGGGCGAAACGGAGTCTAGTGGGGGGGGTGTGGGTCGATTCGCCGGCCAGGGAGACCCTTAGCAACGGCGTTGCCGCGGCCGCCCGCAACACAGTCATGGGGCCCGCCTGGTACCAACCACCCCAGGAGGCTGCCCCACATGTTGCGCATAATCCTGATGTGGGATCGCCGCTCCGGGTGGTAACCGGTGTGGGGTAGCGGCGGCCTTGCATCGGGGGGGTTTGGGAGCCCTTCCGCCCGGCGAGTCGGGTCCGACCTAACCACACGGTTCTAGACAAAGCTAGCCCCTGCGCTTTGTCACTTACTGCTGCACCAGATGTCGCCCTGTCTTCACGCTTCTTCGTCTTCAAAATCTACAATGGCAGTGCAACAAAAAAAAAGTAAACGTTACACAGCGGCCCTAGGAAACCCCACGACTTCACTTTTCGAGGTGGAGTTCACTAACGTCCGTAGACTCCATGCGAACCTCGATGCCGTCCACCATCACCTTGAGACGGCACGGCCCGCTGTGATGTTCCTCACGGAGACACAAATACGCTGCCCTGACGACACGTCTTACCTGTGTTACCCCGGCTATGTCATCGAGGAACAATTTCGAGACAAAGCCGGGGTGTGCGTGTTCGTTAGGGCGGATGTTTGCTGGCGCCGGTTGCGCTGCCTAGAGAACCCCTCCAATTCTGTCCTTTGGCTGCACGTAGACCATGGCTCTATGAGCCAGATCTGTGTGCGTCTACCGTTCCCACACAGGGGATTCTGAGACAACAAAGCACTTCCAGTACCTCAGCGAGACGGCTGATGAAGCGCAGGTGCGGTTCCCGAACGCTGACCTAGTATTTCTGGGGGACTTCAATGGCCATCACATTGAATGGCTGGGGTCCCTCAAGACTGATCATGCGGGTAGGGCCGCCCATGCGTTCGCTCTCTCCCACGGTCTGACCCAGATGGTATGCGGGATCACCCGGATACCAGACAGGTCAGATCACGCGCCCGCTCTGCTGGATTTACTGCTGACGAGTCGCCCAGCCCAGTACAGTGTTTCGGTAGGAGCCCCATTGGGTAGTTCCGACCACTGTGTTGTTCACGCTGGCATGAAGGTATCACCTCCTGCACATGCTGTACAAATGTCACGACGACTATGGCACTACTCGTCAGCGGATTGGGACGGTCTACGCGATTACGATGCGTCCGTCCCCTGGAGCCAGCGCTGCTTTGTAGGAAAGGCTCCCTCGGATAGCGCTTCTGCGATTGCTGGCGAGATCAGTTTAGGGATGGAATATTACATCCCTTTCACTGATGTCGCCAGTATCCGCAGAGCCCGTCCCTGGTTCGGGCGAGATTGTGCCAAAGCTGTTCGACAAAAACAGTCGGCATATCGCGCCTGGATCAGAGCCCGGGCTGTGCGCGACCCAAACGTGGGCCACCTCAAAGCAGCGTACAACCGGGCCACAAAATCCAGCAAGAGGGCCTTTAAGAGAGCGGATGCCCAGCGCATCGCGCGGCTTGGTCAGGAGCTCACTTCCCATCCCACGGGCAGCCGTGGATACTGGCAACTGGCCAAAGCCGTGCAATCTAACTTCTGTCAGCCCTCGCTGCCACCGCTGCGTTACCCAGATGGAACACTGGCTCACAAAGCCCAAGAGAAAGCGGATATGCTCGCAGACCTCTTTGCGGCAAATTCCCGGGTCGACGACCGTGGCCTGCAGCCCCCCGCCATCGCCAACTGTGGCTACACTATGCCTGACATTGTACTCAGGCAATGCGATATACGGGCAGTGCTGCGATCACTCGACACGCGGAAAGCCAGTGGCCCTGACGGCATTCCGGCGGTGGTACTACGGAAATGCGCAGCTGAGTTGTCTCCTGTACTAACTCGTCTGTACCGCCTGTCTTACTCCACAGGAATCGTGCCGGAGGTCTGGAAAGAGGCGAACGTACAACCGATCCCCAAGAAAGGGGATCGGTCTGATCCGGGCAACTATCGACCCATAGCATTTTGACTGCCTCGGTGGCTCAGTGGTATGAGTATGCGACTGCCGCCCCTGAGGTCCCAGGTTCGATTCCGGGTCGAATCGAATTATTTGTGTGATCCACAAATGTTTGTTTCGGAGTTTGGGTATTTTCTATGTATGTTAAGTATGTATTTAGAAATATATAAGTATGTTTATCAGTTGTCTAGATCCCATAACACAAGCTTATATTAGCTTAATTTGGGCTAGATGACGTTGTGTGAGAATGTCCAAAAATATTTATTTATTATTTATTTATATTTATAGCTGTCACCTCAGTCATCTGCAAGGTGTTTGAGCTCCTCATCAACAAGCCGCTCATGCGATACCTCGAAGATCACTCGCTACTAAATGATCGGCAATACGGCTTCAGGCCAAAACGATCAACGGGTGATCTTCTGGCATACGTAACGTATGTCTGGGGTGAGGCTATGGAAAGGCACG